>JBCNJP010000024.1:55308974-55399401 GCA_039602395.1 Deinandra increscens subsp. villosa | reverse complement strand
TACATTTGAGGAGAACAAGATTGTCTTTTTGCATTAATTTTTTAAGAGTTCAAGGGGGCAAAATTGTCTTTAAATACAAAAAGTAACTGAATAATAGAAATGTAATTATGTAAACAATCAATTTCCCGTTTAAGTAAATTCTCAAAATCGTTTTTATTTTATATGATTTCATATATAAATTATTTTATAAACTTTTATTAAAGCTTAAAATCTAAATGATACTTCACCGAATAATTGTTCAAGTGCTTTACCTGTGTTAGTGTGTTGTGTTCTCCGCCGTATCATGCGGGCACCGCTCTGTTATTTGCGTAGTGCAGAAATTAGAATATATATATTTTTTAAAATAGGCAATTTGAAAGGGACAAGGGGTTCTTAGACATTTTTTGAGGTTGTTTTTGTTTCTAGGAAGTCCATGATACGAAATCATGGACTTGTCATGGACTTGACCTACGTGGCATTATCCATGAGCTGGAAGTGGTGGCAGTGAAGTCTGTGGTTTGAGACAACAGGCTTGAATTTAATATTCAAGAAAACTCTAGTCCGCTGTTAGGGATCACGAACTTGAATTTTTTCCACTGAAAAACGTAGTCCGTGATTTGGGACCACGGACTTCATGTGAGTGGTGTCACAAATTCACAAGTGGTGGTCCGGGGAGTTTGTTTCACACTTATAGCGAGTGTAAAGAGAAGAAGATGATACGTGTTATGCTTGAGTACTTGACTGAGGTATATTTATATCAAATTATATTGGCTTATTAAAAGCCAAAATACTAAAACCTAGTGTCGTATATTTTCTTTTTAAAAGTATGTAGCCATGGTCAACAAAAAACAATAAGTGAATACATCTCTTAGACTATGCCGTTTACTTGTTCTAACAAGAGTGCAATTCTCCACCACATCAACTCATCTAGCCTATAGAGTGCATACCTACCTCAAAATTTGAAATTCTAGATGAGGTAAAGACAAGTTCACGACCTTTATTTCATCATTATAACATACCACTTGTGAACCCATTCACGTGAAGGCTAGACATTTTCTGGATTTTTAGTTTAAGTCCGTGGTCCCAAATCACGGACTACGTTTTTCAATAATTCTTTATTCAAGTCCGTGGTCCCAAACCACCGACTTCACTGCAAGTTCCAGCTCACCACATCCTGCTGATGGATGATGCCACGTAGGTCAAGTCCGTGACATTTCGGATCACGGACTTCTTAGGAACAAAAACAGCCTCAAAAAATGCCTACAATCACTTATCCCTTCTAAAAGTGCCTATTTAAAAAAAACCAAAGCACCAATATGGTGTAAACCATCTCTAATCATGACACCAAAATGGTGTAGTTTTGTGGTGTAAAATTATTCATCACCCCATTTGACACCAAATATGGTGTAAGTGTTGTAGTTCATGTATTTATTAGATATTTCACACAGGAGGTAAAATATATTTATAGAATATAATATTAAAACAATCTCGTTGAGACCTTTGAAATTAGTATCATACTGAATATGGTTTTTTAAGCGTTTCCTTTATTTATTTATACTTTTTTTTAGTAAGCTGATTAAATAATTAAGTTTTAGAATGATCAAGTAAATAAATGATTAATAAAACTATCTGTTTTAATGCTTACAAATGAATTATCTCAACCAGAACAATAGATCTAATCGTTTAGTGTATAAAAATTGTTATAAAACGTCCGTGCACACATTGAAGCTGAAACAAATTTGTGGTAAGCATAATCTAAGCTGGAATTAGTAACATAAGTGTTTTGACTATTCTTTAGGGCATCTAGTCACTTGCATCAGTGATCAAAAAATTATACTTAGGCAAATTGTATCTATGAAAGAGATCAAGTGTGGAAACTTTTTGGGAGATCACAAGTTGCTTATCAGCTTGATGGAACCAACAATCGAGTATACTATGAGATGCATTTTTAAGGATCCAAACCAGGTTAGATATGCTGACCTTTTAAGTACACATTGCTGGTCAGTTTAACTGTCTAATAAATAGTATTGCTGCACAGGTTGCTGATATGATTGTGAGACTTGAGTTAGGGAAAAGCCCATTAGAGTTACATGGGAACGTTCCTTGGATATCAATAATCCTCCATTATTTACTCAAGGAGCTCCCAACTGAAGTAGTTTGTTCCAATGCCTTAGAAATTCTTCACCTTGTTGACTGCAGTAGTGATTTTTCGTTTGACCAGGTACTTTTTATAAGAAGTTACCATTATTAAGTTTACTTATGCACAATCAAGCTGCTAATTTTTTTTTTTGTGCAGTGTTTAAATTATAGGATGCTTGGGTTGAAGCTTTGGGAGGGAATAGATCAATTGAACACAGTTGATGCAGTAGTTGATGAAGTAATTCAGGTACTCTTTGAAAAGTTAATGAATGTCATTTTACTATATTTATTTATTTTGTTTTGGGAACTTGTGAGTTGTGGACTTGTGTCAATCATTTGTTTCATAACAGCTAGATTAACCATCAAATAATATGAACTCTTCCGCTTAATAGTTTTTTGAAGTTTCATATCAGGCTGCTACCAAAAGGAAGATCCTTGATGAGTACTTGAAGATCTTGGATGCTTATATCGATATTATTCTTCATTATAATATGGTAAGTTTTATGACCGATGATTGCAGAGTTTATTCTGTTGTGCATTGGGTTTATTTATTTCCAACGACCCAAGACATGGGCACCTTGCGATTTACTATGCATAGCATGTGAAAATCTGGCTGAACTTGTTGACATACAACTGAGAAAGTGATATTTTGATCTGAGTTATTTGGTCTTTGTCTTCATTTAGCTTTTGCAGTTAACACTTGTATTCTTTGCCCACACTTTGTGCACTTCCTCCTTATTTTTCAGGATCGATCTCTAAGTTCCATTCTAAGTGAAATATTTGAAAGATTGTGCAATGAAGTTGTTACTGAAGATGAACTGGCTAGCCTGCAATCAATTGTTGTGAAGCTGGTCACACATTTTGATGATATGAAATATGTTTTTGACCTAGTAAGCTTGTTATTCTTGTTTGATCTCTTTTGGGAAAAAATAAACAAGAAAAAGAAACAGAAAATGTTCAAATTTCACCTGAAATGGCATTCTCAATCTATTTTTTTGTTTAATTAGTAGTCTTTTTCTCTTAGAGGTGTTTCCGTGTAAACTATTGACCCAAAAATAGTTATTTTTTACTACAGAATTATTTTGTTGACATATTAGATGTCATGCATGGGAGCTCAAGAAGCATTGTATGCATGCACATCCTCACAAACGCAACAAGGTACTGGTTTTAGTACGCAACTGAATTTGTAGGAAACTTTTCTCGTTCCATGCATTGCAATATAGGTAAAATTGTGAATCTAATTTATTCTTTTGTCCTTTATGATTGAGCAGAAATGATCGCATTGATGATCCTACTACTGTAAAACTGCTTTTTGATGTTGCTCAGTCTCTGCATGATAATGTTGACTTTTCATACATGAGTGATAATCAACAGGCAGAGCGTTTGGTTGCTCGTTTTATCGATAAGGTATTTTTTTTCTTCTGGTGTAATTAATGCTTATTATGCACTGTGAAGTACTACTTCATGTATGCTTCCTTTATCTCTTGATGTTTGCTTCATGGAAACATCTAATGTACATAATTTGTAACGCTGACGGTCCATTATTGTTAGGTTGACCATGGTATGGAGTTGGACCGCCATTTGACATTCCTGGTTGAGTGTCGTGGAGCTTTCAGTAGCATGAATGATTTGAAGGTATACATGGTGTATAGTTGCATATTTTGCTTCGGGTCATGATAATGGGTGGCTATCCACATGTAGGCGATACTAAAGGTGGAAAGGTGAGCGGGTTAGATGGGTCGGGTGACGGCACACCGGGTTTGGGTTGAAATATGTCTTTTAGAGTCTTAGTGGAGATTGCAACATGCCGGGTTGATCTATATACACTTTTTTTCTATTTACTATTTTTTATTAACTTTAATACTGAAAAAATATGATCACAGTAGTAATCTAAATCTTGAATAAAATGATTGATGAAGTACAATATTGCTTGCATTAAAATGGACTTAAATCCACTCATTCATGAGTATAATCATGGCTTATGATGATTGCATGATATTACTGACAATTTGACTTATCTTGCAGGAGATCCTTGTTCATTCAAGCAATCTTTTAGCAATCAGAGCTTTGAAAGAGAAAACAAATAATCTCAATTTTATAAAATCTTGCATCACTTTTAATGAAGTTACAATACCATGTATTCCATCTTATACCAGGCAGTTTATCCTATATCTTGAAACTGCAGAGGTAAAATTTTGTGATCTTTGGCCTTCTAACCATAATGGATCACAAGCACTCCTAGAGTTATTATAATTTTTTTTCATTCTAATATCAGGTTTCTTTGTTTGGAGGCTTGATTTCTCATTCTGATGGACTTCTAGATTCTGCAGTCTGCTGCTTACAAAATGTTTATTTGGTAGATGGTCAGTTTCATCACCTTTAATGCATAATCAGTTTTTTAGAAATGCTTAAATTCTGCATTGATAATTGAGGTGACAGTTTTGACCTTTTTACTTAAAATGGGTCGATTTGGGTCATGCTATATCTCTTGCGGGTCATAGAGGAAAAGTAGCTAAAAAGGGAATGTGTCAAATATGTCAAACAAGTTGAGCATTGCCCGAAGTGTATTTTTGATGCATATAACCTCCCAAATTACTTTATTGAAGATATAAAGTATTATTGTTTTTGTAATCATATTTGACTCGGTAATTATTAATATTTTTTGTAACAAAACAAGGGACAAAAAGATGCTTGCAGGTCAAAACGTACTATAATGACGTGTTTGTTATCCAACCCACAGATCTTGGCACCTCTAGTTATATCCATCTTATGTTATAATTTCTTTAAGGTCATTGTATGTCATTAATTAATATACTACAACGATTACTTTGAAGAATCTTTTAGGAGCCTTGCAATTGGAAAATATGTTATTTAGTGTAATTTATATATGCCGAATCTTTTAGGAGCCTTGCAATTGGAAAATATGTTATTTAGTGTAATTTATATATGCGGTATCTTTTTTATACTTTTTTGATATGCAGGCTTGAAGAAATCCAATGAAGATGGTGATGGTATTGTTTCCTTGACTAGAAAGCTGTGCAGCTTCATGCTCTTGGTTCCAGGTTATTCATATGTGGCTTACTATTCTTGAAAATTATTGTGTACTCCAATTTAGAGCCAAATAATTATTAAATTAGACTAAACATACTCAATATGGTTTAGCATAGTCTATATAATCATTCTATATATATCATAACCAATATACACTTACCTTTCTGGCTCAACTTGGTATTAAAGCTAAGTTGCTCCCAACCTTAGTAGATAAAACCTACCATAAAAACCCTAACTACTTAGGTTTCATTTTTTTGTGTTCACTAGCCAATGCAACTACAAGGTCAAACCTCACAATATAACATCACCATGAGGCGCCTCTACGATAGATGACCTTCTTGCCGGAAATAAAATGCCTTTCACTGCTGATGTGCCGCTGTCTTTGGTTTAAAAAAGTGAGGGGGTGCTATGAGGCCTGAGACATGAGCTTCATGTACGCAAGGTGCCATTTGTTAATAATAAGTATAAGTTAATTCTACATACTATTTACCATATTGTCAATCCTTGAACTTCAAAAATAGGATAATAGAAAAGAATTACACACAGTTTAATAACTCTATATACAACCAAGCAGCTCAATCTTCAATGGATTAAGCTATTTGTACAATCAAAGGAGCTCAAGAAACAAAAAGAACAAAAAACAAATAAAAAAAAAGAAACAGAACATACAAAAAAATAGAGAAACCAAAAATCGTTCAAAACGAAAAACAAACCAGAAGATATAAAAACAAATACACAATGAGAAGGAAACTGTGTACTCATGCGTCGTGCACTCTGAACTATGCCTGCAAAAAGCAAAGTGAAGGACTAGTCATATAAGTGCAAGAGTAGTCAAAGAATCAGAATCATTTGATACCATTTAAAGTTTGCATTTTCATTTTCATTCTTGTCTTCTTCATCGTGACCTCGTCTCCTCTCCCTTCTGTTGGGGAGTGAGTATCATGGCCGTAAATATATTAGGGCCGGCTGCCCCCCTCTAATAAGCCTAGGGCTAGCTGCCCTATCTTTAAATAACCACTATACTTAACACCTCCTCCTTCACTCCGGCAACAACACCAGATCCGAAAAGATGAACACCATGAGCAACATCAACTGCTCCCTACCTATTTCTATAGTAAGGGCTTGAAGGGACTCCTCTGGCTCGCTTCATAGGATGATTGCACTTCACCATAGTTGAGGCGTTTTACCAGCCAGCTTCACCGCCTCATGCCTCAAGTCTGAGGCACACTTTCTAAACCAAACATCATATTTCCGCAAGAAATAATTTTCAACAATAGCTCTTTAATGTTGTCATGTTAGTTGTCACCACTAGCACCGCTATCTTTGTCGATAAATTCACGTTAGATCTCCCCACTAGCGCCAATATTTTTGTTGGTAAATTTCGGCCATACCCTAGCTAGATTTGTCGTCAACTCAAGCCAGGGCCGGAAGAGTAGTCTGTTGTTGAAATGATACATGGTCTCCAGTTTCTTGCGTCTCTAATACTAATGTTGTTGATTATAAATGGATTTACATGTTAAATCCAGAGAAAACTGGTGCTATCACTTGCTACAAAGCAAGATTTGTTGCCATAAAGTTTTGGCCATATCCGAACATTGATTTTAACGATCCTGCAGCCCTATTGTCAAATCGATAACTATCATGATAGTTCTCTTTCCTGCGGTCACTCAGAAAGGGCCACTAAGGAAATGCCTTGCTTCATGACAACATATGGGAAATCGTTTATATGAAATAACCCCCTTGTTTTATTGACCTACACCAAACATATCATGTTTGTCTGCTTCACACATCCATTTATGACCCCAAGTAGCTCGGGCTATCTTCATTGGATTTTCATGCACTTGCTTATCTAATTTTGTTAAATACAGACTTGGTGCTCTTCAACATGTTACTTTTCTCGGCCAGATATCACCTTTGCCATTAACAAAACCTGCCAATTTATGCGCATCTCATTCAAAAAATGACCATAATGTTTTCACAAAGTTGTTGCCAACTCCTAGATTTCTCTTTTTACGATACAAGCTACACAATCAATATGCAATAACCTTTGTGCTTCAACTCTATAAAACAGTAAATAACTTGGATCCTTTCTACTTTAACTCACGTCAAATTTCCTTGATGAAGGTAATTTGGAACAAGGGGCTATGTACATTCCAAAGAGCATATTATCCTTGCTTGATTCACAATCGTGGTTAGGCTTCTATCTCACAATTTGATTATATATACATTTCTATTTATTTCATGGTTTTATCACACTTTTGTAGGATCACACCAAAACAAAGGGTAAGGGTCCTATGTTCACTTCTTTCATTATCTGCAACATTTGCTCAAAATGAGCTCCCATATCATGCAGTTCATGAAGAGGTACTTCTGCAATCCTATTTACATCATATATAAATAACTGTATAGTCAATTTTATAACGGGTCAAGACAGGTAATTTTTGGTTCATGTTTGGATAGACATTTTTAGTCCAGGATTTCAGCTAGTGTGTCAAATATGACCAAAATTATATTACTTGAATTAAAAAAAAATTAGTCGGTTTTATATTTTAACAATACACTCTGGGTGATATTTGAGTAATTTGACCAGTTCAGCTCCCAATTTAACCACTTTTCTTTTAAGATATTTCTGATGTGACATGAGGCTTAGTTTGTACTTTTTTCTTCAGGTTATTGGCAATGATCGTTTATTTCTTGGTGATGCTATGTATTCCCAAGAACTCGGATCATTATCAACGGTTATTCTTAATAACATGATTGATGCTATTCCACAAGAACCTTCACAGGTGATCAAATGAACATTTACCTGCAATTACCGAAAGATTCAGCATGCCTATAATGATACTAATAATCTCTCAGGTTATGCGAGGAAAATTGGCACTTGAATCTTGCAACTCTATCGCCTCCTTTCTAAAAGTAAGTTTGATATGTTACATTAAGATTGTTATTTTGTGTCCTCTCTATTATAAGGTTTTAACCAATTTGGTGCAAATAAGGAACAATTAGACAAACAAACAACTATAGCATAGTTATAGCTATTGATAGGGTCTGAGGAGGGTGAGATTACTTTCCTAGTTTCATCCATCCCCTCCATTCGAGGGGATAGAGAGGCTACTCCCATTAAGATTGAAAAAACAACTATTAGGTGTACAAATCAGGCTGGGTCAGCAAAATTCAACACCCGTTTTTTCTTGAATCCGGTTCGGGTTGAAACCGGTTTGAGTGGTTGAATGATCTTGTTGCAGTCGGTTTGGTTCGGGTTCAACCGGGCTGAAACCAGTTTAGAGGTATTGTGAAACCAGTTTAGAGGTATTTGGTTAGGAACTGATCTCAACCCTATGGGTTGAGTCAGTTTGAAGTGAAACTAGTTTGGATACCGGTTTGGGCCTCGTTGAAACCGGTTTGGTTTTCAAACTGTTTTTTTTTTACATGCATCATGGTAAGAAATATTTATATGGTCTAAGAGCATTCACATCAACTCCTTTATATTACACCTTATCCTTAAATTTTCAAAGAAAATATAAGAAATTAATGTCTATTTTTTCTTCTACATTATCATCTTTATATTTAAACCTTATGCCTAAATTTTAAGAGATTAATATATAGGATTGGTAAATATACCAATCCACTACACATATATGGGTTTTTCTTAAGGATAAAGAATGTGATGCTGAATGTTTTTTAAAAGTCTTTAAATTTTGTGGATAAATATGCTTTTTGGGTAGATTATAAAAAAAAAGATAAAGACTCCGCTGTGAATGGTGTAATATGCATTATTATCTTTTTATGCCAATTCATCGTTGGATTTCTGTTGTGCATAGGTGGATGACGAGCTATCGTCTGTATGCTCTAAGTTGATCGAAACAGCCGTATCATGTCTCGGAGGTAATGATAAATATTTGAAGTCAACTATTAATTTTGTGAATAAACAGTCCCCAATATCAGCCGGGGAGGAGAGAGATGCGGGAAAATTATCTCGTGGATTTGGGACCAAAGAGTGTCCCGAGATAGTGAAAGAAGGACTCCGTCCAACCTTATAGGTATCAAACACAAAATAGAGCATTTTTTCGTAGTATGCCTTTTGTTTGAATGTTTTTATGTTATAAGATTTGTGGAAACCAAATATTTACAACTTAAATGTGTACCTTTTTATTAGCATTACCATTGTAAATTGAAGTGGTTGAATTCTAACAGATTTCTGGTCGACTAAAATACTATATTGTTGGTACGTGTCTTTCACATGTCCCAAGTTTAACCAAGGGCAACAATTCTTGAATCGATTGAAATACTATCAGAAAGTAATTGTGTTTTGAGTCTGCTAAAACAACCCTAGGTTAAGGGTAAAGTGAATGTGTACGTAGTTTTGATTAAAAGGAAATTAAAAGATTGAACCACCCCTTTCCTTTCTAGGGAAAATATGAATCAGTTTTGATTAAAAGGAAATTAAAAGATTGAACTACCCCTTTCCTTTCTAGGGAAAATATGAATCAATGGAATTTTCATAATGGTTGAAGAAACCTCTGACATTACTCACCGGGGAATCAAAATTAATTTTATTCTATATTAATCCTAGATCTCCATTAATCTCGTTGATTTGTTTCTCCTTCAAAATCGGCTTCCCAATTCTGATCTTCACTAGCAGGACGCATTTTCTTCAAAACGCAAGTTCAAACGTTTTGGTAAAACCCAATTTTCAATACTATCAAGCCATCTTCGTCTTCCATTAATGGAGATTTAAAACACAAAGGATTTACAAATTCAATTAGAAGACAAAAAATATGGAAACAATTGAGATTTGTATTATCACATTCGTAAATTCCTATACGGAGATTCAATCCTAAATTAATATTTTCTATTTCTTTTGTGAAATTAATCTTAACAAGGTAGATTTCTTTTGATGGATTATTTATATAGAAATCGAGAATTATCTATCTTATCTTACTACTATTAAACATGAGTTTTTAAAGTACATGTGTCATATTTTAAAGTGTGCCACATAGGATAAATCCTATGTGTCATTTTGTGAGATTTTTCAATTAAATAATTTAATAGAAATTTAAATTCTTTTCACACAAAACTATCCATATATATACTTTTTAAATACCACAACTTTGTTTTATCATATCATCTTCATTTCTTAACTAAAATTCGATCCGTAAGTTTCTTTGGATTCGTCAATGAAAATCTAACAAAACTAGATCCATATTGCTTAGGTTTTATATAAAAAAATTGTGTATCTACACGAATAACATAGTTCGATAATTTGTGTGATCCTATTGATTATATATTACCCCTTTCAGTTTTTATTTTGAATTTAGTTTATGTTATATTTTTATTCGTATAATTATTTTTCATATCACAACATCGGGTATATACCCAGGTCACTGACTAGTTATGACGTATTCTTTTCTTTTCTTGTTTGAAATAGAACATGCAAGAGAGAGGATTAATTAAGTGTCCTGCTATTTACACCCAAACCCTTTATTTTATACATCCTCCTTAACCCTCTCATATATTCCTATTTTTGGCATATGGGTGACAATTAACTCATTAACTGTAATTAATGCAATTAAAATTCATTATTTTTTTAAACATTCATAACTTTCACATTCGGTATTATTTAAAAAAAATTTAACTATAAAACAAGTGTTCTTTTATCTTTAAATTGTGTATAGTGTTGCTATATATAAAAATTATAAAATTACTCTTTTTTTAACGACAAATTTGGATCACTAACGGGGACATTACACCACTCACCCGATCATCTCCAATCTCTATCAGGAGAAAACTTACCACTAGTGATAAAAAATTACTCTTTAAAACACATTTTTTAAATACTAACAATATACAATCGAAAGAGTATTTTTTTTATATTTTTTATATAGCAACACTATACTATACGCGTTTTAAAGATAAAAAAACACTTGCTTGTATGGTGTAATTAAACAAAAAATAACGTCGTATGTGAAAGTTATGAATGTTTAAAAAAATGACGGAGAATTTTAATTGCATTAATTGCAGTTGCTGGGTTAAATACCCCCATATGCCACGGATAGGCCTATATGGGGCTAACGAGGGTGTTTGGAGAAAGAAAAAAGGTATCAGTAGAATAAGAATGGTGTGAATTTTTACTGCATTAATTGTAGTTGCTAGGTTACAAATTCAATTAGAAGATAAAGATATAGAAATAATTAAGAACCATGATGATGTGAACGTGGATTTTATGTCAATTTTTTATTTCTTTTTAATTAAAACTATGTAGCTTTGATATTTTCGCGTGAGCTTAGGGGATGAAAAATTATTTAATTAAGATATAATACATAATTCAAGTAATAAAAAAATATGTAAATGAATTATCATATTATATATTTTTTTAATGATTCAGCCGGTATAATATACGAGATCTATTAGAATTAAGGGTAGGCATGGGTGGTTTGTGTCGGTTTTGGCCCTTAACCGTAACCATAACCGAATTTTCAATTAACCAAAAAACCTTAATCATAACCATCTGTTAAGTCAGTTTCATGTACTAGTGGGGGTCGGTTAACCAAGGTTAACCAACTTCTAAAATTTTAAACTTCTCATTAAATTAAAGCCCAAATACCAGTTTGGACTCTTATCCAAACGAGTTAAAATTTTTTTAGCTAATGGGTTGCTAGTTTTATAAGTCAAGTTTCACTTAAAATTTTGTTGTATTCATCGATGTGGGACGAAGAGTAAAACTTATTTCCTACATGACTATCCTTGGATATCTGTACTAAGATGTTTGCTTCTTTTTAAAATTAACTTTTCATCGATCTTATTTCATCAAAAACCTAAGCTATATATAATTGAATGAGTATCTCGTGAGTAGCTGCTTCATTCATGCATCACATTAATCGTTTCCCTACTTCAATCCACTTCTGCTTCATTCATGCAGCAAATATAAGTTCTATATTAATGCAACAAGTATAAGTTATAGAATCATACAAGAGGTAATGAAGAGCATCACATGTATTTTTTACGTATGAAATTCTTTTAGATAGATTCCTATGTATACAAATTACTATACTTTATTAGAAATGTTATAAATGTAACTAGTTTTTGAATTAAAAATATGTAATTAAATTGTATATATGTTAATATTAAGCGAAAACTATGCATACGTAAGTAAATTGTATATATATTAATATTAAGTGAAAACTATGCATATGTATCGGTTGGGTTCGGTTTTTTTGGTTATTAAGAAATTAATAACCGAAATTGAACCGAAAATATTGATTTTGGTTTTTCCGATTCTGTTTTTTCGGTTTCTAGTTCAGTTTGATTTTATCTGTTATTTTAATTTTGGTTCGGTTAATTCGGTTTTATGCCTATCCTAACTAGAATCATACGTTTTAAAAAATATATAGTTTTTTATTAATTAATTAAAATTAATTTATAAGTGAATTATCAAATAATATTTTTCTTCGTATCGCCTAATCTAACGTCAAGTCGGTCATACCTTCTAGGGTTTCTTCAAAATCCGATCTACCTCTTTACGTGCAAAAAATCCAATCGAGCTCTCTAGGGTTTCCAATCCACCAAATTTGATCACAGAGGAATGAACATTGAAATCTACGGGAGGCATGCGCTTCTCTTCGACGACGATACTTCCGCCGCATTCGTAAACTCTGATGACGCACTTGTTGAATGGAATTCTCTGTTAATCGACCGTTACGACGTCCGTCATCTCCTCTCCAGCCCACCGCCTTCTCGGCGGCGGCGCAATCCGCAAACGTCGCACTCATCTTCCGCCGATTTGGACATCGATTACGAACGGTACCTGGATCTCCCCCCGCCGTCCGAGGAAAACGGTAACGAAACTCTCTCTTTGCGTAAACGGTTTCATTTCATGTTTAAAAGTTTTTTTTTTTTTTTGAAGTTGAGTGTATTCTACTGGAAATGTAAGATTGAGTTGATAGATTGTTGCTTTTGCTAGTGTTTTTGTTTATTTCTTATTCTTTTGGTGTAGGATTGAGATGGAATAGCAGTTTATTAAGTTGAATGTTAGTTAGAGAAATGCTGGAATTAGTTCAGCACTTGAAACTTGAATGTCTCAGTTTCTGTAGCTCTATGGTCTGCTGTCCTAAGTTAAATTGCTAATTGGTGTTTGCCCTCTGGGATTTGAATTAATTTGTTGCAACTTGCAAGTTGATTTTGTGAACTCATATCATACTTCATTGAGTCGATATTTATAAGCCTGTGATATGACAGATGACACAGCTTCTTATGAGTTTGAATGAGTACGCTGTGCAAAAGAGTTGTTTAACAGGATTTAGTTCTGAAGAACTAGACATAAGCCATTTGAGATGATACAAATTATATATACTCTGAAAATCCTTAAGCTTTGGAACATGGAAGTCATTTAGATAAAGTGTGAATACGTAAAAGCATTTAAAAGATTTTTATGATTTAGTTGTCAGTTTTAGTATTGCTGTTGAGGGCATTGTAATTTATGCTAAATGCCTTCACATCCTCGTGTTTTTGCCTGTGTTGTAAAATTTGCTAGGCGCCAGTCGGGCGGTCGGGCTAGGGATAAATCGGTTTGTAGTTGTAATTTTTTCTATTTTTTTTTTTAAATTTACACACACACACACACATTTATATGAAAATAATACTTTGAAATTCACATTAATGCTTAAAATTTTTATATTCAAACTTCAATACAACAAACAAAGTTCTTAAAAATCCAAAAAAGTTTTTTTTTTTACCGATCCTTTCCGCCTAGACCCGACTTTAACCGATTTTTGTCCGCTTAGACCCACCCTCTAGCTTGACTTTGACCGATTTTGACCCATCCGAATAATTGACTGGCTAGCCCAAAATTAGTCAGTAGAGTCCCGACTAGCGTCTAGGCGCCGATTAATCCTGATTTTTGCAACACTGGTTTTTGCATATATAGTGTTCTTGAATTCGAAACAACTGTTTTGTGATATTCAGAAGAAGATGCAAAACCAGAACCCGTGGGTGGATTTAGTGCCGTTCCTTTCTCTTATGGAAATGATGAGGATTTTAATGATCAAAAGACAGCTGAAACTGACCCAGAACTTCCTAAATTTCACCCCCCTTTCCCTGTACCTGACAGCCTTGTTCAAAACTTGGTAAGTTCAAACACATTAGCTTTATGAACTTCATGGTCTTGATATTATTGTTTATTTGTAACTGCTACTTAGATGAAGGTGACCAAAGGATAATTCTCTTGAGGTACACTTTTTTTTAAAAGCTTACCATGTCTAAGTTTACAGATGCTTGGAGCAGAGATCGAGTTGTGATATAACTTCTAAGGTTGCCATTCACAGGCACCATGTTCTCTTTTGATATCGTGTGCAAGGGTCCGTGCAGGTGGGGTTAGGATTATAAAATGTTTTATTACTGTAGTAAGGAAAAATCATCACACAACATGAGAATGACACTGATGCATTATACATCCCAAGTAATTTATGTAACTATTACTATTATTATGTTTTTCTTTCTTTTGTCATCTTGTTATGCTTATTTGATTTTTTGTCATTTCGAGTAAAGCTAATAAATATTGTTTATGCGAAGTCTCACTGTTTCCAGTTTTGCTAAAAGGCAGTTTTCTGTTTTCTATTTGTTTTTGTGTTTTCCTAGCCTCCTACAGAGAAGGTGCATCAGATTATTGCAAGGACTGCTCTTTTTGTCAGTAAAAATGGTGGTCAATCAGAGATTATTTTGAGGGTGAAGCAAGGAGACAACCCGACCTTTGGGTTCTTAATGCCAGATCATCACCTGCATCCATACTTCAGGTTTCTGATTGACAACCAGGATCTTTTACATTCAAAAGACAATGGGCAGCCTGAAAATGAGGATAAATTATCAAATACTGGAGCATTGTCTTTACTTGGTTCTGTTTATGGCACTGGTGAGGATGATGATGATGGAACAAAGCATTCATCGGCATCTAAGGAATGTGTATCTGGGAACACTGTGAATGTAGATGCTGCCAGTTCTATCGCAGCAGGGAAAACCATGTTGACATCGGACAAAGATGAGCCTATTCTAAAAAAGAATTCTTTGTCAAATGCATTTAAAGTTGGAAGAGCTAGTAGCGTTAAAAAAGACGAGTTTTCAAGTTCATTATCATCTGTTCTTGATAAGTCACGGGCTTCTTCTCTACCTCCAATTCCGAAAACTGAGCTCATGCTTGTGGACCCACCTTCGGACATGAAACGGTTGGTTGAAAAGATAGTGGAATTCATCATCAAGAATGGCAGGCAATTTGAGGTTGTACTTATGGAACAAGATCGTGGTCATGGAAGATTCCCATTTCTAATCCCATCTAATATATTCCACCCGTACTACTTGAAAGTTCTCCAGAAAGCCCAAGAGGTATCTTTTCTCAACTATTATATTATTCATAATATTCTTTGTTAATTCTAATCATGCTCTTGTTAATGTCTCAACTATATGGCTAATTGTTTGCTCATTCTATCTTGTAGTCGAAATTAACTGTCAAAAGTTCTTACAATGAGAAAGAAGATTTCAAAGGACATATGAATAAAAGGTCTACCTCGAGGGAACATGAGAGTAATATGATGGATTCTGATGATGTACCATTTGATTCTGAAAGAAAAGAAAAGTTTAAGATGGTAATTAACAAATCTAAAAAAGAAGGATCAGATTTGCCAGCTAAAGCCACACAGTCGCCACCTAGAGTCCAGGTGGATGCTGATCAAGCAGCAGCTATTCTTCAAGCTGCTACCAGAGGAATTAAACCTTCAAGTTTAGAATTTCTGTATGGACAGCCATCTAATGAAGCCGGTTCTTCTGAGTCAGACATGACTAATGAGCAGAAATTAAAGGCTGAGAGGCTGAAACGGGCCAAGTTGTTTGTGGCTCAGCTTAAAAGTGGAGCAGCTCCATCAAAAGCCGAATCCTCACGGTGCTCATCAGCTGAGCCACTAGCTAAAGACCGCCCTGCAGTAGAAGAAACCAAGAAGAGCACGCCGCCTTCAGATCTTGGTACTTTAGATACTAAATTAAAATCAGAAAAAGAACATTTGAATGAGGAAAAACGAGCAATGAGAAAATACCGAGCTCGTTCCGTCAGAGACAAAAAAGATGATGATGATGATGATGATGATGACGATGAGGATGATCATGATGATGACGACGACAATGATGATGATGAGAGAGAAAGAAAACGGTCACATAGACACCATACGAAGAAACACCGATCTCATTCAGTTGAAGACGAGAGAGAAGAAAAATATGTTGATGAGAGAGATTATAAACATTCTAAAAGAAGACATCGATCTCATCGTTCTTCCCATAGACATGATGACATGGAAAAAATCACTGAAGAAAAGGATCAGAAGTACTCAAAGAAAAAGAAGCATCGATCTTCTAGTTCTTATGAAGAAGACGAACAAGAAAGTGAACATGACTATTCTAGAAAGAAACACCGATCACATCATTCTTCACATGATGAAGTTGAGAGTGATGATGAATATTCTAGGAAAAAACGAAAACATAGATCTCACAAATCTTCTCATAAGCATAAGCATAGGAGAAGCCACTCTTCTAGGCATAAACAGAAGCATGATGTGTCTTCAGAAGAGGAGTCAAGGGAAAGGAGTAAGCCTGATAAGAACGTTAAGGGACCAAACTCAGAAAGAGAAGAACTTGAAGAAGGGGAGGCATCTGGTCCGTCAAGAGGGGGAGCTTTGGTTTTTGGGGCTAGTAGAGAACCTTCGGTTGATGTATCAAGTTCTTTTCAAGATCCGAGGCCGCTGACTCAATCATCCACGACAACTGAGGTTCCTGACGATCTCAGGGCCAAAATCAGAGCAATGCTGATGTCAACAATGTAAGTCCTGAACCTTGGTTCTTAGTTGCTTTGAATTTAGTTACAGATTGTTTCATATGTAGATTAAAACGACTGTTACTCTAGATTTTATTGACGAACATATTTGAAACTTCACTTCTAAAAGAACTAGAGACATCCAAGTCAATGTTGTATCTAATCCGGCAAAACTTTATTTGATTATTTCAAAACTGAAAGACCTAAAGATCAATCTAGATCCGGCACGACAATCTCTCCTGGTCCATGCGCTCTCACTTTTTACTACATGGCATGCATCAGTCTCCTTTGGATTTGCTTTTATATTTTAGAGTGCTGCTACTTGTCATCCAAAAATGAACTGGTTTGAGGTTAGGTATTTTGATTGAATTGGACGAGTGTGCATGCATTTCTTGTAGTCACTCGTCCATTTTCCGTCACTCCTGTGTCAACAAAAGCTGCTACAAGTGGTGGCATTTTTCTTTGTTTTCATTATAATGTGTCAACAATAGCTGCAAGTTGTCTTCATTACATGCCAGCTGATACTTGGCATGATATGATGATAGTCTTTCATCCAATTGAAACGCAACCCATTATTGAATCAGGTTAGAAAACGACTACTACGTGACAAATTGGCAACTCAAAGATGTTGTCATTATTGAATCAGGTTAGAAAACGACTATGACTTGACAAATTGGCAACCCGAAGATGTTGTCGTATCTAGAGAAAGAATGAAAAAAGTGTCGCTATACATGTTAAACTCCTTTGAACTGGTCGACTACTTCCACTTGTTGCTTGACCTGATCCATAACGATAGGTGAAGAAAACAGTATTTTATAGAGTCAAGCATGTGAAAGCTCGTTTCAACTACTTCTGTTGAAATATGAAAACAAAACTTCTCTTGTCCTAGTCTCCTTAAGATTTGGAATAGCCCAAGAACGCTTTAACTCATATACCAACTAGGTATCTGTCCTAGTGAAATTGATGATGATAAGAGACTAGTTGACTAAGGTGTTCCTAGGTCGAACCTTGAGCCCGCATGTTTTATCACACGGTCATTTGCGGAGATGAATTTCTTGGTAATGGGCTTGACTGATGGTTTGGGTTACCTGCGCGGCCTGTACTCACAAAATGTTAAACATGTATAACTGTATAAGCGAGAGAATATATATATATATATATTTTTCAACAGCTAAAAAACACCACATTATTTTAAATTACATTAATTTTAGGTTTTGAACCTGACTCTCCATTAAGGAGGACATTACCTCTTAAGAGGACTTGTTTAGAGGTCTATTTTTAAAGCTTGAAGTTTGGCTTGTTATTATATATTAATTAATCTTTTTCTCAAAATTATATTTATATTAATAATTATTATCTAAGGGTGGGTGGTGTACCCTTGAGTACCCCCCATCGGCTTTTTCGGTTTGTCCGGTAAAATTTGGGTACCACTCCCTCCTATGCGGGTAATTTTTTTGGGTAGTAAAAAACTATCATGGGCGGGTAGTATAACCCGAAAGTAACTGAGACAATTTGAAAGGTTTTTTTATTTGAACTACGCTAAGTACCTTACCCCTTAAAAACTACCCTACCATGCCTCCTTAAGGGGGGGGGCGGTATCATTGCGGCTCCACATCCACGGCTCCAAGGGAGCCGCCAGGCTCCTCCAGGCAACGATACCGCATGATGCGGTTTGAAGACCCCGGCTCCAATTTTCGGTCTCTCGCGGTTTGGTGAAACCGGCCTTAGCCGCTCCAACTATCCGTTATTTTTGGACCGTTGGAGCTCCAACGGCTCTTTACCTTCTTTTTTTTTTCTAATTTCACTATATATACACAACCAAACATTTTATAAAACACATCTCATACTCTCATTTCATCTCCACTATTTTATCTCTTTCTCTCCACAAATTTCTCACTACAAAATGAGCTTTTACGACGAATATGATTTCATTCCACCACCCGAGATTGGGACTTCGTCAAGTAGCTCCGATGGTTCGTACGAGGACGCGATGAATTACCTTAACCTATGTATTAACGTCATCCAACAAGAAGAACAAGAAGAGGTTTCCGCTCCTAAACGGAGGAGACGTATTTTCCGTGATCGTGAAAACGGTCACCAACGATTGGTGGAACTTTATTTCGCCGAAAATCCCCGTTACCATGAGGGAATTTTTAAAGACCGATTTCGTATGTCTAAACGGTTGTTTCTGAAGATTGTTGATGACATCACCAACAACTTTCCGTGGTTCACATCCCGTTTGGACGCGACGAAGAGGGAAAGTTTCACACCTTTACAAAAGTGCACGGTGGCTATTCGTCAACTCGCTTACGGTAACGTTCCTGACGAATATGATGAATCTTTAGATTTTTCTGAAAGAACTGCACGTGAATGCCTACACTATTTTTGTGATGCCGTAATTAAGCTTTACAAAGATGAATTTTTGCGTTCACCTACTAGCCACGATATCACTCTTTTATATAATGCCCACTTAGCAAAACATGGTTTACCGGGTATGATAGGTAGTATCGATTGTACTCATTGGGAGTGGAGAAATTGTCCTAGAAAGTATAGGGCACAATATCATCGTGGCGATCATAAAAAACCAACAATTTCACTCGAGGCGGTTGCCTCCCAAGATATGTGGTTTTGGCATGTGTTCTTTGGTGTTGCAGGTTCCAACAACGACATCAACGTTCTTAACCAGTCACCTTTGTTCAACAATGAGATGCATGGAGTTGCACCTAGAATGCCATTTGTTTGTAACGGTCGAGAGTACAAACGTGGATATTACCTTGCGGATGGCATACATCCCCCTTGGTCGGTCTTTGTGAAGGCATTTCCACATCCTTATGAGCTTAAAGAGAAGAAAATGAAGAAGATACAAGAGGGAGCTAGAAAAGACGTCGAGAGAGCGTTTGGTCGGATAAAGGAAAAGTGGGCAATAATAGATCGAAAGGGTCGTCCAATAAAAAAAAGCTAATGGAGAACATTATGTACGCGGTCATCATTCTACACAACATGACTCTCAAAGACGATGGCCTTGCTATATCACCGGTCCACATTCGAGATCCGCCAGTTAACCGGGTTCTCGACCCGAATGTTATTTTCGAATTGCGAGATAGTGAGACTCATTTTAAACTCAGATTCGATATCACCGAGCACATCCAAAACACAATGGAAGTGTTTTTAACCGAGGAGGAGGTGAACGCAAATCCTCAACCCTAGATTTGTATTTTTTTTTTTAATAAAAGTTGTAATTTTTTTTTTATTTTTTAGTGAATGTTGTTAAAGTTGTAATTTTATTTTTGTTTTAATGAATATTGTTTACTTTTATTATTATTGATTATTTATTAAAAGTGTTTTAATTAAAAAAAAAAAATTAGCATGGCTTCAAGAAGCCACACCACAACCATACCATGTGGTGTGGCTTCAAATGGCTCCAAAATGTGGCAATTTGAGTTGGCATCCTCCTATTGGTTGGTGGGCATGGCTTCTTGAAGCCTTGTGGCAACCATACCCCCTCCCCTAAAAACTACCCTAAGGGTAGTTTTATCTAACCATCTTCTCTTTATGGACCGAACATCATTGGTGTCAATATTCGTTTCACATCTTTTTGGTTCGAGTACTCTTTAATTTTGATATTTTTGAGTATTTTCTATGATGCTCGTAACAAATACTAATACTAATCGTATTGTACGATATTCGGTTTATACTAGTTGGATATTTGTATCTCACCTATCTCTCATCCCTAATTTAGATATGGGAATATAGGTCAAAGGTCTCTAACCGAACCATATTAAATATTCACACTTTGGTTCAACTTTTGTGCGTGTTAGAATCGTGTTAGCAGAATCTTAGTCAAGGGTCAACTCTCTTATGTTTTTAATCTTTGCCCTTTCGGATTGATTATCTTGATTATAAAATTATTATGATTTCATCAAAAATTAAATTAGACACTGCCGGTCAAACCAAATAGTCAAATGGTACTCGTAACCGGAAATTGCTCAACAACCTAACTAAGATTCCAATCACATTGATCATTGAGAAAATGGGCCGGGTAGGTAAATAATCGGTTTGAGAGCATAATTTGGTTTTGAACCCGAACTGGTTCGATAAAAAACGACTTTGACCCAACTTGGACGAATGTTGAACCCAAAATGGTTTGTGCCAAATCTGATTTGTGCACCTAATTACGACTCATAGGAGAAACTCGCTTGAGAAATGAAGTTGGATACTTTATCATAGGATACTTATATCTCATTTTCAATTAATAAACTTAATATTACACTTTATATTAGAGAAAGTTTACCCCAAATGGTTGACGATGTTTTAATCATTTTGTGGCTTGACATGTTAAAGATTACCCTTAATATGCTATATTTTATTTTAATTTATGTTATCTGTTTTTATTTTAAATTATGTATTTTTTTTTAAAAATTTTTAGATGATGTAATATTTTCATTTATTTTAAATTATGTAATGTTTTAATTTATTAGATTCTATAAGTTTTTATAACTAATTTAATATTAAGAAAAGAATGACTGATAGAGTGGTCCGTTATATTAATTGAATATAATGAAATGCACTGGAGTATGATGAGTCATGAGACACTAATATTACACCAAGTGAAGAAGTGGAGAGAATGAACGAGAACGAGTATAGATAGTCTTACTTATCTACACTATATTATAATACATTTGAGTATGACAAATTTATCATTTACTTAAAAAAATGAGAGTTAAAGGAGGTATAGTAATTTTTTAAACAAGAAATTAAAAATGTCTTTAATGAAACATAGAAATTTAAACAATCTATTTAATGATAATCAAGTTTTAATAATTTATACAAGTATAAAATAAATCAAATGTCAAAATCGTCTTTCAAATACTAAAAAAAAAGTACCACATTATAAATTATTATAAATTATCGGCCTTACAACATCAAACGATTTTCTATTAGTTAATAGTTAATTGTTATTCACGCGGTATTAGTATTAGGGTAACTTCAAAAATGTCGACATCTCTTATGTAGAAATGTTCAAAGATAACACAATAATTTAGAAAAAAAACAAAATACTAGAATGTCAATTGTGGTGTGTGTGGGCCCAGTGATTGGCTAGTCAAACCGCTCTGGACCATTTCCTTCAATATAGAAAAAATAATCTCGTTGACTCACTACGATAGTAGGACGGAATCGGTCAAGCCGCAAAGGTTTTATACTTTTATTTATGGTAAATCACAAATTTTGTCCTCTATTTTTCATAAACTTTTTTGATCCGAGTCTTTTATATTATTTACTTTTATTCTTTGTTTTTATCTTGAAAACCTGTTTCGATTTTTGTCCTTTAACCTAACAGAGTCTGTTAACACCGTTAAAATGTGACATGCGACAAATATGTGATGGGTAAACTTGTAATTAGCCAATTTTTTTTAACTAAAATAAAGATTAAGTTCATTTCTTCGTAAACATCGTGAAGCAACATCGAACTTCCTCAAGCATAAACCCAAGTCGTATAACTTGCATTATGCAATCTTTAAAAAAAAAGGAAGCAACATCGATTTCATGGATGGTTTCTGTCACATACATATAAGTCTCGAACAAAATGTTATGGATGTGTGAGTAGCTTTTTCATGGGTTATTCAATTGATAATCGATTGCTTTCGTCAAAGCTTTGAATTCGATCAATATGACCGATTGAACAATATTAGGTTACTGCCGGTATAATTTGCATACAAAATAGGATTTAGTTTATCTTCATTGTTGCATACAAAATAATTTTGGTATAACTAAATTAACATCAAAACCTAATAAAAAACTGCACAACAACAATATATATAAATATAAACCTAAAACAATATCAAACAATTAATTATAGTTCAATGCTCTCATATCGATTGTTCACGGCGACTGCTACATTCCAATATATTTTTTTTTTGTTTTTTTTTAAATGCAGTTGGTTTCCCTTACCCGTTTTCTATCAAGTTGCACCATAGTGGGAATTTTTAGAAGATTTCCAAGACGTTCATATAGAAAGGTAAAGTAGATTATGTTGTTTTGATCGATATTGACAAGTTTTAATTTCATACACCAATTGGATGTTGTTTTGGAGAATTTGGGTTAGACTACCCAAACAAAGTTCTATCGTTATCTAGTTACTAATGTGGATCTAGATTTTGGTCTTAGAGCTTTGGGAAGTGAAATTTTGAATGAGCTACTGAAATTTTGAGAACACATAAATAACTAAGTTTACTACAAGATAACAGATCTCCTTCTTTTAATTAAAAGATGATTGGTTATTTATAAGTTTACCCATCACATGTCACACTAACGATATTAACAGACTCAGTTGTTAAAGGACAAAAATCAAAATAGGTTTTCAAAATAAGAATAAAGAATAAAATTAAAAACTATAAAGGACCCAATCCAAAATTTTATAAAAGTAAATGAGAAAATTTGTAATTTACTCCTTTATTTATTATTTTTATAACAATTTAAAGCTAAATTAAAAAGGATTACATAGAAATAAGAAGGTGTTGTTTGGGTTATATAATTAGGTATGAGGTTCAATTCTTCAGGTTGGGTTCTTTTTCCCGTTTTTTAATTTTTTTTTTTATATTGGAATCGTAATTGAATACTAACCCTAAACTAGGTATGAATTTCTCATACATAATTCGTTTACCGAGCCAAATAAAGGATTTTAGGCCTGACTTTGTTTGTTAATCGAGTTTGGTGTTAATCGGGTTCATATATATATGATCATGTTTGGGTAAAAACATCACCCCTAAATAGATATTAGATCATTAAATTATATGGTTTAGCTGATTGAACTTTGATTTTCTTTTCGAGTAGAGTGTTTATTTTAAATCACAATTCATCTACATCGTTATTTCCATTACTACATTGGAAAAGTGATTCAAACCATGATAGGGTGAGTCTCAATTGTTTTTCAAGTAATCGTATCTGTTACATATGTAGATCATCTCAATTTATAATCTAGACCTCTTAAATTACACAAATAATGATTACATATATAGCTGTTAGTTACGGTTATAGACTGTCATATTTGAGGTTGTAAGTCATGGAAACTACTACGTACCTCAACTAGACAGCTAGACTACTCATAGTAAGCAAACGCTTTTACTTCTAGCTTTATTTCAATACTCGAGCTCGTCAAATAAGGATTTCATACTGAGCTAGATTGAAGCATACGATAGTGGACATTCTTCATATTTACCGATTTCAGTAGACCGTTAACGACATATTTATGACACTTAACATTCAGTGTGAAGATTAACACTTTACATACTATCTTTTTCAGGATTTGAGCATATAAATTTTTAATTAAAAATCCACAATTTAATTTACTACCAGCGTCTTATTGAAAAAATATAGAACTTAATTAACCAACAAGAAAACACATCTACTATCATAGTTAATGTTATTTAAAACAATTTAGTAAAACTTTATAAATAGAATAATTTATTATGCTATCGCTGTTAACACAACCTTTCTAAGCTTACACCATCGCTATGGCCGAATCAAAACTGAAAGATCATCCATCAACACTTTAATTAAACACTCATCTAACTTTTTAAACTTTAACTTTTTTTAATGTTCAACTTAGACGAAACACCAAAAAAGATTAGGTTGTTTTCAGAAACAGATGAATCTGTTATTTTTAAAGTTTGACTAGTTCAAAATGTTAAAAAATTCAACTTAACGAAATTTAAGATATTGATATTTGATTAGAATTTGAAAGGTGTAGAAATATTCCATCCTTATTATTATTATTATTATTATTATATATAAAACCTCAAATTTATGAAACTCTAGTATCATATAGAAGTGATGGTATTGGTGATAATATATTCAAATTTAGCCTAGGGTTAAGGTTGTTACTTGGACTCTTGGGGAAAGCTACACATGTACCTTGACGCACCATCTTACCTCACTTTACTCCTTTTTTCCAATATTTATATTCCAAACCTAACTTCGTTTCCCATTTGGTACTCACATTTCTGATTTCTTCTTAATATAGCCCACTTCATTCCTTCTTACCGTAGACTTTTTAAACTTCCATTCCCATCTCTCTCTCTCTCTTTCTATCTCTCTCTAGAGTTCTAATGGAAGCTGGATGTGAGAATATGGTTCTTAATTCCTTCGATGGCCACAAGTTTCCTGTCAATCCCCATGAAGAAAACACATCTTCATTGATCTACGAGATGGATTTGTTCTCAAGAAATATGTGTTCTGATTCTGCTGCTTCCAAGAATCCGTTGACTATTCAGGTCAAAGAACAGCAACAAGATGATGTTCATCAAGAACTTCAACTTAACTTGAATGTAAGCAACTTTTTTACCCTAGCTAATCTTGTTTAAGTTTCATATTGAATGTCTACTTAGAAGTCTTTGTAGTATAGATAAAGGGTTAAGGGTTATTTGTATAATAAAGAAAGAGTCACAAATTAAACATGGTCTTCATTGTGTCATATGGTGAATACAATTAAGTCTAACATTAATGCATTGATAGTTTATAATTATTTTTATGTGTTAATGCAGGTAGGTACGAATCTTACTACCACAAGAAGAAAAAGTTGCGGCGATGGATCATCTTCGCTAACCGCTCATAAGGTCTATATACAAACAAACAAACAAACGTACCAACAAACATTACCAATATCCGGATCAAGCAATAGTGTCTAGAGTTGATAAAAGAGAACATACCTTATAACCAAGGTCTCTTTAGAAAATTTACAAAAATTAAGTTTATTTTCTAATTAACAGGACACAAAAAGTTCAAAGTGTACCAAACCTTGAATGAGACACGAGTCTAAGTGCATAGATATGATGCAACTTCTCTATCTATCAACATAAATGTAAAATCTATCCTTATTTAATGCTTTAAGATACTAACTAAATTTGTGAGTAAGGTATTACTAGATATGTTTATTTGTTTGTTAGTTTATCATACAATAGCTAGCTAGAAGTCTTACTGATCACTTCACATATTGTCGAAGATGGCTATTTTACGAGCCGAACTAGAAAGCATGAAGAGAGAAAACGAAGCTTTACGATCGATGGTTACTCAAGTTAAGGAAAAGTACATTCATTTACAAAGACATATTGAAGAAAACATCATCCCTCATGAAACTACCAATAGTATTAAGGTGAATATCTATATATATATAGATGTATTTCGTTTCTTAATTATAGTTTATGATCTTATGTAATTGGAATGAAATCAATATTGGACTCATCTATTTCCAAAATATATAGATGATTAATCCTTTGGAGCTTAGGACGCTTGTAGTCGATAATAACACGAAGACTCATTCAAGTTTCGATAGCCCGGATAACAAAGATGTTAAACTTGATTCATCCAAAGACGGTGATCGAATAGGTGCGGTTGAACCATTAGTAAGAAGGGCTCGCGTGGCGGTTCGAGCTCATTCCGAAGCATCCATGGTTAGTAGTTATTAATAGTTTAGACTTTAGAGGCTGATAACGAATGAAATTATGTATTATATATAAACTTGTTGCAAAATAATAAAAATAAAAAAAGAAACACATAGAAGAAACCCTAATTAATGATAAACATGATATGATTTATAGATTCCAGATGGTTGCCAATGGAGGAAATACGGGCAAAAAATGGCGAAAGGGAACCCATGTCCTCGAGCTTATTATCGGTGCACAATGGCTGTAGGTTGTCCGGTTCGCAAACAAGTATGTTCACTTTCTTCTTTATGTGGCTATATAAACATGTATATAGCTAGGTAGATATTCTATCGAGAACCACAATTTTTTTTGTTGAGAATCAAAAGGACTGGTCTATATGTTGGATTAATCGGGTTTGATCACGGGTTTGATCACCGGTTTAGCGGGTCGGTTTTTATTAAGTAGTATTTAGAGCAAGTTATGCATGTGTTTAATAAAAGAAGAATTGGTAAATTGTTTGACTAAATCTCATCCATATGTAGTTGGTTGATAGTACATGGTTAGTGGGTGTGTACCGGTTCTTTAGGTGACTAGGAGTTTGTTGCTATTTTCATGTTTACATGGGTAGTAGGTGGTCTTATGTAAAGGCTATATATATAGCCTGTTATATAGTGAATAATAAGTGACGAGTTCTTCATTTTATCACCTGCAATATTTCTTTTCATCTTCACATCATAGTTTACGTGAGTGAGTGTGTGTATTGAGTGTGTGTAAAGAGGGGTCTGAATCCAACATTTGGTATCAGAGCCTAGGGCTCATACCGGGGAAGCGGGTTTGAAGATCGGAGGAAGCCTCCGCCACCGGCGGGGTTGTCGGTCGGTGGAGGGCAGTCGTGAAAGGGGTTGTTCGGGACTGTTACAGCAGTAGACGGAGACCGAGAAGTAGTTTGTGTGTCACTCGTTGTCGCGGGTGAGAGTACCGGTTTGGATGACGGGGGTGACGGGTGAACATCGGTGTGTCTCGTGGCTGTTTTATGAAGGTTCTTTCAGCAGGGGGTGCTGCTGTCGTGATTTCAAGTCCTTGATCAGTTTGTTCGTGTTAAGGGGAGACCGACGTAGATGCGTGAAAAACGAACGGAAGAGATCCGTCAAAGCAGGTGGCTTTGGATGTGTTCGTTTAGCGGGGTAAAGAAAACGGTAAAGACGGTAGCTTGTTTTCTAGTCGGTGGAGAAGCCTCTTGAACAAGGCTGATCGGTAAAGGTTGCAAGAAGAAAAAAAAAGGTGTGACATTATGGCGTTAGAGTTCAAGTCGGGTGGCTCTGGATGTGACCGGGGTGAGGTCGTTGATCCGTGAAGAGTCAAGATGTTAATGAACGGTTCTAGCGGGATGCCATGTGAGATGTTACAAGTGTCGTTAACGATCTAGTGAAGACTTTGGACGTGACCGGAGTGAAGGTCGGGTGTTCGGTACAAGTCTAGATGGTTCGAGATCGTAAAAATGGTGACTTTGGTGCAGTGAAGAAAGGCGTAAACAAACACCGATTAAGGGGGTGAATGTTGGATTAATCGGGTTTGATCACGGGTTTGATCACCGGTTTAGCGGGTCGGTTTTTATTAAGTAGTATTTAGAGCAAGTTATGCATGTGTTTAATAAAAGAAGAATTGGTAAATTGTTTGACTAAATCTCATCCATATGTACGTTGGTTGATAGTACATGGTTAGTGGGTGTGTACCGGTTCTTTAGGTGACTAGGAGTTTGTTGCTATTTTCATGTTTACATGGGTAGTAGGTGGTCTTATGTAAAGGCTATATATATAGCCTGTTATATAGTGAATAATAAGTGACGAGTTCTTCATTTTATCACCTGCAATATTTCTTTTCATCTTCACATCATAGTTTACGTGAGTGAGTGTGTGTATTGAGTGTGTGTAAAGAGGGGCCTGAATCCAACACTATAGCAACTAGTTGGTTATGTGCATACATATTAGGTTCATGATTATCAAAAGAGACAACATACACACACACACACACAAACAAACACTAAAATAGACGAACGACACAAGATTTAATGTGGTTCGTTTGGTGTGACTTATGTCCATTGGCTGCAACTAGGGTTTCTCTTTTATTATCTCATTGTGCATAAGATTACAATTACATAACTAAGTATTTGTAATAACAAGATTATGGCAACATTAGGAACGAAGACGGACCCTAAATAAATTAACCGGCCCAAATTCCTTCACACCCAAAAATCTCCATTTGAAGGCCTTGCGATAAACTTTAACTCGACATCCAAGCAAGTGCAATCTCAGTCATCGAGTAATACCAGTAATCTTTATGATAGATGTCCTCCATTCCTACAATTCCGAAGAACAAGCTAAGACTTTATATATAAATCCATCTAGTTGTAGCCACCCCTCATCATCAAGTACCTTAAGGCCAGTTGAAGCTCCCTCGAGCTCTGACCCATCACCAGCCATCATAGACCCGCCATGGTAAAACCCGCCAATGACTTATCCTCAATTTCAACCGGCTCTTAATGATTCGCACTAACAACTCCAGGGAATTCTAGAGAAAAAAAAACACTCCTCATAACAGATAGAGATTCATATGACAAGACTTTTAGTCGGAATCATGTCTTCAAAAACCAACATAATTTTGGAACTGTACATGAAACATGCCTAGTGCACTCACTGTTACCAAACCCCTGAACCAGTTTAAACCCTCCGATCACATTCACTCCGAGTCTTCTTAGTGGCTCTAGGTCGCTCATATGCAAAATGCCCCCTCTTCTGCCCACAAGACTTAGTGAACCAGACTTTGTCACTACTCATGTAACATCCCACATTGGTGGGGAGGAGAACTAAGCACCGCTTTATAAGGGTGTGGATACCTCCCCTATCAAGACGCGTTTTAAATCCGTGAGGGGCGGATGCCTGAGGGCATGCCGGATGTTAAAGCGGACAATATCTTGGTGCGACGGGTCTGGGCTGTTACAGATGGTATCAGAGCCGGTCGTCGGCCAGTGTGCCAGCGAGGACGCTGGTCCCCTAAGGGGGGAGGATTGTAACATCCCACATTGGTGGGGAGGAGAACTAAACATTGCTTTATAAGGGTGTGGATACCTCCTCCATCAAGACGCGTTTTAAAACCATGAGGGGGGGGGGGGGGGATGCCTGAGGGCATGCCGGCTGCCAAAGCGGACAATATCTTGGTTGCGACGGGTCTGGGCTGTTACAGATGGTATCAGAGCCGGTCGTCGGCCAGTGTGCCAGCGAGGACGCTGGTCCCCTAAGGGGGGAGGATTGTAACATCCCACATTGGTGGGGAGGAGAACTAAGCACCGCTTTATAAGGGTGTGGATACCTCCTCCATCAAGACGCGTTTTAAAACCATGAGGGGCGGATGCCTGAGGGCATGCCGGCTGTTAAAGCGGACAATATCTTGGTGCGACGGGTCTGGGCTGTTACAGCTCAGAAGTTGGTTTCGATGATACATAAACTCGTACCCTCCCAAGTGTTCAATCATCGGATCTTCTTATGCTTCACTACAGTAGGTAACATGAAATGAAACAAACCAGAATCTAGAACCCAAAAGTCTTCACTAAGTTCCAATGCATCAACCTACACATATAATCAGAAGCAGAATTCATTATCTCTGGACATCAACTCTTAAAAGAACGTCTCGCCTTTTTACAGCCCCACCAAGTCAACTATGCCCACCTCCCACCGTCCCTGTTATCCCAACCTATGTAAACCAACACTCATGGGATGAATCTCCAATCATACCTCGATGGTAGAACTTCTTCACCCAGTACAAGATCCTGGATTCACTCAAATGTCGTACTACTGAAACACGAGAGAAAATCTCTCTTTTAATGCTGAAACAAAAGACAAACTTAACTAATCATCATTTAATTGGATAAAAAATCACAAACTTAATAATTACAAACCATTAAAAAAATCATAAAAATAAACGAATTAAATATTATTAAATAATTAAAAATATAAAAAATAAGTTTAATTGAATAGAATAATAACAAAATTACTTTATAAAATCAAATAAGTTTAGTAAAATAAAATAATAACAAACTTAACTAAATAAAATTATAATATAGCTCTACTTGGCAACTGACAACGGAATGCAGTTTGTGGACCGGATGATCCAAGCCTAGTGTAAAGACTTGTGCATCAAACATGTATTAACTTCCGTGGCCCACCCGTAAGGAAATGGTCAATCCTGGATGAATCAAAACCAAACTATCCTATGAGGCTGTATCATGGGTAGAATCACTCCTACATGTCTTATGGGCACACAGAACCATGCCAAAGACCAGCAAAGGTGAAAAACCTTTTGCTCTAACTTATGGACATGAAACAAGACTCCGGGAGAACTTGGACCTCTTAGAAGAAATATGAGAGCTGTCCGCGTTCACCGAGGCCAAATACAAGCAACAGTTAGAAAAATACTACAACAAGAAGGTTGGATTGTGTTCATTCAAGCCTGGAGATTACGTCTTCCGGGACAACCAGGCGAGCAGAGCAGAAGCCTCCAGAAAACCAGCCCGAAAGTTTTCGGGGTACACCTGAAGGGTGAGTTGTTTAAGCCTGCATGCAGGTCACGTCACCCCCGCGAAGGTAAACAATAAATTAGCTAAGTAAATCTTGTTGGGCCAAAGTTTCTGGAGTGCACCGGGAGGGTGTGCTGCTTAAGCTCACGTGCAGGGCCGGCCCTGGGTGGTAGAGTTAGCGACCTTTAAGTTCTTGGTTTTTAGGGCCTAAAATTGATAAATTTATTTATATTTTTGTAAGTATCTTACAGAAATATGTAAAATATAATTTGTGAAGAAAATAGGAATAAAGAAGCCATTTGGTGTGGTGATTTTTTAAACGCAAGTCCCAAGTTCCATCCTCTGCGGGTCCAATCTTTTTTGCTATTGGATTTTTATTGCTTACAAATGGAGTTGATTTATAAGGGGGCGATGTGAGATGTGGAAACATTTCAATTTAGGCTTAATGCATAAAAATGCTATTGAATAGTTTTGAACCGGAGAGCTTTGATACAATTGTAAAGACACTTAACAAAATCAACGATGAACATATTTTTCCTTTAAATCTTTATATCCTGTTTAAGAACTCCACGGTGTCAAACTTTGACTCGTTTTTCAAGCTCCAGTTGGGGTAAAAAATGTGGCCCCGAGTATTGTCATCCATCTCGGTAACCGGCTCTTCGTCCGAAGCCTCCACAGTAGGCCTCTCAGTCGAAATGTTGCCCCGACTAAGGTCCTTCTTCATTTGGGATAGCTTCCCCAAGCCACCAGCAGTGAATCCAGCCCTTGCCCTCAGAATGGGATTCTCCTGCATACGACGAACGAAATCATCAAACGCATCATCGGACATAATCGAATGCAGAGGTTGGGCCGAAACACTTACAATAGCAGTGGCCGGGTCGAGGGTAACCTTCGCCTTCCCACTCGAGGCATCACCACCCGCATCCATCTCAGCAGTTGGAGACAACCTCTGTGCCTCCGGAGACATGACATCATCATCGACCAAAGTGAAAGGCGACTCCCCGCCAGCAGGCTCGGTGGTCGAAGTAGACTCCTTGCTGCGAGACGCAGCATGCTTCAGACGGGATCTCTTCACTCCCTTATCTTCACCGCCCTCGGCTTTGCGCTTACGGTCATCGCTCTTACCCTTCTTGGCAGCCCTCTCCTTCGACTTGTCCTCCTCCATGTTCACAAGTTTGTTCGTCGCCCCACCGATATCTTTCCCAGACACCACAGTCTCACCCACCTTCACGGTAAAATCCTCATATCGGTGCTTCGACCCAGCATCCACAGGGGTCGGCTCATCCTTTTCCAAGGGTACCTGACCCTGTGTCACCTCTTCATCATCCTCCAAGTTAATAAACTCCAGCAAATCCATCACTGCAAAAGCAAACAAATACGTTAGAAGATCACATAAGGTCGAAGTAACACACAACAAATTACAAACAGGGCATACCCTGGCCATCAAGAAAGAGGGCAGGCTTTTGAGTCAGAGACAACCAGTTTCGGCTTAACCCAGTAAGGATCAGCACTCTCTCTGGGTATTGTACCAGCGGCACTTGTAACGCAACGAGCTTCGTCACAATATCTTCATCAAAAGGCAGCTCCTCGAGAGTTCTCTTCTTGTACTTCGTCGGCTTCCACGGAATGTCCCCCAACCCCAGCACCTCTTCGGCAACAAAGAAAAACTTGTCTTTAAAATCCTTCAAATTCGTCGGCAGCTTCGTCAAATAACGAGGGCTAAAAGTCCCATCCTCATACGTTATAGCTCGCTGCTCGAAGCAGAACCAATCACCTTGATGCGTCAATCGGTAGAACGCATGAAACTCCCCGATAGAAGGTTCAGCATCGACAATTCTGCAACAAACCTCGAAATGCGTAACCCTAAGTACTGCGTTCGGATGCAGTTGCCCTAAGTGCACGCGGTTGTGTCGAAGGACATTCCGAAAGAACTTCGTCACGGGAAGTCGAAGCATGCCGGCGCTGAAATGTTTAGTATAAACGCCCATCTTGCCGTTCGGGGCATCCTTTATCGACTGCGTCGCCGTTGGCAATATCGGCCCAAGTTTCCGAGATACGCCATACATCTCACAGTGCGCTTTTAACAAATTCGTCGTCAACGACGAACGAAACTCTCTAATGCCTCGTCGGGATGACTCCGACGTTTCACCCTTACCCCCTTTCTTGGCCATAATATTTAAACAAGAAAAATCGAAAACAGATGATAAACGTACCGATAAGAAGACAATTAGACAATCGATGATTATCGGATACGGCAGGGAAACAAGCAAACTCCTGTAAAATCCGTCGCGCCGAAGCAGGAATGCAGAGAGAAATAAGATTGAAAGAAATTAGGAAGGTGTAAAGGATCAAATGAAACCGTCGGCGAGTATTTATAGGCCTAGGGCGACCTTTCAGTTGCCCCGTCCCATCAACCGTCGACGGCCCGACACGTGAGCCCTACAGCTGTCGCCCACTTGCTTTTTCGCCCAAACAGGCCCATCAAAGCCCATTAAGCGGCCCACGCAACCTTCGGCGCCAGGCTTCGGCCAACCGGCACAAGAATCTAGTCCGATGGTGAAGTCCAGACCATCACACATCGGACTGGGGGGCTGATGACGTGTGTATGTTCAACGAACAATACAACACACAGGGGTCGACCTAAGCAAGGTCGACCACGCATTGCAGTCGAAGCCAGCTTCGACAACACTAGGGTCGAACCTCCAAACCCCACAGGAGGGTCGACCATACAGCAAGCAACTCCCAACACACTGACTTTACACAAGTACACATCTTCGGCCAGTCGATGCTCGACCCACCGAAGTACTTGACAGACGTTGCTTCACTTCGGCCAATCGATACTCGAACCACCGAAGCTCACACAACAGACCAACGCTCACACGACAATGTCAGAAACATTCCTACAACGTTGTTACGGCCACTAACGGCCTCCACTGAGGGGACACAAGGACGGCCACGTCAGCAAGGATCGTACCTCTCAGTGGTAGGCGCATTACACAGAGTAAGACAAAGGATTGATGAGTATAAATACTCATCGATCATCAGGTAAAAAGTTAAGTTCTCCAACCCTAAAATCCTACCTTCTTCCTTACTCATTTCATCGGAATCCATACTGATTCTCACGCCGGAGCTTGGTCGCAGGACACCCTGTCCTGCGCTCCAAGAACAACGGTTTGTTACTTGTGCAGATTCCGACGAAGAAGACGTTCATCACCTCATTTCAATCATCCTTGTAGTCTAATATCCTCTTCTATCCGTCCTAGACTTTCTATCCGATCGTTGAAGATATCCAGATTCTACAAGTTTTAAGTTAGTATTTTTTGATGTGTCTTTTTTTTTTAAATGACTAACTTTAATCTACTCTTAAAATAACCTCTTAAATCACCAAGTTGAAACATAAATTTTCTAATATTTATGTTTTTCTATTTTAATAATAACAATCTACTTCTAAACTTTCAATTTAATATGTAAATTTTATATAAGATTTTGACAAAATATATTTTAAATTTGATAATATAAATTATAATATTCATAACATAAATTTTCTAACATTTGTACTTTTTCTATTCTAATAATAACAACATACTTCTAAACTTCCAATTAAATACGTAAATTTTGTAATATTATGATATCATCCGATTCATAAATCCAATTCAAGTAGTCCGACTAGTGAACGGGTAAGACGACCGGTTCACTGTCTGATTCGGTTCTGAAAACATTGGTTGTGAGGAGATAGTCACAATTTGTTTAATTATTTAAACTACAACATTTTGCTACAATACTTTAGTTTTAATTATTGTTAGTACAATTATCGTCGTATTAATAACATTTTATATATGAGTTATTGATTTTATATATTAGGGGCGCGGTTTTTTTACTCGTCCCGGACCTTGATTTTTTTTGAAATTCACGGGGCCAGTCCTAAGAATGAACCATTGGGATAGTTGAACTTTTGTTAACTATTACCACCACCCTAAATTCTTCCTTAACCATGACAGTTTCCGACGATGACTAACTTATTCATCATTATTTGTGTGACCCGGCCTACTCTACCCAAAAATTCAACGTGAAGTTACTTCAAAACCGACCATGCCGTCCGGCACAAAACACTGCTGATCAATTCTTGATTAATGAGATGGAATACTGTATAAAGATATTAATTACATACCTCATATGGCTGATATGCCTATTGATCCAGATAAGGAATACATGATTGATCGGTTCTCGTTTAGGGTGTGCTTAAGGATGGTTTAAGTGAAAGAGTAAGTTCATTGTTTGGATTAGAGAGAACCGAAAGAGAGAGATCGTGGTTTTGATAATGAGACTAAGAAGTATTTAGAATCTCTAATGTTTATCTATGTATAGCACACCAAAAGAGGAATCCAATTTAATAAGAAGAAACAATTACATCCATAAAGTAATTTCCTATTAAACACTCAACATAATAAGTTTATAAATGATCTAACGATAATTAGATAAATATTATAAGTATACATATTATAAATTTTATTTCTTGAAACACTTTGTACCATACTTTTATAACTATTATATATCATTATATTGTCAAACACCTTTTCTTGATCTTTTCATGATATGATCGAGTTCCTACACAATAGGTACAAAGATGTGCAGAAGATCAGAAGGTTGTGATAACAACATATGAAGGCACCCACAACCACCGGCTACCACAAGCCGCCATGCCGATGGCCTCCACCACCTCCGCCGCCGCCTCCATGCTACTCTCCGGCTCCAAATCGAGCTCCGATCACCACCTCAACCACCACCTCTCCGCCACCACCCTCCTATCACCCACTGCTCCCTTTCCGACCGTCACCTTAGACCTCACCACCACCTCGGACCGCCCACCCCCCTTCCACTTCCCCTTTTCAACAACAAACATGCAGCAGCCCATTATGCCGCCATTGGTGCCCGGTCAACCGAACCATGCAGCCATATATTCCGACGTCACGCAGGCCGCCGACCGGGAGCTGATGGATGCAGCTACGGCGGCTGTGACGTCGGATCCGAATTTTATGGCTGCTTTGGTGGCGGCTATCGGGTCCATTATTGGTACCGGTGATAACAAAAATGATGATAATTTCAAGAGATATTAGAAAACCGGATCATTAGTTTGCTACTAGATTAAATATATGTGTTGGAAATTAATATTGTATGTACCTACCTTGTTTATATTTTTAATGAAACATAAGAAAAGTATATGCGGAAACGTGTATCATATATGATATATCCACCGTATTATATATTGTACATTGTTAAATTTTGTAGATTATTTTGGAAATGAAGAAAAAATCAATGTTTTAAAAACCGGTTTTTTAGTTGAACCGGAAAACTTTCCGGGGCCGGTTCGACCGGTCGGACCGGTTAGACCGGCCGGTTGAACCGGTTAGGGGATTTATATACATATTTTTATAAAAATGTTAATAAATTTGTACACCACAACGAAAATAGTTAAAATACAATAATAATCCACTAAAAAATAATACCAAATTGGTATTTCATAAGAATATATAAGTTTTAAACTTTAAAAAATAATAAAAAATAACAATAAATTTTAAAAAAAAATATTTTTTTTAAAACTGTCAGAAAACCGGTTGAACCGGAAAAAACCGGAAAAAATCGGAAAACCGCCCGGTTCAAAACGGTCCGGTTATGTCCAAAAAACCGGGGATTAAAAAACCGGTATGATAACCGGTTGGCGGTTGAACCGGTTGAACCGGTTTTTAAAACATTGGAAAAAATGGGTTAACTAATACTTTAATATTGTTAAGAGTAAATTACTATTTGCATCCCTGACGTTTGGCCAGTTTTGCCACCTGCATCCGATTTTCAAATTTCTAACATATCGTTCCCCGAGGTTTGTATTTCATTGCCAAGTGAATCCCTCTGACTAACGGGGTTAAATTTTTCTGTTAAGTACAAGGGTATTTCAGTAAATTTACAGATCAGGGACTAGTTCTATAAAATTATCAAAGATATTAAAAGACAGGGACTATTTGTGTAAATCATCTAAACTAATTAAAATATATATTATATAAAACTAATAATGATTTTAAAAAAGAATAAAGAAAAAGAAGAGAAGAGAGTACTGCCGTCTCCTCCCCTCCCCCTTCTTCTCCGACCGGCGACAACCGGGAGACAACCGGTGACAACCGGCGACCTAAATCCTAAGTCTGGCAAGTCTTCGCCTGTGGAGCACCCATCAGTTCGTTTCTTCCTACAGGCCACCATCGATCTTTAAGATCCGACCACCTCCGTTCGTATCCCAGGTCGCGGCGGCGTAGCCGGAAGGAGGAGAAAGGGCCGCCTTGGTGGCGTCGACGGAAAAAGCTAGGGCTGCATCTCTACCCCGATCTGTTCGTAAGGGGGTTAAAATGAAAGAATTACAGGGATTGAGGGATCGTCGGGAGTCACCGTGGCGAACCAGAGGGAAAGGGGAAAAGGGGAGAGGGGTCATCGGGAGTCACCGGCGCTGGGATGAATGGCGGCTGTGCCGCCCCTATTAGCTGTTCACAATCGGAAATCTCCGCCCCTCCTTTGCTGTTCACAACGGAAATCGCCGCCCCTTCGTCTACGGGTGAATGGATGTGCCGCCCCTCTTTGCTCTTTTCTTTTTCTGTTTTGAAATTGCCTACTGTACGTATGTATATAAATTGCCTAGGAGCATGATGGTGAAGGTGATCCAGAGGCAACAAGAACAGCAACAGCTGCGGCGAGGTTGTGGCTGGTACTTTGGTGGCTGGAAAGGTAGGGTTTCCGGTGGCGGGGGCGTGGGTGACGGCGTGTTTGGCAACGTATTTTTTTTATATTTATCAAAGTTACAAAAACAGTCCCTATATGTATTAGATATATTTATAAACAGTCCCTCAAGTGTGAAATGACAAAAATGTCCTTCTTCTTAACAGAAAAATCTAACCCCGTTAGTCAGGGGATCCACTTGGCAATGAAATACAAACCTCAGGGAACGATATGTTAAAAAATTAAAAATCGAATGCAGGTGGCAAAACTGACCAAACGTCAGGGATGCAAATAGTAATTTACTCTATTGTTAATTAACATTAACATTAGACTCAGTGGCGGATCTTGAAAAAATTTCTAGTAGTGACCGAAAGTCATGTGACTAAAAAAAAATTCTATCGCTATGTTTCGAGGTATATGTTCGGATCCGCTATCTGGTTCGGGTCGGGTTAAACAATAAAAACTATAAATATCGAATTTTGTAACAAAAAACTATATGTTTAAAACAAACAAGGACATAAAAATATTTATGATTATACGAGAGAAATGATGAGTACCTGAAAGACGAATTATAACTTTGCCAGACACCCTTTAGAAGTTTTGAATTCATCAATTAGACCACCTCAACACCACATCAATTTACCACACTTTTATTTTTTTCCTGCTTAATGGTAACATATCATTTTTTTTCAACCCCACACTTTAACTTTTTATTATTATTTTTGGTTATATTAATTAAAAAATAGCATCACTTATCGAATAAATATGACAATGTTACCGTTAATATAATAAGCAATTGAAAACTTGATAAATGATATTTGCTAAATAAATAAATAATACAATTTAGAGGAGTACATATAATAAAGTAAATGCAAGCTGTCATCATACATATAAAATAATATAAAGTACATATATATAAAATAATATAAAGTACATTACACTTTCATCTTCTTCGATTAAAATGTCCATTTCACAAAAAACAGAGCAAGTGTTTGTTTCTCCATCTTCTCTGGTGAGGCTTCATCAATTTGTGGGTGGAGGAGAAATACAGAGCAAGTGTTTATTTCTCTATCTTCTTCGGTGGTGACTAGGCCTGTAAACGAACCGAACGTTCAGTGAACAGTTCGTGAATCATTCGGCGGGAAGTTCGTTTATGTTCGTTTATTTACTAAATGAACGAACACGAACAATTTTTTTTGTTCATTTAATTAAATGAACGAACATGAACAACTGTCTCGTTCGTTCATTTATGTTCGTGAACGTTCGTTTATGTTCGTTTATTTATGTTAATGTATGTGTGTTCGTTTATGTTCGATTATATTCATTTACGTTAATATAATACTTAATTTAAGGGGAAAATCACCAAAATGACCCACGTTGACCAAGAATAATCAGGAATGACCACTCAAAATTATTCTAACTCAAATGACCCACCCAATAAAAACCATCCATTTGTCATCTTTCAACCAATCACAATCTGAAATGTGTCATCCATCTTACAAGAGTGATAAGTGTGGAGCCCACCTCCAACCAATAATAGTTCGACACATGGACAAAAAGTCAGAAATCTAGGCTTGTTACCCGAACCACTGCGAGCCTGCCACGTGTCCAGAGTAAGCCGACGGCTTGGCTTGTATTCAAGGGCTTGGCTTGAATTGGTGGCTTGAGAATTACTTTACCACACCTCCACCCTTACCTCTCCTAGCTAGTATTATTAATTCGTCATGGATCATCATATGTAATTAATCCAAGAAATTAACCATATATCTTTTAATTAACCAAAGTAAGATATATTATCTTCATCGTTGGTAATATTGCCAATGGTGTTGTAATCTGTGGCAGCAGTGGACGGTGGGGTATACATGGAAGAAGCAAGCGGAGGAGGTGGCGGAGGAGGAGGTGGCGGTGGCGGTGGTGGAGGAGGAGGTGGCGGTGTTGTGGCGGGCATAGTTCCGGTGGAAAACAAAGCTAGATGATGAGCGGTGGGAATATTGATGTTATGATCATGGTGCTGTGTTTGATGATGATCAGTATACTTGTATCTTAAAATCTCAGCTCTAACTGCGTTTAATTAAGCTTGTAGAGATTGTACTTGATGTTGTAAAGCCGAAATCGCACCCATGCATCCGTAAACTGGATCTCTTAGCCTTACATTTGCTTCATAAACAAGACTATTTGCTGCATCGGCTCTTTGATCTTATGGCCGTCGCAAACCCGCAATTTTTACAAACCACCATTTTCGTTAGTCTTCAGAAAAATAGTGACGAATTTGGGCACATTACAAATGAGAATCGAGTTAATACAAAGAGGGGGGAAGGAGGTAATGGGGGAGTAGGGTGGTTGAGTGTGACAGGGAGTAAAGTAACTCTAAGAGATAAAGTAGGGGGAGAGGTAAGGGTGGAGGTGTGGTAAAGTAATCCTTAAGCCACCAATTCAAGCCAATCCCTTGAATACAAGCCAAGCCGTCGGCTTACTCTGGACACGTGGCAGGCTCGCAGTGGTTCGGGTAACAAGCCTAGATTTCTGACTTTTTGTCCATGTGTCGAACTATTATTGGTTGGAGGTGGGCTCCACACTTATCACTCTTGTAAGATGGATGACACATTTCAGATTGTGATTGGTTGAAAGATGACAAATGGATGGTTTTTATTGGGTGGGTCATTTGAGTTAGAATAATTTTGGGTGGTCATTCCTGATTATTCTTGGTCAAAGTGGGTCATTTTGGTGATTTTCCCTAATTTAAGATTGTTGGATGAGTCTTTATCTGTGACACCCGAGAATTTCAAGGTTAACTTCCGTTAGACAAACCCGTTAGTTACGTTATAAGTGTTAACTTAGTAACTAATACTTAACTAGGCCGAATACGTCCACGACCTTTGGTTGATCACCGAACCGTCCATATGTGTTATGTGTTCATCATTGATTGTCTGTATGTGCAATGTGATTTAAATACATGACTTATTATTGTGAATAGCTTGATTAATTGAAAATACTTGATTATGTGAAAATTGCCTAGATTTGGTAGTCAGCGAAACTACCGAGCGAAACTACAGATTCGCCCGGTAGCTGGCTAGACTGATCAATGTACCCGAGATCAGAGCCAGTTTCGCCAGCCAGCGAAACTGCCAGCGAAACTAGCCTCTGATATAAATAAACTTAATAAACCCTAGTAGCCTCATTTGCCTCATTTCACAACCAACACACACATACACTTCTCCTGGAGATTCTGGTCAGCTAGGAAACCATCAAGAACCATCATCTCAGCTTTGAGACAACACCCATTTGGATCCTAGATCAAATCGTGAGTCCCAAAAACTATGTTTTATGCCTTTCTATATGTTTTCTTCTTAAAGCATGCTCAAATCTACATGAAATCACTTGATCTCTTAATATGTTGCTTTAGGATGCTAGATCTACATTAAAGTCAGAAACTTTACGTGTAAAAACAAACCATGATGATGATTTATGCTAGAATAGGTCTTTTTAGGTTAAAATGTGCTTTTTGGTGATTTGATGACAAAATGCATGTTAAACGTGTTAAAGTTGCTTGATTTATGTTGGCAAATGCCTATGGATGCTAGATAATGAATTGCATGTATGATCAGAAGCTATTAGGTTGATTTTTAGGCAAATCCGTATGTTTTTCGCGACCAGCGAAACTGTGTGTTCTCTGGGCGAAACTAGGTAGCGAAATTATATCTCCTTCCAGCGATACTGACCAGCGAAACTATAGTGTCGCCGGGAACCTGACCAGACCAGCTCGAGCGAAACTATCGAGCGAAATACCTGAACGAAAGTTCAAACCAGTTTCCCTGCGAAACTAGGCTAGCGAAACTGCGTCAGCAGTTTCGGGCGAAACTAGCTTAGCGAAACTGTGTTACCGGGCATTGCCTAGCGAAAGTGCTGCCCGTGCACCTAGCGAAACTGCCTAGCGAAACTATGCTAGCGAAACTAAGACCTGACCTAATAACCAAACTTGTGAAATTTGCTTAAGTGTTATGCCATGACTTACATGATTATGCCATGATGAAACATGTTTGATATCTGATATATATAAACCCTTGTTTATGATCAACCATTGGTGTCGTGTGTCGGTATGTCGAGTCATAGTTGCAACGTGCTATGTTATGGGCCATAGTGACGTTAAGTAAAGATTAGACACGAAACTAATACTTAAGACCTAAACGTGTTCTAGGTCTTCGTTAAACAACAATATTTGGATTGCTTGAAGTGTAGCAGTGCAACCAAAGGTGAGTGTCACTAACCCGCTTACCGTGAGTCCGATGGGCCACACAGAATAACTTAACGAAAAACAATGCTAACAAACTCGAGAGTGCCAGGCACCTCACTGATAAACTTAAGAACACGGGATGCTCGGCACCCACTTGATGAACCGAAGTGTTTTATGGGAACACTTGTGAATTCTGATCAAACTGCTTTTGAAACAAAACTGAAAACATTTTAATATGGCTAGTGTAGGTTAAAGTCTAAACCATATGATATCACATGTTTTCTAAGGATGCCTTATAACTTAAAAGTCCTCAACTTAATTGTGCCATTAATTGTAAAGCGAGGGGATGTTGGGTAGATCTACTGGAGTTTGACAAACTCCGCCCCGTGGCACGGGGAGTGCACGGAGGTACAATATCAGCCTATTTGACCGTGGTCCCGAGAGGACACGGGGGAGGCAGAAACCGCGATGACTTGGTCCGCACTGTACGGGATGGCTCGGCCCCCACAAAATAAGTCAGCTTTGGTACAAACTTCCTTAGAGCATGGAACAACGGATTAGCTACCCGCGATATCGGTTGAGTCCTTTAACTTTACGGAACTAGTACATACCCGATGACGTGGTCACGGACAAACCATTTATAAACTGAGAATTAAAATACGAGCATTGCTTTTCACAAATGAATATTTGTAAGTACATTTTGATACGAATAATGATTAAGAGACCGGGCCAATGCATGACAAGCCCACTGTGAACTCACCAACCGTTAGGTTGACGCTTGCGTGGTTTAAACTTTTGCAGATCGCTAGGGAGTATCCGGAGCGGGTTGGCATGGCACGTGAAGACCTTTATTTTAACTAAACTGTTTGGGAATTTAAAACAAAGTTTATGTAAAGCACGTGGTTAGTGCTAAGACAAATATTATTTCCGCTGCGTATGTAATTTTAAGACTTTGATTTATAACTTGTGTTTGAACTAACCCTGATTCGTTTAGTATTTGTAACTATGGTTGTGGATCCTGGTCTAGTCGCGCCCCTTAATGGTATAAACTCCGTTAGTGGTATTTTGGGGGTGTGACATTATCGATTTTGGAATGATTTATGAACATCTGAACCATTCGTTTAGATGTTTTTCTTGATTATTGACATTGTTGGAAACAAGGTGTGGTTCTTTATGTTCGCTTAAATTTGTGTTTGTTTAAAATTATGTTTGTGTATGTTCGTGAACCGTTCGTTTAGTCTTAAACGAACGAACATAAACGAACACGAACATGACAATTTCTTAATGAACAAACATGAACAAGAAAATTTTTGTTCGACTAATGTTCGTGTACGAGTTCATGTTCGCTTAAAGTTAAATAAACAAATACGAACATGCCCTTGTTCGTGTTCGTTCGGTTCGTTTACAGGCCTAGTGGTGACCGACTCAATATATATCAAAAGTTTTAACAAATTACATGTAACATCGGGGCTTCGGGGCGAAAAAACAGTGGTGACCGGGGTCACCGCTGGCACCACTAAAATCCGCCCCTGATTAGACTAATAAGAGTAAATGGTGAAAGTAATGGTAGATAGCATACAACGAGCCCTATGCCTATGACACCAAGTTGTCGGTATACGTACATCAAGTTTGATTTCTAAATATATTGTTACAACATTTTTCTAATACACGTTTTGATATCAAAATTCTTGTCGTTGCTGTTCCGACCATGATGTGATATATTATAACCAAATCTCTTACACTATAATAGAGTAATGCATAAACAAGTATTTTTAAGGGTACGTGAGGCAACATGTTTTAAACAGAAAATATATTACAAGTTCACACATACACTTCTTAGGGAAATATATAAAATTATCAAAGTCTTCTACCACGCCTGCCACACAACTCTGGCCTCTTCTTCTTACTTTACTTTATTAAAATACATGCTTAAACGTGAGTCACAACCGAACAACTAAATAATCATATCATATAATATAATATTATTAGAAACTTATATGTATAATAAGTAATATAAACACAACCAAAACGTATATATACGGCATGTCCCTTAGATATGCCACTTAAAGATAACACCAGTGATTCACGTGGGTTAAAGGCCAATGACCAACCCGATCTTAGTCTTGAATACTGCTAAGCTTATAAACTATTAATATAGCATGGATCCATCTATATGCATATAATTCCCACGTTTATTTTATCTTATCTTAATTAATGGTTTGGCTGGACAAACTGCCTACGAGTAATTATTATAAAGCATACAATTATATGATATGGCCCAATCACTTGACTATGACTAGTAGCCCAACGTGTCAAATGAAGATAGCCCAGCTAGGCCCAAAATGTTGGATGAGTGAATCTGGTCGCATGCACTTCCACTAGGGGTGTTCAGAATAACCGAAATTCATAAAAAACCGATATCCGAACCGTATCCGTAACTGAAAAAAACCAAACCGTAATAAAATTTCAGTTTTCGGTTCGGTTAGTAACCGTAACCGTAATAAAAATTCGGTTTTCGGTTCGGTTTACGGATACGCATTTAAAAAAACATCGGTTAATTCGGTTTATTCGGTTGAACCGAATAAACCGAAAAATATTAATATATGTTTTCTTATTTATATAATTATATAATTATATTACCAAGTTTAACCTAAATTGTCCCTAACCCTAACTTTTAGTTTAGTCGCCTCCCTCCCACTCGCTGGTCAGATTCTCAGATGCTCTCCTCCCCGTCGCCTTCCTTCTCGCTGTCAGCCGGTGACTGTGAGAGCTTCCTCACCGTCACCTTCCTTCTCGCCCGTAGCCTTCCTCCCCGTCGCCTTCCTTCACGCCGGCGACTTTGCGAATTTCGAGAGCTTTCAATCATCATCAGCTACTTTTCTTTCGATTATCTTTTCTTTCGTTTCTCAAACTCAGGTTTGATGATGTGTTGTTCGAGGGATCGATTTATAAAACTCAGTCAGATCCAGATGGAAACTTTTATACTTTGTTTGCCCATTAATCGAGTTCTCTCTTGGTAACTTTTAAACTTTGTTTGATGATGTGTTGACTAGTTGTTGTGAGATACCTCGTTATTTCTTTTATGTTTCCTTGGGTTTTGTTTCAAGTTGGATGGATTTATTTTGGTCCTTTGAATTTGTTTGGAATGATTTATTTTGTTTCAACCTAAGATTTGGAGGCTGGAAATTGCAAGTTGCAGTGCTTTTGATTAAATTTGGATAAATTCGGTTAATTCGGTTATATATGGTTAGTTCGGTTTTAACCGTAACCGAACCGAATTCGGTTCGGTTCGGTTTCGGTTCGGTTAGTCATTTTCCAAGTTCGGTTCGGTTCGGTTTTCGGTTAGGAAATTTTTTTTTAACCGAACTAACCGAACCGTTTAAACCGTTTTAACCGAAAACCGAACCGATGAACACCCCTAACTTCCACGACCAGCAGCATGCAAACGTCCCATGTTCTCCATTATGGCATTACTTTTACTTGTTCCTTAATTTACGTTTAGTTCATCCCATGTTTTCTCTTTCAGTTATTGCCTTTTCGATTGTTAGTATTTAAGAGTTGTTTTGGAAATAAAACTTAGGAAGAAAATTGTTCTAAAAGTCTAGTTTCTTTTATCTTGTTCTTTGGAGCCTAACCCACTCTACGGGTATATCAATTGGGAGTTTGTAGGTTTTCTCCGTAAACCTATCAATTGGTGCTTTCATTGACGAATTCACCTCTACCATGGCCTTCACCTTTATGTTGTTGCTCGATGAATTGTGGGCTACTCTCGAGAAAAACCAACAACGCCTCGTCGAGCTCAACGCTCTCCTCGGTCTACCGCCCCCACCTTCACTCGCTGCTCGTCCGCCACTATCACCGCCGTCTACGTCACTTACCCCACTATCACCACCGCTATCAAAACCGACTACACCACCATTGACACTGCCTCAAACCCAACCGGCCACGCCCACACATCCACCAAGACCCACCCTACCTTCGCCATGTGCAACAAAAATGCTATGGTGGAAAACGGGAAATTCATTGTTACCACAACCAAGCCTTCATCCATTTGTTTTATTACATTCATCATCTACCCTTTTGGACATCCAAAACACCGAGCTTACTGATAATCAGCAAGCCTTAATTAGATCCCTCAACATTCTATCCAACCAACACAAATCCCCCTATGCACAACAACCCGTTCCTGAACGAGAATCGCAACCGTTAGGACGTGACGCATGTCGAAGAGAGTGGCGACCACCTTGGCAATGTCTTTGTTGCTATGTTGACACCGCTCCAAATGTCGTGATACGACTCGAATGGCGTCCACCACCGCGAACCGTTGTGACCGCACCGAATGCAAATGGAAGAGTTGAATGGCGTCCACCGTGGCGACAATTTTTCGTCCTTGAGGACAAGGACGTTTTTAGGGCGGGAGTAATGATATGGCCCAATCACTTGACTATGACTAGTAGCCCAACGTGTCAATTGAAGATAGCCCAGCTAGGCCCAAAATGTTGGATGAGTGAATCTGGTCGCATGCACTTCCACGACCAGCAGCATGCAAATGTCCCATGTTCTCCATTATGGCATTACTTTTACTTGTTCCTTAATTTACGCTTAGTTCATCCCATGTTTTCTCTTTCAGTTATTGCCTTTTCGATTGTTAGTATTTAAGAGTTGTTTTGGAAATAAAACTTAGGAAGAAAATTGTTCTAAAAGTCTAGTTTCTTTTATCTTGTTCTTTGGAGCCTAACCCACTCTACGGGTATATCAATTGGGAGTTTGTAGGTTTTCTTCGTAAACCTAATGATAGGATCCGTAGAGTGAATCAAGCTCAAAAGAACAAAAGAGATGAAGTAGACTAAACAAATAAATTTATGCAATTTTTCTTCTGTGATTTTATTGAAGATTCGTAACCTTAAATACCCTAAAACTATTACACATGAAACAACTAAAAAGACCCATGATGTGAAATCGTGGTGTACATGCAGAGAAACTAATTAACATGAACATAGAATTAAAAGGAGATCGTGGGATAGAGCATTCCATATGCATGTATGGTAGCATGTGTGTTGGGCACGTATCACAATACTAGTAATATAAATCACGCGTGCCATTTCAGTACAAAAACATTTACTTAGGCTATGTGTAATGGTAGAGCCCCATCAAGCCCCTCATGAGGGCATGAGATGACATGTGGCGGGTGACGTGGTATGGGGGCTTGAAAGAAAAAGAGGTGTAATGGTCAAGCCCCTTTCAAGCCCCATATCATGATTGCCTAATTATTATTTTTTTTTAATTCCAACCAAAATTAAATTAACTAAACACTATTTTTTAAATAAAACACAATAAAATAAATAAAAAAGGTTCATTAATAAAAAAAACAACTTAAAAAAAATACAAATTCAAAGGATTTTTCTAAAAAAAAAACTAATCATCATCTTGGACATCATCGTAATCATCATCTCCGTCTTCATCTTCATCTTCATCTTCGTCATCGTCATCGTCTTCGTCTTCGTTTTCTTCTTCATCCTCCATGTTTTGGACCGGCACATCATCGAAGGGACGAACAGACCATACATGCTCTACCAAATCGTACTTAAGAGAGTTGTGTGTCTCTCTACTCCGCATCGCCCTAGAGTTCGCCAAACGTTCTTCTTGCGTAGCATATGGTGTATGCACCACGTGTTCGGGCCGATGGTCGGGACAAATCGCTTTGCCTTTATCCTCCTTGTTCATGTTGTGCAAGATAATGATAGCACGCATACAATCTTTCATCTTGTCCTTTGTCCACAACCGACAAGGATTTTTTAGAAAATGCCACTTCTTTTTAAGATTACCAAAGCAGCACTCGATATCCTTTCTTGCCGCCTCTTGGGCCGTCTTGAAGTATTTCCGTTTCTCATCAATGGGGTCCTTGAAGGTCTTCACGATAAACGAATACTCCGGGTATATTCCGTCACCCAAAAGATAACCATGAGGGTAGTAATTTCCATTCGCATAAAAAGAGGCTTTCGCTCCCTTCCCCGAAATGTAGTCCTCAACCACTTGCGAGCTTTCCAAGACGTTAATGTCATTAGCCGAGCCGGCAACACCAAAATGAGCGTGCCATATCCAACGGTCATTTGAACATACGGCTTGCAAAATTACCGTTGGACCTTTTTGATCACCCCGTGAGTGTTGGCCTCTCCAAGCGGTGGGGCAATTATCCCAAGCCCAATGCATACAATCTATACTACCAATCATTCCTGGTAGACCATGGACTTGATCATGACGCTCGTATAGATGTTGTAGATCGTTCCACGTTGGCTTTCGCAAATAACGGGCACCGTATAATGTATCAATTGCTTTTGTAAATTCCTCAACGGTATCTCTCGTGGTCTTCTCCGCCATTTTCAAATACTCATCGTTGATGTCGGTGGTGTTCCCGTAAGCCAAAATCCGTAACGCGGATGTGCATTTTTGTATTGACGTGAATCCGAGCTTTCCACGCGCGTCGCGTCTTTGTTGAAAATAAGTAAAGTTTTGTTCCAAATCATTTGCAATACGTAAAAATAAACGCTTACTTATACGAAACCGAGTAGAGAACGTCTTCGGGTCGGAGTAAACCGGATTCTCTGAAAAGTAGTCATCCATCAACCTTTTGTTGGCCGCTTCCCGATCCCGATCAACACGGACTCGTCTAACAATTGGACGTGGAACTTGAGCCTCCCTTGACCGTCGTAATATACTTAGTGCGGCCGAAATGGCGGTATCCTCTTCGTCTTCAAGCATTTTGTAAAGTGACGATGAAGAACTACCGGAATCCATACCCGTGTGCAAACTATTTTTTATAAAAAGTGAGAATCTTTAGTAAAAGTGAGAGTGAAGTGTGGTTTAAATTGAATTGTTGTGTGGGTATATATAGAATATGAAATAAATTGATAGTTTAAAAAAAAAAAAATTAAATGTGAAGGAATATAGCCGTTCAACGGCTATATTCTCCACCAACTCCCCCCAAATCGGCGTGATAAATCCCACGCCCCAGACCCAAATTCTGTCTTTCGCGCCCCACCGTAATGGGTGGGGGCGCTATACGGGCGCTAAAGGGGCGCGAAAGGCTGTTTCAAGCCCCTTTCGAGCCCCATTACACATAGCCTTAAAACATGGGGCTCGGGTTATGTGCCACTTGAAATTAAAGCTATCCATAGGCCTTCGTGTAGTGGTAGGTTAATCTCCAAATACGTGATACAGCCTACGGGTGACAATATGTCCAATCATAGACACTCCCGTTTTAACAATTCGTTTTATTTTCTTAATATGACTTAAAATAGTGGGTTAGGTTCCACACAAAACCAAACATTATGTAAAAACTAAAAAACTTAAGGCTAAGGGACTGAAATTGAAAATATATCTAATATTCATTAAAAACACAGAGGGGCATAAATGGAAAATTAAAAAAAAATCACAAATCAAGCAAACAACTCTACACAACCCCCGTCAGCCTTGGTCAGCAGCAGTGTTTTCACGACCGGACCGGACCGGCCGATCGGACCGGTGGGATCGGGAACCGGTGTCGCCGGCGGTCCGGTTAGACATAGTAGAACCGCCTTCAAAATAACTGGCCGGTTTCGTCGGTCGATGGTCCAACCGGGTGGCCGGACAACCGCAATCGGGCCGGAAAGATGCTATTTGAGAAGCGGAGTCAGAAAAAAGAGAAGAAAAACAGGCTTAGATGTCACTGCGAACGCTGTGGCCTCCGGTAATATCAACGGCGGCGACGACTAGGTGGTTGTTTAAAGTAACAAAAATATGATCTTTTTTTCCAATCGTGCATCTAAATCTCTCAATGGCTAATTTAGATTGATAAATGATAAAGGATAAAAGAAATTTAGAGAAACAAAGGAAAAAGATTGATAGAGAGAAGAAAGAACGGCGGCTGCAGAAATGTGGAGATAGGTTTTACTTTTGAAGTTGAACACACAAATGTTACTTTTAACCTTCTATTTTACAAATTTTAAAATTCAGTCTCTTGTCATATTAAAATCATTTAACTTGGCCCCCGGCACCATTAAATATTTATATAAAATGTTAATAAATTATTATATCATCACCCGGTTCTTTAATCCGGTCCGACCGGTCGGACCGGTTCGACCGGTAAACCGGAAAGAAGACCGATTCGCTCTCCGGTCCGGTTCTAAAAACATTGGTCAGCAGCATTCTCTAGCTCGCCGGTGAAGAACACAAGCTTAAGTTCAGTCAGGTATTATTACGACAATGTTGCATGATGCAACATTACGACATTGTTGCATGATGCAACATTACCACAATGTTGCTTAAATGTCAGTTAATTTTTTCTCACATTGTTGCGCAACATTACGATAAATGTTGCATGTTGCAACATTACGACATTGTTGCATGATGCAACATTACGACATTGTTGCATGATGCAACATTACGACAGTGTTGCTTAAATGTCAGAGCATGATCTGAAACAGATTTGGGGAACCATCAGAGCTTTTGGCTGTGATTCCACACCATTTTTGATCGAAATCAATGGCTTAATCGAGCTAATTCACGTCGTTTGACTTTTACGGGTCAAAGTTCATACGTTTTGACCATAAAAAATTATAGATTTGTGTTGATATTTGGAGGTTCTCACTGGTCTGGTTAGTTTCAGCATCCAAATACGCATCCAACGAGCAAAAAATCATCGAGTTTTGTTCAGTTTGTGAATTTCCGATCATCTTCTTCGTTAAGCTAGTCGCCGGAATTTTTTTTAACCTCAACGAAACGTTACAACAATGGTGCTAGTTTGATAGAGGTCGTTGAGACGACTCCAACGCAAGTTTCAGATTCCATTTTTGTTGGGTATATCTCGAGATATGGTGTTTTGAAGTTCGTTCAAGGCCACCGGAAAAATTTGTTGAGTCGCCGGAATCTGAATCGGAAATACGGGGGCCTGAAATATTTCATTGAGTTTTGTTGCGCAAAATGTCTAAAATACCCCCACCTAATTAGGTTTTTTGGTTTTTTCACTTTTATTAAGTTTTCCCCTGATCTTAACCCTTAAAATAGTCATTTAACTCTTTTATATTTTTCTTATAGTTCCCAGTATCTTAAATCGATTAAAAATCCATTAGGACAATTGTGGCTCAATTTTTTATAAAAAAATCATGTTCTATTTAGGAGCCATACGTGGACCAAGGTTTTAAAAACCGGTTCGAACCGGCCGGTTCGACCGGTTTAACCGTCACCCGGCTACCTAGCTGGTTTTTAAACATCCGGTTTTATGGGTTTAACCGGACCGGGTTAGACCGGCCGGTTTTCCGGTTTTGTCCGGTTTTGTCCGGTTTTTTCCGGTTCAACCGGTTTTCTAATTTTTTTTTAATATTTTTTAACTTCTTTTAATTATTTTTTAAAGTTTAAAACTTATATTTTCTTATGAAATACATATTTGATATTATTTTTGAGTGGATTATAATTGTATTTTAACTACTTTTGTTGGGGTGTACAAGTTTATTAGCATTTTTATAAAAAAAAATATATAAATCCCCTAACCGGTTCAACCACCCGGTCGAACCGGTCCCGGAAGGTTTTCCGGTTCAACTAAAAACCGGTTTTTAAAACATTGATGTGGACCGTCCATGACTCAAGTTGGACAATAGATGGTTTGCTTTGTCTTAAGCTAACAGACTGACTTTCTAAAATATGCGGACCGACCATCCATATTTTTGGCGACCAAGAGATGGTCCGCTTTGAGTCATTTTCCAGATTTAACTTACGAACCAACCAGACTTATTTCTGAATGTTTATGCCCCGCAAGCTCCAGCGGCGAAATGTAACCTTTGGAATAATATGTTAAATCTAGTGGAGAATAGGTCGGGTCTATGGTTGGTGTTGGGCGATTTTAACGAAGTAAGGATCCCGGAAGACAGATTATACTCGAAATTTAACGTGAATGGGGCAGATCGTTTTAACGATTTTATTGATAAGGCTGGTTTGTTAATTTGAGTATCAAATGGGAGGCTCAAGATTCACTTTCTCTTATGGCCGAGGAAAGAATTTCAGTAAAATCGATACAATGTTTGTTTGTGGCGATTTTCTTAACCGGCGGCCGGATGCTACGTTAAGGGCTCTCCCTAGAATATGGTCAGATCATAACCCGTTACTCCTTAAGACCTCGGGGGAGGATTTCGAACCTATCCCATTCAGATGTTTCAACTTGTGGCTTAATCATCTTGAGTTCAGGGGGGTGGTGAAGGATGCAATCAAAGATTTTGTGCCAAGAGGCAGGGCGGACCAAAGGCTGCACGAGAAACTCAAATTAATAAAAGGGGCTTTGAAAACTTGGAGCAGGGGGATTAGAGCAAAGGAAGAGGAGAAAAAACAGGATTTAGTTAATGAATGTTGTAATTGGGACGAGCTCTCAGAAAGGCGACCTCTTGTGGACAGTGAACTTGTTTGTTGGGGTAAGGCTAAGGCTGAACTCATTATCTTGGAGAATATTTCTCGCTCGGACCTGGCGCAAAAAGCCCGGGCTAAATGGGCTTCACAGGGGGACGAAAATACATCCTTTTTTCATGGGTTGATCAAGTCCAAAACGGCCCATAACAGAACTAATGGGTTATTTATAGACGGGGTATGGGTTTCGGATCCGTGCAGGATCAAAAAACAGGCTGCGAAGTTCTTTGGGGATAGATTCAAAAGTTCTAACAGGTGAAGACCGGAGCTAACTTGTCTGGGTTTGAATCGGCTGTCAGAGGAGGAGGCTGCCAGCCTCATAACGCCGTTCTCCAAAGATGAGGTCAAAAACGTTGTTTGGGACTGTGGGGGTGACAAAGCCCCGGGTCCGGACGGCTTCAATTTTAATTTCATAAAACAGTGTTGGGAGCTTCTCGAAGAGGATTTTGTGGACGTGCTAAATATGTTCTATAAGGACAGGTCGTTCTCCAAAGGGTGCACTTCCTCTTTTCTTTGCCTCATTCCAAAAAAGACGGACCCTCAAGATTTTCACGATTTTAGACCCATTTGCCTAATGGGTTGTATTACGAAGGTGGTGTCGAAAGTGTTGGCCAATCGAATAAAGGGGGTTATGGATTCTATCATCTCGGAGAGTCAAATGGCGTTTATGGCTAAAAGAAATATTGTGGATGGACCGATGATTATCAATGAGATTTTGTCTTGGCTAAAGAGATCGAAGAAACGGGCTATGTTTTTTAAAATTGATTTTAACAAGGCCTATGACTCGGTGGAGTGGGATTTCTTTGATTCAATCCTTCAACAAATGAATTTTCCGGATATTTGGCGTACTTGGGTTAGAGGTGTGCTACATGCGTCTCATTCCTCGGTTTTTGTTAACGGCTCTCCTTCGGAAGAGTTTGATTGCTCTAAGGGGGTTCGCCTCTATCTTCGTTTCTTTTCATTGTTGCCATGGAGGCATTTCATTGGGTGATGTCAAAGGCGTGTAGTGTTGGCATTTTTCACGGGATTGCAACTCCTAATCAGGGCCCGGTGGTCTCTTATTTACTATTTGCGGATGATGTAATGATACTTGGCGAATGGTCGAGAGACAATTTTATTAATCTAAGGCGATTGTTATGGGTTTTTTTCTTGGCTTCGGGGCTGCGGGTTAACTTGGAGAAGTGTGGCATCTGTGGGGTTAACGTGACGGATCAGGAGTTGGATGAGGCTGCCGGTTTCCTGGGGTGCGGTAGGGCGGACATGCCTTTTGAGTATTTGGGCCATAAAGTAGGCGCTAATATGAACTTGGTGAAGAATTGGTCCAAGGTGGTCGATACTTTAAAGATAGACTTTCGGCGTGGAAAGTGAAGTGGTTATCAATGGGGGGCCGATTGGTGCTTGTGAAGGCGGTGTTGGATTCACTTCCAACTTACTACTTCTCTCTTTACAAGGCACCAAAAAAGGTGGTGGAAACCTTGGAAAAGTTAAGGTTGCGTTTTCTGTGGGGTGGGGATGAAGACAAGAGGAAAATACATTGGGTGTCTCGGGAGCAAGTGTTCAAGCCTAAAAACGAAGGGGGGTTGGGTTTGGATTCTTTGGAGAACTTCAATAGATGCTGCCTCGCCAAATGGGTTTGGCGTTACAAGACGGAAGCTAACAGGTTGTGGCGCAGAGTGATTGACGCTTTTCACTTAAATATCTCGCAGGATTTGTTCCTGCCTTTGCATTGTTCGGCCAGCGGCATCTGGAAAGCAGTTCAAAGGAATGTGCGGGAGTTCGAGGTTTTGAATTTTCCTTTGCAGGATTTGTTGATCAAGATAAATGATGTGTGGAGATGGAAGGAAGAATCTGATGGGATTTTTTCGGTTAAGTCGCTAAGGCGACTGTTAGGCGCTGCTCAAAATCAGGAGGGGGAATGGGTTTTTAAATGGGTTGGGACGGTTCCGATGAAGGTCAACTTGCACTTTTGGAGGGCGCTGCTGGGTCGTTTACCAACTAAAGACGGGCTGATTCGTCGCAACATCCCGGTTAGCTCGGATATGTGTGTCTTATGCGGGATGGGGATAGAATCTGCGGATCACTTATACTCGGGCTGCTCGTTTTCGGGGACACTCTGGAATCTGATTTCGAGATGGTGTCGGTTACCGGATTTTTTTGCTTTTTTCGGTCAAAGATTTGGCTTTGGTGAACTTGGAAAGAGGTCAAAACATCGAGGCTACTAAAGTGATCAATACGATCATTTTAGCCGGGTGTTGGTGCATTTGGTTGGAAAGAAACGATGTCATCTTCAATAACAAAACTCCCTCGTTACACCGGGTGTTCATGAACATTAACTCCTTGAGTTTCTTATGGTTTACGAATCGTTGTATGACTTGTTCTATTAGTTGGGACAAGTGGGTCAAATCTCCTATGTAAGTGTCTGTTTCTTTTTAGGCGGGCCATAGCGTCTTGCTGTGGTTGCCTTTGGAATAAAATGGCTGTTCGAAAAAAAAAACCAGACTTATTTCTGGGCATAGAGACTATTCGTTTTAAGTCTTTTAACCAACATTTAAATCGGTTGACTTTGGAATATGTGGACCTTCCAGATTTTCTTCTACACTCATAGATGGTCCATTTCCAAGACATGCATAACATCTTTATGATAGATATGTGCACCGCCCAAACACATGCAGAACCATAGATGGTCCGTCCAGACCCACTGGCTGGACACTAAAGGTTCACATGGGCCATTTTCTAGAAAACCTAATTTTTGATAATTTTTTGTTCAAGCCCGATTTGCATGATTTATATATCTAAACATTTAAATGTATAATGTAACCATCCATATGAGTTTTATCACAGAGTGTTTGAAACTCATTTAGTATTAACATCCATTTTCATGCATAACTGGTTTGTACCAAATGAAGTAAATTTTGTACTTTGCAATATATAGGTTGCACTAACCTTTTCTTGATGATATTGTCCAAATAACAAACTGATCATGAAAAGCCTTTAATACCAATATATTGAAATCTTGGTTACTTCTTTCGTGTTTAACTCTTTTGGGGCATGTCCCAATTGAGAACTAGTAGAGAGTACTTCAATCTACTACTTGTTTTTTTCGTTGGTATATAATACAATCTCCGGGGTAATCCTTTACCCAAAAAAATAATATTAAAATCTTAATTCGCATGTTATGATATAAAGGTTAGAAACCCATTTCAAAACCAAAAACCCTAAAAATGGGTTGGATAATCATGCATTTACCACTAAGCTCTTGGACCTCAAAAAGATGATAATCTAGCCTTAGAAACAATTTGCTTGCTATTGAAAGTGTAAGAAACAATTTAACATTTTAACCATATGCGGAACGTATGGCAACCATTTTTTTCGAATGGGATGACCCACTTATACCATATTTTGACTTTTCCCTCCCTTCTTCATTTTGAATTATTTTCCTTCAGCATATCTTTATGTACTTAACCACGTCAATGTCATCGCTTTAACAAACTATAAAATCTATTACTTTTTTCCTTCTTTTTATGAAAAAGGGTTGTTACATAACAAACAAACCTACCGGATTCTCCTTATATAGAGAGATCCACTTCTAGCACACTGGTAGTCATAGCGAGCACAAGCACCTACAGTGAGTGTACAAACAACTAATACACCATACCACCACCGACACCCACAACGAGCACAACTACAACACGACAACTATAAAAACGAAACGATTATGTTGTGAGTGAGAGAGAACAATCTATTCTTCGATTAGAGAGAAAGATTAATCGGTTTCCCAATGAGAAAGAGACACTGTGACATTCTCAACTTTTCATATTTGTAACCCGACCCGTTTTCGGTATTTCAGATTAGGATCAATAAATCCTCGATGTTGTTTTGTTTTTTGTTTTGTGTGTTCTATTTATTTTTCATGCTGAATTAATTTTCAAATATCTTTAATCTTAATAAAACACTAAAATAGATGTCACATTACTTATTTTTAGGAGATCCACATCAGCATTGTCACATGCCACAACCACATTCAAGTATCAATTTATTAGATTATCAATTAAGTATAATTACTAATTTTATCAAAAATAACTTTCCATTTAATTTTTTTTTACAAACTTAATGTTAATTTGATAAATTTACGCAATAATTTGATTTTTCTAAAAAAACTAATCAATAATTTGTCAAACATAATAAATTTGATTATTTTAATCATTTTTTTTTCTTTTTTATATGTATCTAAAATGAACCCAACTCGTGTAATACATTGGTTACTAACATAGTTTATAATATATTAGTTTTGGTTATTTGTTATTTGTGAACTAAATAAATTATAATAATGAAGTAAAAATTATTATCAATATTTTCGTATAGTGACCCATCGCATATCGCGATGGGATGGTCCTTATCAGTCGCGCACACGACAATATCAGGTCGCAGGTTCGACCTTTTATTACGATTACAAATATTTGCTCATTCTCTTCATGTTTTTATTCGATTTTAGCATATATTTAGTTGTGTTTTTATCCTTAATAAACCTGGACACCATTTCAAACTTAATCCATCATCAAAATCAAATCTTCCAATCTTTTTATTCATCCTAATCACCACTTTTCGAATCAATGATGGAACCTTTATATATTAATCGGTTTTCAATAACCATTCCCTATAAATTTCGTGACCCTCTGGCCCTTTTTCATCAACCAATTTCAAGAATCCAAGCAAGAACTCAAGAATATAATCCTAGGGCTTGAAACTACCGTCCTCAACTCCGGGTTCAATTATCTGGCTTTTCAGGTGATATAATTTTCTAGGTCGTACGCTCAAAATTGAAAACATTACACCCGAAGAGAATCACATGTGAATTAGCTAAGAATCATAACAACAAAAATGTCACTACCAAGTTGTTCATCAAAACAATCAACTAAAATATCTAAATAAAATAATTAAAAGAAAAAAACAATAAAACCTATCTCTTTCTCGAACTCACGACAGCAGATCCTCCCAAGAATTCCCCTTTTTGTTCTTCCCTTTAATTCATGACCCTAAAGGCCGCGCCTTTATACTTTGCCAGCGTAGGCCCAACACAAATACAACCCAACTTGTTTTTTCACGTAAGCCCAAGTTCACAAACCCAATAATCCTTGGATACATCATGAGCCCACATGTAATTTATATATTTTTTCCTTTCAACTTCAATAGCCCAATGTTCTCTATTTTGCATACAAATATTGACTACCTTATTTATACCCCTGCAAATTTATTTAATCATGAACGTATTTGCATTTCATGAAATATGCATTCAAACAAAAATAAAGTCTACGTTACTTAATGAGTTAATGTGACACCATCCTATTTAGATCCACTCGGTATTCAGGTTTTGTTTAATTATACCGTTTTAGCACATTTGCTTTATATCATACTAGGTTAGTAACCCGTGTACTACACGGGTTGAATTTAAGTTCATAATATTAGCTAAATATAAAAAAAAAACGATTAAGAAATTTAACAATTATAAATGAAGTAATTCATTTTATAAAATATTAATTGATAATTTAATACATTAAAGATGACAAATTCTTGATTTGTTTCCTTAAAAAGACTCAAATTATTGAGTAATTTATCAAATCTACATAATGTTTGCCATTTTTTTAAATCGAAACTTTATTTAGATAAAATTGGTAATTAGTATTAATTGGTAATTTACTAAATTGATAATTGAATCTGGTTTTGACATGTGGCACTGATGATGTGGACACCTTAAAAAGAAGACATGTGAAAACAATTTTATTGCTTTATTATGATTAAGATTAAACACAGTAACTATATAAAATATTAAAATTTGTAATCATATCAGTGCATGTAGATGAAAATCAATATGAAATAAAGTTTATCTAAACACGACTTATTATGTAGTAAGTATAGTCGTACAACACTCAACACTCGTGTTGAAAAATCTTCTTTTCTTTACATCCATCATTCTAGTCCTCTTGTCTATAGTTTATTTCAATCAAAAGAAATGAATGCATTTAACCGAATTAAACCCAAGCTAACATTTTCAACTTGTTTGGATAGTTGGATATGTCCCTTACTTTAGTCCGGAACTATCCGGACTTTTGGGCACAGCAATTGGGCGAGTGGAGTTCGTAAAAAAAAAACCACCCGGATCCATCACTGACTTAAAACCGAAAAAGTGTTCTAAAAATAACCTCTTAAAAATTAAACGCGCAACAATCAATATATGCAATCGACGCTTCCAAGCATTTTGAAAAAGACGTGTTTAGCTTCTTGTGTCTTGTATAATTGTTGAATTTCGCTTGACTTTAGTTTTGTAAATATCTTCTGCCATTTAAATCATTATACTTGTAAAAAATTTGTAAATATATAACTTCATAGTTTGTTCGGACATCTTCAAGTATATTCAACGAATGCGTTGCTAGTGGTATCCTATCCCATTTGACAAATTACGACGATACCCTTTTGTAAAGCGGTAAAACCAATTCAATCTCTCGCATGAAACTTTTGTTGGAACCATAACACTTCTCTCTCGAAAACTTGAATTATTCTTACGAACAATGGTTCTCGGCCCATTTAAAAAATGACCTAATCATGTCTAGTATAAGTGGGATATTCCATAAAATAATCATCATATAGAAGCTTATTAGCAGCTTGACGATCACAGTTAAGACGAGTTTTTTTGCTGTGTTTGGCGCGCCATAAGCTAGCTTTTGTAAAGCTAGTTAGAGTAGCGTTTCAACTAACATATAAATAAATATCTTTATTTACATTTATGACATGTACTTTTATGTCATTTTATATTTTTCAGCTAGTTTATCAGCTAGTTTTTACCAAACGTTATTTTTTATCAGCTAGCTTATAATTTATTAGCTAGCAGCTAGCTTATCAGCTAGAAGCTAGCTTATCAGCTAGCAGCTATCTTATCAGCTAGAAGCTAGCTTATCATCTAGCAGCTAGCTTATCAGCTAGCAGCTAGCTTTTCAGCTAGTGCGCCAAACACAACCGTTGTATCAAAGTTTGGGCCGGAGTTGAATGGTGATGATAATAATGGAAACATATTTTTTTCTCAAGATAAATTGTGTATTTAGAATATCTTATTATTATATTAAGTTTCCCTGTTGTAGATATTAAGCTCCCTACCAAACACCAAACACAAAATTCCAAATCCAGAAGGATGGAGCATATTCTTATGTTAGGTGGATGCTTTTAAATTGCAATAAACTGCAAAAAAAAAGTTGGTTGAGTAAACAAAGTGGGCATTATCTTTATCTCTAAAGTGCTTGAAAGACCAAATGCAATGAAGGACAGATTGACTTGAGAATTCAAAATTGAACTACATGCCAAGAGGAAGAATTCCAGCAAATTATTGACCACTTCCTCTTTTGGGTTTATTAAAGAAGGCGGCCAAGATCGATCTGTCAATGCCGTTTGAAGATAATAATAATAATATTTCAAGACATGATTTATGACTTGCAAACTTATTTTAAGTTTTGTGTGTAAAAACTAAAAAGTGACTTTTGAAGACTTGTAAGATGCTTTTAATCAAAAAGTCAACGGGAAAGAAGCATGGTATTTGGTGTACTTTAGTAGGTTGAAGTCATTGGCATTCACACAAAGAGGTTCGGATGTATAAAGTGGTTGACTTGTACAAAGTCAACACTTTGTTTAAGCTGTCATTAAAGTCAACTTTGTCTTTAACCCTAACAAGGTTCAACCAACACTTCAAAAAGTATCCACTCCCACCTCGTGAGTTTGCAGTTAAAAATATCTACTCCTACTTGCTTTTATTTTCTCATTTGTTTTCATCTTGCAAATAAATAAATAACACTAAATATTTAATTAAAAGTTTTAAAATATATATACCGTTTTTTTCAAAATTGATAATCTGTTAAGAACTATATAAGTTATGTATCTTTTCATGTATAGTTATAATACTTGAAATTTAGATCAAGGCTAGGGTTCATTTGCCTCACGAGGCCCGCCCCATTGCCTCCTTTTGTCCGCGAGCAAAGCTTGTGGATTCGTCGACCCATATAGACATCCATGGGCAAATATCGGTGGGTCTCACACTCCTCTATATTCACTTGTGTAATTTCATAATCTCTCTATGGTAAGAAAAGTTTCTAAGTAGATTTATTACAATAAAAAATAACACTAAAAACATGAGTTATTAAAGATGATTCTATGAAGGAGACTCTTGTAGGTTGTAGCCTCTCCAACAAACACAAAACACCAAAAACAAGAGTCCAAAACTCCAAATCCAAAAGGATATATCATTTCCAAGATTATGTACTTTGAGGCAAAAGAATAAAATAAAATGTCAAGATTGATGATTTTAAAACCAAACCACTTATTAACTCATGTGGGCTTCTATATTTATTGTTATTTGTAACCCTAAAAGTTTGAACAAGTCCTTGAAGCTCAAAATTGCTCTACATATATGCCAAGGGGAAGAACTCAAACCATTGACCTCTCCTCTCCTCTTTTTCAACCTAATTTAAGTTTCCTAGATGTTTATTTATAGAATGATGCTTTGAAAACTAATTAAATAGCCATATATTTAAAAAAATAACTATATAAAAAAAGAAAGTCAACCATGAAACAGGCATGATATGTGGTGTAATCTGACAAAGAAATGACTTTTGTTACTAGATGTCTATTTATAAAATGGTGTTTGAAACTAGCCATTACAAAAGTATAGAAAAAATAGTCAACCGTGAAGCAAGCTTAATATGTGAAATGTGATGTCCTTTTGGATGTTGAAATTATTGATGTTCAAACAAAGAGGTGCAAAAAATGCAAATGGGTTGACTTGCACAATGTACATCCTTTATTGTCTCCAATCATCCATCAAATCAACTTTTCCTCCAACCCTTTTACAACCATAACACTTCCACAAGGCAAAATATCTACTCCTTCTAGCTTTGATTCTTTCATTTATTTTAATTTATATTTACTAATTTAACAACCATATAAAACATTCAAAAAGCCAAAAGAATATACAATATACAATGATAGAAGATGAGCATTGGAATATTTATTTGTCATCTTTATTCCTTTAGCAACAACCGTCTAATGTGGCTTTTATAAATTGATAGACAACCGTTTAATGCTACTTTTCTTTATAGAGTTGAGGATCATATAACACAATACTTCTAACGATCCTTGTATTTTCATATATAATATAAAGAGAATAGAAAGTGTACTGACTTTTTGACTCCTGATCGTATCAAATACGATCAAGAGGAATAGCGCAAGAGCTTAAGTCATTGATTCAAATTCGTATCTATTTAATGTGCCATGGCCATGAATTTGCATCTATTTGTATCTATTTAGTGATAGAGTGATTATTTATAAATACTTAATAGATTTACTTAAAACAAGAATATATGCATGTGCCAATAATCAATAATAATGCAAAGTTTAGATTCAAATCAACAAGCAAACGATTATTATTATTATTAAGGTTCTTGAAATCAATAAATCTTGAATTAACAACACTTTCGCCACTAGTTTCAACTACATTAGATTCTACAATATTTCTAACCGAGATAGAAAACCCTTCATCTAAATACACTTCTAACAACGAGTCAGACTCAGAACGAGTTGACCGAGTTGACTCGGTGTCATCATCTTCCATTTCTACACCCATGTATAAATCCTCATGGGTCCCATTCAAGTTGTTTTCCTCCAAGTGATTAGTTCTCACTATGATCCAATCCTCTTCATCAACCCAATTTGGCAAAAAAGAAGGGGTTGCTTCCACTAGTTGCTTTATTCTACCCGCCGGAGATTCGCCGGAGAAAGTCACAAACTTGGTCGGCGCCGGTGAATCTGTTACCTGAAAAGAATCCCAGAATCCTTGATCCAGGATACTAACAGGAGATTTTTTTGACAAATTTTCAATCTTTTTGAAACTAGAGTTCAAATCAACAAAAGGGTGTTGCAGAAGTTGCTTCACCGTCCATCTTTCTTTATCATTTCTTCGCAAACAATTTTTCAAGAAATCTTGAGCTTCCTCCGATAACCCCACCGGAAACAATGGCACCTCGCCGGAATACCCAATTCTGTACAAACCCGACACCGGGTCCTTTATCTCCGGCCACGGGTTACAACCCGTCGCCATTTCGATTACCGCGCACCCAACCGCCCACACGTCAGCCGCAAACCCCTGCTCTTCGCCTCGGGCAACCTCCGGCGCCATGAAAACCGGTGTGCCCGAAAAAACGGCGGACTCGTTGAAGTCCGCCGTTTTCGCACAACCCAGATCGCCGATTTTGACACCATCTTCACACACCAATATATTAGCGCATTTAATATCGCAATGCACTAAATTATTGGAGTGAAGATGATCCAATCCTAGTAGGATGTGACGAGTGTAAGATCTGATCTTACACTCGTCAAGCAAACCCGCCCTGTTTCCTGATTACATCGGAAACAGAGCCGCAGGTTGCGTACTCCATGAACAGATTATACGTCGGAACACGACCGTTATAATCGACATCGAATCCGATGTATTTGATTATATGAGGGGATGCTAATTTAGAAAGAAGTTGTTGCTCTTTTTGTAAGGAAGATGAGGTGGAAAGCTCGGTGGACTTGACGGCGAAGACGTCTCCGGCGACGGTGGTGGCGGTGGAGACGGTGGCGGTGGAGCCCCGGCCGATGATCGGACCTTTTTTCCAGTTCATTATTTTTAGTGTTCGGAATTTTGATGGGAATGGGGTGGTTTATTGTTTCTTTATAGGGAAATATATATAGAAGTAAAGTAATGAAAAGGGGGGAGTGGAATGTGGTAGTTGTGATTGGTCCACGTGGCGAGAGGGGATTGGTGGCCGGCGTTTGCTTGGGTTGAAAGTTGAAAGTAAAGGCAGCCACATGAAAACATGTGAGAATGTTGAGTGAGTGCGACATTAACGCTCCTTAATTTTTACTGTCTGTCGCACGTTGTTTGACAAGTCGTTTTTACATTGCGGCGCCGGCTGGTTTTACTTTAACCGCCTGTTGTAAATAATAATAATAGTACTGTTTAACTTGCCACATTTTTGTTTTTACCCCAGGTAAAAAGCCTACTCTCTCTATGTACTTATTGAGACAAGAAGGTCAAAAGCCAAAAGTGACTCTTACAAGAGATTTGGGGTAGAGCGGGAAACACCTTCTCAGTTTTCGATTTTTCTTCTACAAAAAATTAAAATATTGATATAAATTTCTTTAAGAAAGTATTTTATTGTTACTTTTACAATTTAAAATAACACTCCACCTTTCGATATCTTGAAAGGATCGGTAACACATTACTCTAAACCAAATTTGACTTTTTTTTTATCAATTGGTCAACCAACTTGTCTTTATATAATTCCACAGGTTTTGACTTTTTGTAATCAGAAAAGCGTGGTAATTTCATAGGCTTCATGTTCACTAAATTGAATCTAGCTTGTTTCTTTTTATTCTTTGAAGTTTTAAAGCAAATCATATGAAAATCCAACTTAACCAATGTTAATTCAAAACGTCTAGTCAATTTCAAATCGGTTTTAGATATATTTTGGATCACTACTTTATGGACGAGGCGATAAAACCCTCTGGCCAAATTTGAACACTTTATTTTGTATTATAAATGAGACTTGAAGCCAAATTTTTTTTTATTTTTTAATAAAGTATATTTGAATGTCTCACCTCAAATACTTGAACGGGCATCGATCATCGGCACCTACCAATTAATTAACATCTCTATTTCCATATAAAATTATAATTGAGTTCATATAATTAACATGTTACATGTGGGATAGGTTATTGGTTTATTTGCAAGGCCAAATCTTCCATGTGCAAAAGGGTAAGACTAATAAATACCAATGAACCGCTTTCAAATGCCTCATGATATCGTTTCACACTACAGGTTCTTTTAAATAATGCTCCATGTGACTTCAAATTTGAATAGTAAAATAAATTAATATAAAGAAAGTATTATACAAATAAATCTAATTAAAAAATACCGTGGAAGATGTTAAGAGATTAAATACAATCATTAACCATTTATTAGATCTATACGTTTTGTTTATAACAAGATTTTATATATATATTTTGTGCATTGTGACTTAGATAACACATATATATAAGTTACATGATAAAACACAACATAAATAAAAAGAAAATACAAAATAATTGTGCAATGACATTAAAATTCGAAGTTGGATACTCCAATTATCGAACAAAGAACCTAAAGGTTATGTAAGACCTGATATAAATCAATGTCGTAGTCGTTAATTATAACATTATCAAAGTTAGATACCTAAAGATAACGGTGTGAAACTAAAACTAAAATAAAAAAAATGTTTTATAGAAAAATTTAAGAAGAATTAAAAACATACTAAAAAAATAAATAATTATGGTATGTCATATGACAACCCATGAACGAGATACATAGATTAACTGTAATAGCCCAAACAAACCATCATAGGATATATGTTGGAATTCACATATGGGTTTTAAAACATTTAATACATAGCGGAAACGTATACAAACCGATCCAAATCAAACTTTAGATCGCACCACCATGAGTCCAGAGACCAGAGGCAATACAAAATAACTAAATAACCATTTACTAGTAACACAAACCAACTTGAAAACCAAACCCTTTCGGTTTCTTGATCAACAATCGACCCGAACCCGAGAATCTGATCACATCTTTGACCCAGAATGTTCTATGTGATATTATTTGGTTTGTTAACTTAAAAAATATACAAATAAATGAAAGAATCAAAGCTCGTAGGGGTAGGCATTTTGCCTTGTGCATGTGTTATGGTGGTAAATAGATAGGAGGAAAAGTTGATTTGATGTATGGCTGGAGAGGATAAAGAATTGACATTGTGCAAGTTGACCCATTTGCATTTTTAGAGTTCTTTGTTTAAACATCAATAATTTCAACATCCAAAAGTACATCACATATCATGCTTGCTTCATGGTTGACTTTTTTTTTCTTCATATTTTTTGTAATAGCTAGTTGATATGTTTCCAAACATCATTTCACCAATAGACATCTAGCAACAAAAGTCAATAATTATTTGTAACGTTATCACTTAATCTCTTTATAAACTTATTCAATACGAAGAAAGTGGAATCGGGTATAAGATTTGTCACTTGTTGTCACGAAATCAAATGAGAAACGTCGAATAAGGTTGAAATATAGGTCAAACACCACATATATTACATATATCACTTTAATATGTTTCAACATCACTTTACGAATACACATCTAGTAACAAAAGTCACCGCTTTGTGACGTTATACTCTTTGTGAGCTTATCGAATACAAAGAAACTGGAATCAGATAGAAAACTAGTCACACGAAACCAACAAAGGAAACTCGAATTAAGTTGAAAGAGAGGACAAGAGAGGTCAATGATTTGAGTTCTTCCTCTTGGCATGTAGTATAATTTTTGAACATGAAGGAATGGTTCAAACGTTTAGGGTCACAAATAACAATAAATATACAAGTCCACTTGAGTTAATAAGTGGTTTTGATTTTAAAATCATCAATCTTGACTTTATATATTTTTATTGCCTAAAAGTACATAATCTTGGAATATGTTATATCCTTCTTGATTTGGACTTTTGTTTTTGGTGCTTAGTGTTTGTTGGATTGGCTATAACCTATAAAAGTTTACTTCACCAAATCATCTTTAACTACTCACATTTTTAGGGTTATTTGAAGGTAATATCTTTATAACCACTATTTGTTTTGAATGTTTGGTGTTATTTTATTTTTGTTGCATGATAGAAAAAAATGGAGGAATAAAAATAAGTCGGAGTAGATACTTCTTGGTTCTGCAAGTGTTGGTTAAAGAGAAAGTTGACTTTAGTAACGGCTTAAACGGGAAAATCACCAAAATGACCAAAGTTGACCAAGAAAATTCAAAAATGACCACCCAGATTTATCCTAACTCAAATGACCCACCCAATAGAAACCAGCCACTTGTCATCTTGTCACCAATCACAATCTGACATGTGTCCTTAACCTGGCAAGTAGGCTAAAGGTGGAACCCACTCTCATCCAATAATCGTTCGACACGTGGACAAAAAGTCAGAATATTAGGCTTGGAACCAGCTTTGTAACCGGACCTCTATAAACCTGCCACGTGTCCTCCAAGTATCCTTGGCTTGAGCCACCACAAGTTTTTTTGGAGCCATGGCTTATATGGCTTATAGAAACAGTATACTTACTCCTTGTCCCCTCCTACTCCCCTTTACCTCATCCCCCCTTTAGACATATGTACCCTCCTACTCCCCTTTACCTCATCTGCAAATATCTATCTCCATTTTCGTCAAGAGTAAACGAAAATGGTGATCTGTAAAAACTGTGGGTTTGCAACGGCCATACGTATATCTTCCACCACTGCGAATCCAGGACGTCGTTTTCATTGTTGTGCTAGACCCGTAAGTGTATCTTAGTTTTCATCATTTGTTAAGAAGAAAAAAATATAATTCTTCACCTATTTTGTCTTTATATTTTTAGGGTTCAAACTGTGGATTTGTCAGTTGGGCTGATCCTCCGGTATCTGAAAGAGCTCTTGAAATACTGCGAAACTACGAAGATGATGTCAATATATTGAAGCTTGAAGTTAAAAATCTTAAATTTTTATACTGTTTCTATAAGCCATATAAGCCATGGCTCCAAAAAAACTTGTGGTGGCTCAAGCCAAGGATACTTGGAGGACACGTGGCAGGTTTATAGAGGTCCGGTTACAAAGCTGGTTCCAAGCCTAATATTCTGACTTTTTGTCCACGTGTCGAACGATTATTGGATGAGAGTGGGTTCCACCTTTAGCCTACTTGCCAGGTTAAGGACACATGTCAGATTGTGATTGGTGACAAGATGACAAGTGGCTGGTTTCTATTGGGTGGGTCATTTGAGTTAGGATAAATCTGGGTGGTCATTTTTGAATTTTCTTGGTCAACTTTGGTCATTTTGGTGATTTTCCCTTAAACAAAGTGTTGACTTTCTACAACAAGTTAACCACTTTATACATATGAACCTCTTTGTGTGAATGCCAATGACTTCAACCTATTAAAGTTATACCAAATACACCATATTTTCCTTCCCGTTGACTTTTTGATTAAAATCATCTTTACAAGTCTTCAAACGTCACTTTACACATAAAACTCAAAGTCTAAGTTTCAATATTATGACATAAATTATGTGTTACAGAGTGAAATAATTTTGAAGTAGGAGACTTCCTTTATTCATATTTCTTAAAGGGTCCCTCTATTCATATTTTTTAAAGGGTCGATTTTATGGATTTGACGGGTTGAACTTGTGAATTTTCTACTAAGAATGTATAGAACAGTCTTAAAGTACGATGTACGAGGTCGTTTTTATATAATACTAACTCGAATATTTCATTATTCACGATTTAAACCACATATGCTTTCTAATTCTACACCACTTCGAATACAACAAAACATTTAAAACAAAAAATCGAAAATGAACTTTGAACTAGAATTTAACAGATTGCCTTGAAAATACAGGTATCCTTAATCCTTGGGAAAGAAAGCCGTCGAATAGGGTCGTTGTGGCGAAACGCCAACCTCGCCATTAACAATACAAAAATTTACTAAAGGGCTTCTAGCCCAATAGTATGTGAATGTTTAATAAGGTGTCCATTCTTAGGGTTTACTGGAAACTGGTGTCTCGGATCTTGGTTCGGTTGGTGCCGGCAGTGTTTTAAAAATCGGTTCGAACCGGCTGGTTCGACCGGTTCGACCGGTGACCGGTCCTCTAGCCGGTTTTTTAAAGGCCGGTTTTTTGGCAATAACCGGACCGGGTTAGACCGGCCGGTTTTCCGGTTTTTTCCGGTTCAACCGGTTTTATGATTTTTTTTATTTTTTTTTAATTTTTTTAATTTTTTATTATTTTTTAAAGTTTAAAACTTATATTTCTTATGAAATACATATTTAATATTATTTTTAAGTGGATTATATTTGTATTTTAACTACTTTTGTTGGGGTGTACAAGTTTATTAGCATTTTTATAAAAAATTATATATAAATCCCCTAACCGGTTCAACCAGCCGGTCTAACCGGTCCGACCGGGCGAACCAGTCCCGGAAGGTTTTCCGGTTCAACTAAAAAACCGGTTTTTAAAACATTGGGTGCCGGTCAACAAATCAGGTGGTCGGATGGGTTTATCATATTTGATAAGATGTAATCTCCTTTTTTATTAGAGATTAAATAAATATGTTTTACCGCTGAAAATCATGTAATTTCCTTTAAAACATAAAAACGTTTGTACTCCAATAGTATTGGATTCGGTTCCAATGCGTTTCAAGTCCAATTCCTCTAGTTAGCCAAACAATCACACGAAAATTTTTGAGTAAAAATTTGAGAGAAGTGTGGGACTTTATTTAATTAATCTTAAAATTATAGATGCCCGTCAATGTATACTTACGTAAGCATGACATTATTGTTGCGGGAATTAAAAAACCCGGACACACCGAGCTTATGGTGTGGACGGTTGCATGGGATTTACATGCATAACTTGGAGCCTAAGCGACTTGGAGAACAAGGAGAGCTTATTAGATTATTATAATTAATTAGTTAATTAATTATAGAGTTGTAGTCTAATTCAAATGCCTTGTGTAGCAAGTTAGGAGGTCTCTATATATACCTAGTTAGGGTATCCATTGTAATCAAGTTTTTGAGCATATTTTTCTTGGTTATGAATAAAGGGTCATTGGGAGTTATCCAATAAATTCTTTGCTTTGTTTAAACCGATCGGGACTTGAATTGGTATCAGAGCCATTCAACGTTTCCGGTTACATTCGTGATCGAAATACAATTCGAAGAATCAAAACCCTTCTGTTCGTACATTTTTTCTCGACTTAAGCACTAAGAAATCGAGAGAAGAAAAAAATCAACAACCTTCTAGAAGGCTGACCACGTGATCAGTTATCAAAAATCAAGATCTTCAATTTAAATTGAAGATTATTTCAGTTCTTGCGGCCAAGAAACCCAGCGACCAAAAGAACCCAACTGTTCTTCGATCAAGCACCAGCGATCAAGAACACTACTGTGTTGATCAAGACCCAGCGATCAAAACACAGTAAACCAGCAACATCGAATCAAGACCCAGCGATCGAACTGTTGCTCTCCTACATCCTAATCAACGGCTGAAGAACCGAAGACACCGGTTACTTACCGAAGGCAGAGAAAAGGACGTAGAAGAATGGGAGATAAACAGGAAGATAACGCAATGGTTACGGTGAAAGAACACGGCACCACAACCTTGCAATGTCCGATGTTGAATTCAATCAACTACACCACGTGGTCCATCCGGATTCAAGCGGTATTCCGAGTCCATGGAATACTCGATGCGATCACCGGACCCGCAGCCACGATCGTCGACCCGAAGAAGGATCATATGGCGATAGCTTTACTACTTCAAGCTATTCCCGAGGAGTTTGTCCTTCAAGTTGCGCACCTTGAATCCGCTAAAGACATGTGGAATGCTTTAAAAACTCGCTTCATAGGTGTTGAACGGGTTAGGGATGCAAGATTACAGACGTTGGAAAGCGAGTTTGAAGCCTTAAGGATGAAGGAAGATGAAACCATCGATGACTATGCTTCTCGGATTAGCAAACTCGTATCCAAGGCGAATAGTTTCGGAGCGACGTATGAAGATAAAAAGTTGGTAAAGAAACTGTTGGGATCGGTCACCGAAAAATTCATTACAATTGTAGCAGCCATAGAACAGTTCTCGGATATGAATGTCATGCCTTTCCAAGAAGCAATAGGAAGGTTGAAAGCATTCGAGGAGCGGACCAAATCTTTAAAAGGTTCATCTTCAATGAACAGTCTGATGTTTCAAAAGGTTGAATCCAACAATCAGAAGCGTGGTCAAGATTCGAATAAGGGTAAAGGAAAGGGTTCGATGAGTCAATACGGCAGCAAAGGCACAAAAGGGAAGGATTCAGGTAGAGGTCGAGATGGAAACCAAGGTCACGAGAAACAAGAATCAAACCGGGGGGATGAGAATCAGAAACAAAGAGGTCGAGACAAGTCGGGAATTCAATGTTTTCGATGTGACGAATATGGCCACTTTGCTTCATCATGTCCACAACGGAAGAAAACGCACGAGGCACATCTAGCGGAGGAGGATGAGATCGATCCATCTCTCTATATGGCAAGTTGCGAAAAGGATTCTATATTTCTTGATGAAAGAATGGTGATTCCAAGTAACCTCAACTCGAAGAAAGAAGATGTGTGGTATCTTGACAACGGAGCGTCAAACCACATGACGGGGCATAGAAAATTCTTTTCGGAACTTAACGAGCAAGTAACCGGTCGGGTCAGGTTCGGGGATGGGTCTTGCGTACGGATCAAAGGAAAAGGCTCTATTTTACTCGAAGATGAAGCCGGAGAACAACGAATGTTAACCGAGATTTACTATATACCCGATCTTCAAAGTAACATCCTAAGTCTAGGCCAAGCAACGGAATGTGGGTGCGACATACGGATGAAAAACGATTTCTTAACCATTCATGATGACACCGGCAAACTACTATGGCAGGTAACCCGAAGTGCAAATCGACTTTACAAGATAAAGTTAAAGGCTAGTTGTCAAAAATCTCTTCAAGATAAAATGGACAAGCATGATGAAATTGGGATAAAAATTTCAGCGACATTAAAAGCAACGGAAGCCACAGGGGCTGTTTCTACATTCTTTGAAGTGTCTTGGGCTAATGATCATAGAAGCCTAACTGTGGTGCAAGAAAATAATGAGCCAGAAGATCAAGATAGGTCTATTATCATGCATGGGCCTGATGCTTCGCATGGACCAGATTCTATAGTGCACGATGGTGGGACGAGGTCGGATGCTTCGTCGTGCGAGGCCGAGTTCATGGCGGCGACGGCGGCAGCTCAACAAGCACTTTGGCTACGCGGTTTGTTGAGTAAAATTATTGGTACCAAAGAACGTGTGGTGAAGCTCAAAGTGGATAACAAGTCGGCTATTTCACTTATGAAAAATCCCGTCTTTCACGGGAGAAACAAACACATAAACACGAGGTATCACTTCATCCGAGAGTGTGTTGAAAGAGGCCAAGTTGAGGTGGAACATGTGCCGGGAGATCAACAACGAGCGGATATTCTCACTAAAGCCTTAGCTAGAGTCAAGCTCAAGGAATTGCGGGACTTGCTCAAGGTGGAAGACCTTACTAATTTCGGTTCTAAATCGAAATTAGGGGGGTGAATGTTGCGGGAATTAAAAAACCCGGACACACCGAGCTTATGGTGTGGACGGTTGCATGGGATTTACATGCATAACTTGGAGCCTAAGCGACTTGGAGAACAAGGAGAGCTTATTAGATTATTATAATTAATTAGTTAATTAATTATAGAGTTGTAGTCTAATTCAAATGCCTTGTGTAGCAAGTTAGGAGGTCTCTATATATACCTAGTTAGGGTATCCATTCTAATCAAGTTTTTGAGCATATTTTTCTTGGTTATGAATAAAGGGTCATTGGGAGTTATCCAATAAATTCTTTGCTTTGTTTAAACCGATCGGGACTTGAATTATCACAACGTAAGTTCGCTATTACACATTTAAACCCCGGTTTGCCTGCCTTTCAAAATAAAAAAAGTAAACCCCGGTTAAACCGGCCAGCCGGCGCCGCAAAATTCATGTGCAACAGTAAAAAAATGTGGAATCGAAGTCACGCCATGTGGTAACGTGTTCTCATTTGATTGGCTTTTATTCTAAGCCAAAACAAACGCCGCCCACCAACTCAAAACTCCTCTCCTTCCTCCACGTGGCACAATCACAGCTCACATTTCCACCCTTTATAAATCTCACCCACATCACACCCTCCCTTTCATTCAACTTCAACAATATTCTACAAAATAATACAAAATAATACAAAATAATGAACTGGAAAAAGGTCCGATCATCGGCCGGGGCTCCACCGCCACCGTCTCCATCGCCACCACCGTCACCGGAGACATCTCCGCCGTTAAGTCCACCGAGCTTTCCACCTCATCTTCATTACAAAAAGAGCAACAACTTCTTTCTAAATTATCATCCCCTCATATAATCAAATACATCGGATTCGATGTCGATTATAACGGTCGTGTTCCGACGTATAATCTGTACATGGAGTACGCAACCCGCGGCTCTGTTTCCGATGTAATCCGGAAACAGGGCGGGTTGCTCGACGAGTGTAAGATCAGATCTTACACTCGTCAGATTCTACTAGGGTTGGATCATCTTCACTCCAATAATTTAGTGCATTGCGATATTAAATGCGCTAATATATTGGTGTGTGAAGATGGTGTCAAAATCGGCGATCTGGGTTGTGCGAAAACGGCGGACTTCAATGAGTCCGCCGTTTTTTCGGGCACGCCGGTTTTCATGGCGCCGGAGGTTGCGCGGGGCGAAGAGCAGGGGTTTGCGGCCGACGTGTGGGCGGTCGGGTGCGCGGTAATCGAAATGGCAACGGGTTGTAACCCGTGGCCGGAGATAAACGACCCGGTGTCGGGTTTGTACAGAATTGGGTATTCCGGCGAGGTGCCGTTGTTTCCGGTGGGGTTATCGGAGGAAGCTCAAGATTTCTTGAAAAATTGTTTGCGAAGAAATGATAAAGAAAGATGGACGGTGAAACAACTTCTGCAACACCCTTTTGTTGATTTGAACTCTAGTTTCAAAAAGATTGAAACTTTGTCAAGAAATTCTCCTGTTAGTATCCTGGAACAAGGATTCTGGGATTCTTTTCAGGTAACAGATTCACCGGCGCCGACCAAGTTTGTGACTTTCTCCGGCGAGTCTCCGGTGGGTAGAATAAGGAAACTGGTGGAAGCAACCCCTTCTGTTTTGCCAAATTGGGATGAAGAAGAGGATTGGATTACAGTCAGATTCAATGATATCTATGAAACTTCAAAGATATCCCAACAAAATTTGTGTGATGATGAAGGTGAAAATGATGATGATTATGATGATGAAAGTGAGTCAATAAGTGAAGATTTGTTTTTGTTTTCAGATTCAGATGTAGAAGAAAGTTCATGGAGTGATGGAGATGTAAGTAATGGTGCAAGTGAAGTTGTTTCAAGATTTCTTGATTTCAAGAATGTTAATGATATTAAATGTTTGCTCAATCTCATTGGTTGTAATTTAAGCTTTGCATTATTGGGTAATTTATTTCTTGAGAAAGCAAATAAGTACAATTTTACTTTAATGGAAGTGGAAAAAAAATCATCCTATTGTTTCCCTTTGGACTGTTTATTTTTCTCTATTTTTTCTTTTCTTTTGGTTAACTGCCAACAAATGATTTTATTAAACATCGAAGCAAGAAGCTTGACCAAAGTTACATACAGCAAAGAAATACAAACAGCAATACAGCAACGACTATAATCCTAAATTCTCCAAGTGACACCTCTGTTTTTTTCTTTTTCTAATACCCCCGTTTAATGTAACATTGATCAATCATTTAATTAGGGGTTTTATATAATGAATTTTTAAGTACCAAAAAGTTTAGGTTAAGTTCCTATATTAATTGGCTAAAGTAAGGTATCCAAAGACATTAAAAGTGAGAGGTCTTTGGTTTAAATCCCGTCTGTGACAACAAACTAACTAGGGGTTACAGGTTGGGCTAGGGGATTTCTCACCTGTGGTGAATTTCTTTCTGATGGAGATTGGAAAAGATCGGATGACCCTGTCAGTGATCCAAATTTAACGTTGAAAAAAAAGTTATGATATATTTATTCTAGAATTCGACGAATTACTGGTAAAAAAGAAAGTTAGTAAATTCATTTTTAATTTAGTGAATGCAGTTAGGCTAAGCGTAATATTTATCTCAAATTGCTCTAACTTTATATTTATTTTCTTGTAATCTTAACATCATATTATTATCTTTTATTTTTATATTTTACCTATGTAATAGCATCTCACGCCACTCTTCATTTTTTTAATAGTACTTAAATCGAAAAAAGTTACTCATAGATAACAGAGATAGAGAAAAAAATGAGAGAGAGATATAGCAACAAAGGGGGGAAGAGGTTGTGCGGTGCTGCACCACCCGACAAACTCGTAAAACGTCCTAAAATTAGGTGGTGTAGCGGTATAGCCAGGTATAATGCAATCCACCTTATAACCCGTAGAGATGGCTAAAATATTACACTTTTAACATTAGGATTTGACTAAAACTTTTTCCAGTTTTTAAGCTATGATATTAAGTTTTTTATCTCGTATAAACTTGGTTAAATTATTGAAAACAGAGAAACGCTGTTAAACTAAATCTATAAAATTTAGTAATATTGTGCTTTTTAATGATCTTAATCCTAATAAAGCAATAAAATTTGTGTCACATGTCTAATAAAGGTTTCTAATCACCACCGTCACATGTCAAGCTCACATTGAATTACTAATTTAGTAAATCATCAATTAAGATTAGTTACCAATTTTGTCAAAACTAAATTTTTATTTAAAATTTTGATAAAATTAATGTAGATTTGATTAATTTACTCAATTATTTTGGTCTTTTTGTGGAAAGTAATCAACAACTTGTCAAACATAATAAATTTCTTAAATGTTTTAAATTAGTATTTAATATATTATAAGAATTTTATATCAATCATAATTTTTAAATTTCTTGATCATTATCTTTTTCTTTATATTTAACTAATATTTAAATCTATATTCAGCTCGTGTAATACACGGGTTACTAACCTAGTAAATATATATGTAACTATGAAAATACGCATTGAAACTAAAAAATCTAAAATAATTAAGTTTATGGTTTTTTTTTAACGGCAATAAAGTTTATGTTCTAGAATATTTTAGTAAAAAAAATCTAAAACAATTAAGTTTATGTTCTAAAATGTTATAAAAATACTTATGAAGTCAATAAAAGAACCCCGTATTTTTTATGCGTTTAAATAATAAGTTATTTCATATTACGGAATTAAAATTGTTTCAATTATTAAAATAAAAAGTATTTGTATCTAAATATATAATCCAATATGCTTCTATTTATTGGCAATTCAGATATTCAATGAACAACACATATATCGTAAAAATCGTAAAGATTAAGCAAATGAAGATAAGTCTTAACATCGTTCGGTCTAATCTGATTTACGTCAATGGAACCATAGCTCCAACCAGAAAACTTCTTTATTGTTTTCTGTCTCCTTTAATGTTAATGAGGAATTTACAAGTACAATTTATATATATCTAAGGTTACACATAAAGAACAAGAAATAAAAAACGAGTTCTAGAAGTGGTGTCATGGGACGTCATGTTACCCGTTCTCTACGATCACCTTAGGCCCATCAAGACTCAACCAACACGATTGTCATTATATTTAAATCTTCTTAGAATAAGATTACAACAGGTTAATTTATATATTTCCTTAATCACGTAAATATATTTTTAATATGGCTAAAAACCAACAATTTGAATCTCATACCACGAGTCAAACGTCATTTGAATTTTAGTTATCAGTCCAGATTTTCTAGTCGATTTTGGATGAATGAGTAGCAATTATGAAGAAATTTTTTTATTTTTTAATAACGACCTTTTACACACCATCTAGTCAACTTTTGATATCCACTCCATAGTCCACAATGGGAGTCGCGAAACTTCAACCAACAACTTTTATGAGATGTAACATCTTATACACATCAAAATATAATTAGGTTAAATGTCTTCTCATCACTAAAAAATTAATTAAATTTACAATATATATTTTTATACACTTTATCCTATAATAATACCTACAAAGACCAACCGTTCATCTTGCAAAAAGATTCTCCATTGAACACCCCAAAGGCAAAGATGGAAAGGTCAAGGTTTTTGAATTCTTGCTTTTTGGGTTCTAATTTTTTATCTACAAGCCAAAGGTCAAGGTGGCCTTCTTTTTAATAATATTGTTTGTTTACCGGCATTCTTAGAGAACCAAAAGTAAATAAGACTCTACATATAATATATATTTTGGTTTTGATTAAATAACCTCATATTTACGGTTCAAAAAAATTATTTGTTTGATTTCTAATCTTTTGATTTAACTTTTTACGATAAGATCATATTATAATATTATGTATTTTACAAGATTTAAACTCATAACCTTTTATTTAAAGATATATGATTTAACTACATAAATATCACCTTACAGGCATTGATTTAATTATCTAGATATTCAAAGAAGTTCTTCTTGTTTTTAAGTATTGTTGAATATTAAATCAACTAAATGTTTTATCTTTCTAAATCGCACTTTAACTCGTTAAGACCACGTTCATACTAAAGCATGTTAATGTCCGTAGCTTTGCTAGATCGTGCATCAGGTGTGCGGCGTTGGTCCAGCCGCATGTGAGCACCCATACACGTCCCGGCGTGTACTACGAGGTGGGCCCCATTGACGTTTTTTGTTTTTTTTCCAACGGTAAGATTTCGAATAAAAACAAAATAAATACTTTTAATATTAATCAGATAAATTAAAATAACTTCAAAAAATTCAAATAAATTTAAATAAATTTTTTTTGTCTTATTATAACAGCTATATTTTTAACATCGCTATAAATACACATCAAAACACTCTCATTTCTCTTGACATCACCCTCAACTTCTTCTACATTTCTCTCAATATCAAAACACAAATCCATGGATCAAAGAATGCCACAATCTTTCATTAATCTTCTAAACCAAGGAATAAATCCACAAAACCCAAAGCAACCACCGATGAATCCACAAGCCGGTGGATCCCCACGTTTCACACAACCTGGTGCGTTTTCCCAATTCATAAACCAACAACAGTTTGGTACGTATGAACAATACCAACAATACATGCAATGACAAATACAACAATCTCAACAGATGCAAATGCAACAAACGCCCCTTAACAACAACAAATGCAACAATCTCAAGAACCTCAACCTGAACCCAAACCTGCTGCTAAAAAGAAGGCATCCAAGAAGAAGGGTAAGGCCACCCAAGAAGAAGTTGCAGAATCACCTTCGAAAAAGAAGGTTATCCGCACAAAAAGACCAGCAAGTGATGAGGTTAAGTTGGCCAAGGCTTGGTTTTCTGCTTCAGAGAACTTAATAGAAGGCAAACACCAGAAGGATGGGGTACTTTGGGCAAGTGTGGAACAACATTACAATGCAGCAGAACCTACTGTCCCTAGGGATGCTCACAATCTGAGAAGCTATTGGCATTTTGGTGAAGAGCAAGACTGGGAGATATAACGAACTTTATTTATATGTTAAGCCTCGTTACAGAAGTGGTTGGCCCAATGATCAATTTTTAAGTCAAACAAGAGAAGAGTATTGCAACAATCCAACAAACAAGAATGACAATCCTTTCGGCTATGAACATATGTGGAATGCGGTTAAGGACCACGTTAAGTATAGCAGTGCCCCACATGTTCATGGAACTGAATCAAGCAAGAGCAGCAAGACCAACAGCCAGGGGGATATACGACTTGTTTCTGCTTCTGATGCCAACTTTGGTGACCCCCCCCCCCCCGAGTTAGATGCAATAAATCTTGGTAGTGATGATGACACCTTTTGGGCGTCCGATTGGAAGAGATAAGGCCAAAGAAATGGCCAAAAAAGGCATCTCTTCATCATCAACATACAAAGAACAAAAAATCAATCTTGTAGATGAAGTCGCCGAGACAACCCGACTAAAAAAGGAGTCAATCATGGCGTTTGAAAATCGAATGGATGCGGTTGTTGATATGGAAAGAGACAAGGTGATTATGAAATTGGCCAAAATGCTTTCTATGGACACAAGCCACATGTTTGAGAAACATAAAGCCAAGAATGTGAAACGTTGCAACGAGTTCAGGAAGAAATACAACATTCGTGAAGAATCAGACGACAAGTAGAATTTTAGGACATTCTCTTAAGCGTGTTTTTTTTTTTAAAATGAGTAGAATTTTAGGACGTTGTTGTATTTTTAGTATGTTTAATGTGACTTTTTGTTTTAATTTAGATCAAGTTTATTTATTTATTTTTATTTATAATTTTAATATTATTTTAATTTTAAATAATATTTTAATACTTTTTTTATTAGTTTTAATACTTGAATTTATTTATTTTGTTCATAATTTTAATTTTAAATAGTATTTTAATACTATCGAATTTTAATTATTATATAAAAGGAATAAATGAAATGATGATGTGGAAATAAAGTGGGTGCATGTGGAAAGTGCGTGAGTTTTAGCGTTGGAGTAAAAATGTGCATGTGGAAAGGATTTGTAGGGAGATGAGAAAAACTGACGTGACATGCTGACTATGCATCATGTGGAAAATACGGGCTTTAGCGTTGGAGATGGTCTAATTATTTTACATGGAAACTTACACTTTGTATAGGTGTAATGTACTTCAACTTTATAAATATCATTCTATTATTATTTAGGCTAGAAACCCATTGTTACATGTATTACATGGATGGATTGAATAATATACACAATATAACTAATAAACTCTAATTACTTATTGTGATTTTACGTATTATGTATAATAATAAAAAAAAATGTTACACTTATTTTCAAAAATCTTCAAATATTTCTTTGTATACAACATTTAATATATTATTGGTAAGTTTATCATCTTTATCTAAGATTAATAGTTTCACTTTGTCTCTACTTTACTTTAACTCTAGATAATGCAACATATAGTTAAGTATGTATAAAACCAGTTATCTAAAAAAAATAAACTAACCCTTGATACTGATTGTCTTTGACTCTTATTTCTTGTCATCGTAAATTATAAAACAAATAAAAAATGTATTCTTTAAATCTAGATAATTTAATATATTAATATATTATTGGTAAGTTTATCATCTTTATCTAAGATTAATAGTTTCACTTTGTCTCTACTTTAATTTAACTCTAGATAATGCAACATATAGTTAAGTATGTATAAAACCAGTTATCTAAAAAAAAATAAACTAACCCTTGATACTGATTGTCTTTGACTCTTATTTCTTGTCATCGTAAATTATAAAACAAATAAAAAATGTATTCTTTAAATCTCAAAGTAAACATTTTGACTAAAGATGTCAAACCAATTCTTGAAATGAAAGTAAGATACCTGATATTATTTACAGATATGATGTATTATTTACAGATATGATCTTTGCTTCTGTATCATGTTTATCCATTGATATTACTTGTAGTCTAGTATCATTACATAAACCACTTTCTTGGTCAATATTTTTTAGTAGCATGACTGGAAAAAGACTTTTAGTAATAACTTATGGTTTAGCAAACTTGAAATTTTATGCTTATTTTATCACATGGAAAGGAGAAATCAGATATATTATATGAATCTAAAAGGGTTTTTGTCTTGGTTCCCAACATCACTCTTTCGTTTTCTACATAAACTGTGTAAGCAATTCAATATAAGTAAGTTTAAATAGTTGTTCATAAATTTAGTTACATTTCACCCAAAATAAAAGTATTGTAGTAATTAACCACAAAGATGAAAGAAAAACAACCTTACAAGAGAATGAGTCATCTAACGAAACATCATATGTAAATATCCACCATGATGCCTCATTTGCAAATAGATATCTATAAGTATGTACTATTTTATTTCATATGTTACTGGACATCATCACCTTTGTTACTTTATACAACAGAAACAATATTGTTAATATATATAAATAAATATTACATGGATATAGCCTCATTGCACCGCTTAATTTTAGTGTGCCTAATTGATGAGAGGTTAATTAACTGTCTTAAAGTGTTTAAGTATGTGTGTTTAGTTGTTTATTTACATGGAACATGATTACTTTTGAGATTGTTATGAACAAGATGGATACTACCCGCGCGTTGCGGCGGGTAGTTTATTTTCTAACATGTATCAAAATAAGTAACATAAGGACCATTCAATATGAGATAGTCACTTTTAAAACTGAAAAACAACCTTAATTAACCAAATGTTTGTAGAAAACATCAACCAATTGATGGATGCAACATAAAGTGAAATTACCTAAACTAAATATAACTCAAATGAAAAACTGAAAGGAATCTGAACGTTGCAAAAACAGCAACAAATAAAAGGAATAATATAAGAATGAAATCGAAAAATGAAAGACAATGCCGATAGAATCGATACCGAAAGACAAAAATAGAGGATGATGAAGAACTCTTACCTGGCGATGACTGAGAGCAGCAGCAAACCATCAATGCTGAGAACTGTGATCAAATTCCCATAAGCCGGAGGCTGTAGTAATGACTTTGTTCTTTGCATCTTAGTGAGCATACTTCAAATCACAACCACATCATAAAACAAAAGTAAGCAAACAACAACGTAAGCTCAACATTACGCTTAAATAAGCCGAAAATAATACGCAAAATACTTTCTTAAATGCTTTGTAAACAGCAACCCTTAGAAATTATATACTAAAAATTAAAAATCCATTAGTATACCTGTACAAAGAAATTTTACTGAGTTTACTATGCATATGGAATGTAAAGAACCTTTCTAACTTTTTCAAGTAGAAATAATATGTTTAGACATTGCTGCAACTGTTTTTAATTTTTGACCTGTTTGGCAAAATCTTAACAAATTCATCTACCTTTCGAAGTCTATAATTTCTACCTTCATCAGTGAATGTAAAAAAGAAGTAAAAACAAAACAATAAACAATACGAAATATCCATTACTTTTGCTATTGTTAAAAGTTTTCCTATAACATATTTTAAAAATTATTGTTTTATTAACTTTTAATTTAGAAATGATTTCTTCAAAAGATAAACTCAAGCAATATATAATTTACTTCTGAGAATATCATTTTCTCTCAAAAAGAATATGAGCTCCTTATGGTTCTAATGAAAAGTGATAAAAACAAATTTATGACAAAAGGAATTGTCAAAAGATGAAAGTGAGCAGTACGATGTTATATACCTCCTTCGAATCAAATCAGAAAAATGCATCAGCATCCTTACTTTGTTCATGATCGAATCAGAGGCTCGATATGGGGGTGATAACGACGATTCGCATTCCACGGCTCCATAATCTGCAAATATTTTTTTGTCAGTAGAGTGTTGTAATTTATGTTTTTCATATCATTGCCTATCATATTCATTTAGAGCATTCATTTTAGACATTGCTGCAACAGTTTTTTTATTTTTGACCCGTTTGGTAAAAACTTAACAAATTCATCTACCTTTTGAAGTCTATAATTTCTACCTTCGTCGTGAATGTAAAACTCCCAATCCTCCTCCAAATCCTCCCTTTAATTCTCCCAATCAGAAATCCATTTAATTGAAGCTAATACATTTTTTTGTCAACTAATGTAAGTAATGTAAAAAAGAGAGCGTGTAAATGTTGCTTACATCGAACTGTCTTCAAATTCCCTTCAAGTTATCCTGGAACCTTCAAAACAGCAAAAAGAAAGAATAACCAAAAGATATAAAAATAAAAAAAGTGTAAATGGCTCAGATCCGAATGACGATGGCGATAAACACCTCCTTGTCACCGGAGAATCATCATGGCCTTAAAATAGAAACCGCCAACTCAAATGGAAATGCTACTCGCTTAGATCATAAAGATTATCACAGCACTTGCATCGTTTATGAATACCAACATTGCAGATTTAGGAAATAACCATAGGGTCGGACCATATAAGCATCACAGCCTTTGTGTCGTTCTAGAATATCAATATCTTGGCTCAGGTCATAGAAATCATCATAGCCATTGCATTATTCAGAAATACCAACATCAAATGTTTAAATTTCCTTCCATTTTACTTGAAGACCACAATCGATCACCAACATTGAATCCATACTTGGCTCAGATCATAGATATCATCACAGCCATTGCACCATTCAGTAATACCAACATTAGATATTTAAATTTCCTTCCCTTTTACTTGAACAACACAATCGATCAGCAACAATGAATCCATATCTTGGCTCAGATCATGGAAATTATCACAACCATTGCATCATACAGTAGTACCAACATTATATTTAACTTTCCTTCAACATTGAATCTATCAACCAAGGATCAGAATCCATTGTAAACAATTTAAATGGCCCAAAGGTAGTACAGTAAACAGAGACACAACAAAGGAATTTGGATTGTTATAAATAAGCATTGCAGTTACTCAATGAAATCAAGTTAACAACTGTATCAGATCAATAAACCAATTGTATATCACTACCATATGCCTCAGATCACAGATCAGATCACAGGCTCATACAACTGTATCAGATCAATAAACCATTGTAGAACACTTGCAAGAAGATTCATAAGATCCTCGATTTCAGATATTTAAGGCATTAGCATCAATCAGAGGAAAAATAAATTATTAGGCTCAGATCTGTAATCCATGGAACAAAGAGAAAACCAACCTTGGCTGCAAAGATTTGCCACACCAAGATGAAACATGGCTGCAAAGGTTTACCGCGCCAAGACGAAGGTATTCACATCAAAATTCCAAACGATTCAGAAACACATCATAGCCTGACCAAAAATGCAGAAAAGTAAGGAGATGAATAATCAAATTACTAAATCACAGACGTCTCATTGGAGACTGCCTCAGGATGCAGGTGTAGGGCTCCGATTTGAGCCTAAAATGTTCTTGATGTCTCAGAACAGCCGTTCACCAACGCTACACACCGGCGACAACACGACGACGTTACCGGCGGCAACGAAGAGAACGACTACGTGATTGACCAGATCTGATTACAACATCCAAACCCACGATAAACAAATAAAGACAGTCAATTTCACCAACGAAAACGATTACGAAACCAAATTAAGCAAGAAATTGCAGTAGGCGTCGATGACAGAAAATTGAAGATGACAAAGACACATCAATGCATGAACATATTAACCTCAACGCCGTTCAGATCTGAAGTCGGTGAAGCTATAATCAAATCGAAAATCGAAGATGGCAGCACGTAAGGACTGGGATCACTTCGGCCGGTGACCTCAGAGTCAACAACGACGGCGTCCACCAAACCCAAACGTAACAGCGTGAAAAAACCCTAGCCGCCTGCGCATTAACAGATCTGAGAAGATCGGTACCAAACCCACTAATCGCGCCGCTAATAAAACCGGCGACAACAACGGCATCACTCTTTAGAGAGAGACATAAACTGAGGCGGCGGCCTTAAGAGAGAGAGAGACAGAAACTAAATGAGGAAAATAAATATGAAGAGAACCGATGAAGTGGCGTAAAGGAGAAGAGGCAGCACACGTGTAATGAAAAGAAAAAAAAGAAAAATGATGTTGTCAACACCTAATTGGCTCATCCAAGTACAGCAACTTAACACACAACACACACAATTCCAATTGTTAATATATATAAATTGCAGGTACACGACGCTTAAATGACGCAATTTGGATGCAATTCAGGAACAATCAACAGTGTTTTATAAACTAGTATCGAAAAGTTTCAACTTATCGTTGATCACTCGTAATGCAAATCTTGCATTTCGGAAACTTTATAGTTAAAATATAGTAAGAAATTAATATTAATAATAGTTGTATATATACATATGATGATGTCTAGCCATAGCCAGGTAGCACCATTACTGGGATGTAGCTAGGTTTGTTTTCGATCGATAGAACCTGCTTGTTTGTTAATCAGCAGGAGATCGATGCGGGTTTTGGTTGCTTCTTTGAAAACATTGTTGAGAACTGTGCAGTTGTTGTGTTGTTTTCTTGGTTCCTTGATGGTGTTTTCCAAAGTTTCTCCTTTGTAGTGCTCTCATCTGGCGGCGGATTCATGAGCCTTATAACCTTGTTTGGGTTCAATGCCATCACCGCCATCGTCTCATACACCTGCCGCCATTACCATTGAAGGTCAAACCAAACTAAACTTCTATGGTCAAATTCTAAAATGTTGAAACTTAGCTAAAAGGAAAACCAAAGTGTTTTTAGTACCTATTGGAGGGCACAACAACTAAAGTTGTATAGTCAAATGGTAAACCTTTAAAACTTAACTAAAAGGAGAAAATGTCAAATAAAGGGACATGGTCAAACCCAAACGGGTCGGAAGTCAACACATCAAAAGTTGTATGGTAAAATCGTAAAATTTAGCTAAAAAGAAATCTGTGAAATAAGGCGACATGGCCTAACGGGTTGGAAGTCAGCCAAAGTGTTCTTAATACCTATAGGAGGTCAGACCAACTAAAAATGTATGGTCAAATGGTAAAACTTAAGGTGTAGTCAAACAGGATGGAAGTCAAAGTGTTTTTACTTTTTAATACTACTGGAGGTCAAACCACTTAAAGTTGTATGGTTAAATGGTAGAACTTAAACTTGGCTAAAAGGAAACTATGTCAAAATAAGGGGATATGGTCAAACGGGTCAGAACTCATCCATAGTGTTTTTAATACCTCCTAAATCAACTAGTATACATTTAGAGAATTATTCTTTTTATAATGTTGTTAAAATGCATTGAATAATTAAGATACCTGGCATATATCCTGGGCTTTCTCAACCCAACTTTTGCTTTGACAAATAAGTACAATATAGTCTTTGCACTCTTTGAACATCTTGTACAGAATTTCATTACTCGAGATTCTGGCCTCAGCAATTGCACATCCTGAACTAAGCTGAAATAATTTTCCTTTCATATCATCAACCCTTAGATAATTCAAGTTTTTATCTTTTTTGGAAAAAATGATCGGGTCGAACCGTTAACTAAAGCTTTAGAGAACGACAAACCCAACCGCCCGGGCTGGTTGGGTCAATTAAGATGGCAGAAACAGTCCGCTTTTGGTGGTTTGAAGCATTTTTTTTTCTCAATCAATAGTTTGTATTGAATTTTTTTATTATGACAAACATGGTTGATTAGTATAATATACATAAATATATATAAATAGATAAATGCATATTTCAAAAATAGAAAAATAACAAACAAACGGCGTGTTCCAAGTTCCAAACCAAAGGCTGAACCGTTAAACCACTAAAACAAATTGTTGACCGAACTCTTAAATTGTAAACCGGCTGAACCAGCCGATTTGCTTTAATTTTGACAGTCCGATCGATTTTAGCGGTTTATGGAATGTGGTTGAGATGCATCAATGGTGCTTACAAGAGAAAGAAACAACTGCTCAAACAAACCAGAAGGTGAGATATTCTCCAACCCATGCAGAATCCCTTCACTACAAAGATCCATAAGCTTTTGTTATTGATTTTATTTAGTTATCTTCAAATCATTGTATAATCAGGATGAAAGGAATGAAAGTGTGCAACTTAGTGGAACTTACACTGATAAATCCTCATAGTATAATGGAGACTGTCTAACAGCAGGTATCGGTTTTGCGGTTTCCCATAGTTCTCGCCATAAATTACCTAAAACCATGAAATTCCACATCATCAAATCGGGCATTATTTGCTGAAAAGGGGCAAACCAGATGCTTGACTTAGTTTCCACTTTGCGGAAGGTCTGGGATTAGGTATAGGCAGCCTTATCCTACACCTTTTTTTGCAGGAGGCTTTTTCCACAGATTGAATCCATGACCTCGAGGTCACAAAGCAGCAACCTTACTCTACTATTTGCTAAACATCATGGTAAAAAAGCATACCTTCTTTCTGCATACGTGTGCTCAGGTGTCCTCTAGAAGGAGACATACCACCATCAATAATTTCCTTACTTTCATCATCTGTCCAATCAGGGGGTGAGTGCCATCTTACAAAATCTTCTAATATGCACCCTGGATTTGCTGCCTAAAACATTACAACCAAAACAACAAAGAGTTATCTTGCACCGTAGATTGTTTAGGTACGCTTAGCCTAGTTTTGACGAAAGCCAAATCACTTACTACGGTTCTAGAAACGACAAATCAAACCATTAGTGTTGAGTGGGTTCGGTGGGCCAGCCGGTTTGACAGTTTGACAGCTTCAACCGTTTTTTTTTTTCAAGATTGTTAGTTTGCATTAAAAAGTTAAAAAGGTAAAGATTGTTCATTAATATAATGTATATAAATAATTGAATATTCAACGGTTTATGAACCCCGAACCCCTTTCTTTGTAAAAAATTCACCTTGAAAGCCTGCATATCAGAGAGAAGCTGAGAGCACCCTGCACCAACACTGAGCACATAAAAAAAATCCAATTCTGATTAGAAAATCAGAATTCATCGTAATAACCATAAATAACTATTGGAATCAAAACTTCCCAAGATCAAAATAATCCAACCTCCCTGTACGTAATACAAATTCCTCTGTTTCTTTGATAATATCTTCTGTGAGCAGAGGCCATTCCTGTCAACCAAAACCGAAAATAATTTAACCAAAAAGAATAACTTTCTTTTTGGCATGACAATAACAAATTAAACATAAATGTTACGAAACCTGCATAACCGGGGTATATACAGGTTCACCGGTATCCAACAATGTTGTGTTTTCAAGTCGTTTGTCAGCTCCTAATCGGAGCACAAGTTCACCAGTGCTAATTCGAGCATACATAAGATGGCTTTCTGGGAGAATATCTCCAGATGGAGGTGGCAAGACAGATTTATTATTGGCTTGTTTTAGAACAGAATCTAGTGATTCAGTGGCAATAGCACGACGGCGTTTCCTAGAAATACAGCAATTGATAACCTGCAACTGCTGATGTAGCAGACATGAATTTAAATTTGGAATTTCATCTGGTGGGATGCCAGGAATATGTTTTCCTTCACACCATAGCCTTCTCAACTGCTCATGAAAGATGGAACAAGAGATATTCTAATTAAATAAAGGTATACATTAACCAATATGTCAGATTATATATAGGTAGACACTTAAATAACCGTTTTAAACAGTACTTACCAAAATGTCACCCGTGGTGTATTCACATTTAATCATCATTCTCTAAAGTTGGTTACCTTTAATCAAAACTACGCAACTTTGATAGTTCTCTATCGTATAATAAAAAGAGTTGATTACCTTAAATTGGATAGCAATATGGCTAACTTAATTTGTTGACTGCTAATATGATCATTAAGCCTTGCAACTAATTTCTTTTTGGGTCTTTCAAAATTGTAATGGTCATATATTCAATAAAGAAAGGTTGTAAGTTGGTCATATTAGTACATTAAGGAAAAAAAGTTGTTATGTACCCTAAACCCAATCGAAACGGACAAGAGTTTACCATTTTTTATCTAGAAAAAATAACATAAGTTTTAGGTACCCTTTAATTCATTCTTTGATCTTAACTAGAAGATAAACTAGAGTAACTTACTTCCAGAACAACCCTAGACCAAAACAATGCCATTTTCTTCAAAGTTTTTAAGCTTCCAATGGCTTCAGCAAGCTCTGGAACAAAGCTTTCTGGAGGAGCACCATGAAGTTCTTTGGAAAATTTAGTAGCGATTGTAGTTGTATCCAAACGAGATTTAGCTTTCCTTCTCGAATGATGACCTTCTGCGAATATCTTGCAAAGATTACAATGGAATTATCAAAGGGGAATGCAAGAATTAAAACCAATATACTTGTTTTTAAGAAGGGTTACTTGCATAAAAAGTGAACTTTCAACTAAATTCTATCTCACCCACCAAAAACCCTTAAAGTTCCAAGAATTATATAAAGACCGTCAAATTTTTAAAATTTTCTATTTAAGATAATGTGTGCACGTTACAACGTCAAAATGATAGCATTATTTAACATGTTGAATTCTTTTTGATACGGCATTGAGAAACATGTTACTCGTTGTCAAGGTTAAAGATCACCTTAGATTAAAATAAAAAAAAATTAATTGAAAGTTTGAGGGTTTTTATAGACTAATCATCAAAGTTGGGTGTGACTTTTATAGAATTAAGACAACCATTAAGTTAACAGATAAACAGTTTACCTGGATCCATGAGTAAATGGATAAAAGACATTACTTTTTTGTCATGGCCAAATTCAGCAACAAACTTATCTTCTTTCTCTCCAACTACAAATGATTTCATGGCAGATAAACTCAAACCAGATCTATCTTTCACCGCTGAAGAATCTCTTGATAATATCATCAAATCCTTTATCGACTTTATAACTTTTGTGGTCCTGTAGTTGATAATAACAGAGCAGCATTGAAGTATTTTCTTTTAAACAAGCTTATTTACCTTAAAATATGGTCATTATAGTTCAAGACTGAAATAGTTTTAATAAATGCTTCGTGTTTACAGTATTGGCAAGGACTTGAAAAGGAAAGAATAGAGGTGAATATTGTACTCATCATAACATGTACAACATTCACAATATCAGCACAGAAAAAAGGAATTAAACCAAATTAACTTACTCAACACCTATGGCCAATTGCTTTAGCACAGATGCTGAAGGTATGATATCACTTTTCACATCACCCAGAGCTGGTGAATCACTCTCTTTTTCCTATAATATACGAAGTTGTTCATCAGATAATGAAAATAGTACTAAGCGATCCATCACCTTGAGTTGTATGATATGAATAATTAAAGAAGAAACAGAAATCAATGGCCTAGAAGTTAGGACACGATACAAGCAAATATAAGTTACTGTTCTCAACTTAAAATGCAGCCGAACATTTAAAACAGAATATGTACTGATCATTGTACATCTCTTGCTTTGCATACATAACAATATAAAATAATACAAGAAATTATTGATTTGAATTCTCTTATTGTCTATGGTGCATACTAAAGTTTATTAAGATATCATGTTTCAGTAGCCACTAGCCAGTCTAAAAATACAATTGGAAGTGTATTTAGATGTGTGTTTTGGAGGTGATTAGTCCTCCGTATGACTAAACGAACAGATAGCTATAGTTATGTAATTCTATGGTTGTAACACCGTAGGCAGATCTCACATCATCCATTCACACGAGAGATGTTAGACATAAGGAATGATCCACCTCGAATACCATGCCATGAATGTAAACGAGAGGAGAGCTCCACAGCTAAGCATGTTTGGGGTGGGAGCGTTCTCCACTCATTTAACCAAAAGTAAATCCAAGATCCTCATGGGCAAAGTAGACAATATTGGAAGGTGTGACTTGTAGAGACCGAATGTTACAATATTATCTCAATCATCAGATTTCTTATAACAACCGCTTTCTCTTTACTCCAAATGTGATAAGATTGACTCCTAAATAAGTCAGAAAACCATAATCATAAGACAAAAGCTAAACAATAACAATCCAAACACCCCAACTTGAGCATGGCAATTCATTTCCTTTTCTCGGAAACACATAAGGTGCATAAGCAAATATCAAAACAATAATCAAATTTCTTATGGTAACTTGTTTCCTTTTTCTCCAAATGTGATTAGATTGGCCCCAAATAAGTCAGAAAATCATAATCATAACACAAAAGCTAAACAATAACAATCCAAACACCTCAACTTGAAAACTGCAATTCATTTCCTAGTATACATTTCTAAAGAACTTTTTTTTGTGGGAAGAAAAGTTACCTTAGAATTAGGAGTCCTGATTGATAGGTATACATTTCGATCAAAAATTGGAAACGACATTTTGTGTAGTCTGTGTTTGTAGCCTTTGTAAGCTAGCTAGCTTCTTGGACTCCCTTTTCTCCAAATCTATCTATTGATTTTATTTAACCTTTCCTGCTCGGATTCGTAAGAGTAAGAATCACATCATGTTGAAAATTCAAACGTATCATAACGATGATATGATATGAAAATCAGAAACATAACTTCATTTCATTTATGAATCCAAATTAGGGTTTAAGACAAGAGAAAAACATGAAATTATGAGTAAGTTTAGTTTACCTCCTTTAGGAGCAGAATCGGAGGAGCAGTCTTCTTCTTCCCGGATATCGGCGATTCCGTCCGGGAATGGCAATCGTGTTCAGGCAATGAGGATTTTGAGGTAGATACCACCTATAAATATAAAAGGATTTGGAAATTAGTAAACGGAATTTCAAAGTTCTAAACATAGATTGATTGAGTGGAGAGCAGAAACCTATATCTGCGGGGAGAATCTGATCCGTGATTTTCTGGTTGGTTGGTGATTAAACGACGATTCGTGTTGACGATCGATAATCATGGCGTTTTTGGAGGGAAATCTGGTTCCGTTATTAATAGCAGCCCTC
>JBCNJP010000024.1:55286709-55308474 GCA_039602395.1 Deinandra increscens subsp. villosa | reverse complement strand
CTTACATAGTAAGTTGAATAGAAGTTAGTACCCGATACAAGCAAATATAAGTTACTTTTCTCAATTCAATAGGCATCCAAAAGCTTAAAACAGAATATGTACTGATCAGTGTACATCTCTTAATACAAGAAATTGATTTGAATTCTCTTATTGTCTATGGTGCATACTAAAGTTCATTAAGACATCATGTTTCAGTAGCCACTAGCCAGTCTAAAAATACAATTGGAAGGGTATTTAGATGTGTGTTTTGGAGGTGATTAGTACTCCGTATGACTAAACAAACAGATAGCTAAAGTTATGTAATTCTATGGTTGTAACACCATAGGCGTATCTCACATCATCCGTTCACATGAGAGAGGTTGGACATAAGAAATGATCCACCTCAAATACCATGTCGGGAATGTAGACAAGAAGAGAGCTCCACAGCTAAGCATGTTTGGGTGGGAGCACTCTGAATGGATGACCTCATGGGAAGTCTCCACTCATTTAACCAAAAATGAATCCAAGCTCATAATGGGCAAAGTTACAATATTATCTCAACAATCAGATTTCTTATAACAATCGCTCTCCCTTTACTTCAAATGTGATTAAATTGACCCTAAATAAGTCAGAAAATCATAATCATAAGGCAAAAGCTCAACAATAACAATCCAAACAGCCCAACTTGAGCATGGCAATTCATTTCCTTTTCTCGGAAACACATAAGGTGCATAAGAAAATATCAAAACAATAATCAAATTTCTTATAGTAACTAGCTTCCTTTTCCTCCACATGTGATTAGATTGACCCTAAATAAGTCAAAAAATCATAATCATAACACAAAAGCTAGACAATAACAATCCAAACACCTCAACTTGAAAACTGCAATTCATTTACTAGTATATATTTCTAAATAACTTTTTTGTTGGAAGAAAAGTTACCTTAGAATTAGGAGTCCTGATTGATAGGTATACATTTCGATCAAAAATTGGAAACGACATTTTGTGTAGTCTGTGTTTGTAGCCTTTGTAAGCTAGCTAGCTTCTTGGACTCCCTTTTCTCCAAATCTATCTATTGATTTTATTTAACCTTTCCTGCTCGGATTCGTAAGAGTAAGAATCACATCATGTTGAAAATTCAAACGTATCATAACGATGATATGATATGAAAATCAGAAACATAACTTCATTTCATTTATGAATCCAAATTAGGGTTTAAGACAAGAGAAAAACATGAAATAAGTAATTAGTTTACCTCCTTTAGGAGCAGAATCGGAGGAGCAGTCTTCTTCTTCCCGGATATCGGCGATTCCGTCCGGGAATGGTAATCGGGTTCAGGCAATGAGGATTTTGAGGTAGATACCACCTATAAATATAAAAGGATTTGGAAATTAGTAAACGGAATTTCAAAGTTCTAAACATAGATTGATTGAGTGGAGAGCAGAAACCTATATCTGCGGGGAGAATCTGATCCGTGATTTTCTGGTTGGTTGGTGATTAAATGATATGTGCCAATAACACATGCTTGTCACGTATGCATGTGTATATTTGCTAACTTATTTATTTATGTTATTTTCTATTTTAATTGTAAGTTTTTTGTGGTTATGTTAGTTTATTAGTACGTGGGTTAGACAAGGGAAGTGGGTAAGCTCCATGCTTCCCATATCTTCCGTAAGTTTAGGTAGATGGTGATGGTATTTGTATTTATATTCTTCTTTGTTGAATGAAATGGATATGCAGAAAAGTTTATAAAAATTTCTAAGTTTCTTCCTTAATTTCTCTCTGGTTTCCATCTATTTGCTTTTGGCCATTGATTCACCGATCGAACCCACATCAGTGGTATCAGAGCGGTCGTGATCCATGGATACCCACCACGAGTTTGACGCAGAGTTTCAACGAAGAACCCGGGAGGCTTTTGCTCGACATGAGTTGATGTTCGAGTGGATCCTTACAGCTTTGCAGGAACTACGAACGGGTGTCAAAGTCGTGCAACATCGAGACGTCGGTGGGTCTCGTCCTACTACCGTGTCGATTTCTACCTTCCCCGGTGACTCCTTGGCCCACAAAGCCACCACATCTTCCTGCCATCGTGTTGTCGTTCCAAACCCAGCCCCTAAACATGCCTTTTCACCCGCTTCCGAACCTGCACCATCCACCGCAACCCTAGCACCACCAAAAGCATTAACCGAAGCTCACAGTTTCATTTCCCTCCCATCACAATGGCGTTCCACTACACACATGAAAGATAAAAAAGGAACTTTATGTCATGGGGGAACCGTCAGTTCCCTAGGAAGCTTTGTTAACCATGTGGATTTGATAAATTCATTTGGATTTAACAACCATACATTTTATTTCCAAGGAAAGATGGATAGTGATAAACCATCATGGCATCATAACCGTAGGATGGAAAGGTGGGTTTTCGATTCCCCTGAAAACTACTCGGGGAAATCACGACATGCAACATCAAAGAAAGGGGGTGATTTTGATACTAAGGATGTAAACAACGGTCTGACTTCAGCGATGATGAAAATGGCATCATTCGAGGATGTCATTGGAGAAAACGAATGGACCGACTGGCGCCCACCGTGGCCGTTAGCTAAGACTTCTACAAATGTTGGGGGAAGAATGCAATGGCGTACACCGTGATACACCGTCAAGACCTGTTATGATTTTCACCTTGAGGACAAGGTGAATTTGAGTCGGGTGGAATGATATGTGCCAATAACACATGCTTGTCACGTATGCATGTGTATATTTGCTAACTTATTTATTTATGTTATTTTCTATTTTAATTGTAAGTTTTTTGTGGTTATGTTAGTTTATTAGTACGTGGGTTAGACAAGGGAAGTGGGTAAGCTCCATGCTTCCCATATCTTCCGTAAGTTTAGGTAGATGGTGATGGTATTTGTATTTATATTCTTCTTTGTTGAATGAAATGGATATGCAGAAAAGTTTATAAAAATTTCTAAGTTTCTTCCTTAATTTCTCTCTGGTTTCCATCTATTTGCTTTTGGCCATTGATTCACCGATCGAACCCACATCATTAAACGACGATTCGTGTTGACGATCGATAATCATGGCGTTTTTGGAGGGAAATCTGGTTCCGTTATTAATAGCAGCCCTCAATTGATTCATCTTCAATTCTTCATCTCAATTCTCAACATATAGATGGATCCAGAAAACACACACTCTTAATATAATATCTAGATCGAAAGGTAACAACAATGCGGGGATAGCTCAGTTGGGAGAGCGTCAGACTGAAGATCTGAAGGTCACGTGTTCGATCCACGTTCACCGCAAAAATATTGTGTTTTTTTTGCTGTTCTTTAGATAATTATTTCAAGTACAGTATTATGCTTCAAGCTAATGAAAATGCGCGAACTTTTTTAAGTGATCCACCACTATAAAAAATTAAAAATAGCATCTTTATTATGAGAAACAGGTAACCTGGTAAGGAAGTCCAGTGAAATGTCAGAAAATGACGATTTCATACTTTGTCGTCTGACAAATCTCACACACTTTAACAAAATCTTTTGCTTGTTTAGAAGAGCCCTTCCGGTAGAACAAAGATTTAAGACGTTTAATGGTAGGATGCACACCTGAATGACCCGCTAAAGGTGACGAATGAGTAATGACACAAGGCAATGACATCATTTCTAAGCTCACCATATTTGCCAATACAAGAATAGTGACAATTGATCTATACAACCAACTAGCCTTGATTCTATCCAAAAGTAAAGGCTTTATATTTCATAGCTAGTACCCAACATTTTCAACATCCATCCATGATTGTTGAAGAGGTGTCGTAATGGACTGATCTTGAAGATGTTTTAACTCGATGGTCTGTCTTAATAACGAAATGATTGACAACCAAATAATGGTGCCACTGCCCACATGAAGCAATTTGTAAAAAAAAAAATATTATAACCAATCATAATTAATATATGCTGACTTTTGATTCGCAAGAATGCGTCAGTACCGTTAAAACCGTCCAAACCCGAAGGTCAAAACTCCAACCCCATAAACACCCCTAGTTTTTTATGTCGCAGGTTAAGAGTTTCTCTATAATACTGTACTTGAAAGTATTATCTAAGAGCAGCCAAAAAATGAAAAAAAATGTTTTGCGGTGAACGTGGATCGAACACGTGACCTTCAGATCTTCAGTCTGACGCTCTCCCAACTGAGCTATCCCCGCGTTGTTGTTTTTAACTCAAAACTTAAGAATTTAAATAATATTATATGGTTGTTTTCTAACAATAGTTTTCAGATGAGACCTGATGTACACTAGTTGTTTTTTGCAAGAATTAATGTAACTGCAGGGTATAACCTTAGCCACTTCGTCTAGATACATGCTTGGAAACTTATTTGAGTTGCTTTACAATGGGTCGTCCTCATCATTGTTTAAACGGTTGAGTTTAGTTGAATTTTGGTATAATACTTCATGGCATTCTGCGATAAAGACAGGGGCGGATTTATTCATTGCTCAGGGGGTGGGAAGGCCCCCGCTGAAAGCATGTTAACAAGAGGAAAGGAGGTTTCATTTTCAGAAATTAATAGTTAGGCCCCTAACTTTTCTTGTTGCAGGCCCCTGATCTAAAGTCCTTATACAAACATGCCCCTAAATTTATAATTATCATTTGGGCAAAACGAAAGTGAAGAAGCTTGTGTGCAGGTCAACAATGGAGTTTCGTTCTTAATTTGCTACTTTAAAGAAGAAAACCAATAAATAAATATTATAAATAAAGAAAAAGTATATTCTATTTTTGTTTGTCAGGACAATAATAGCTACCTAGACCACAGGGAGGCTACATAATAGATCCTTTACTTAAAAGTAAATTTGAAATTTAATATTATAATGTAAAATACATGCTAATTAATCTCTTTCAGAGTTACACTATTATTTTTTGTTCTTTTGAACGGTGAGAAATTTTATATTTTAGTTTAATTAATCACCTTCATTTTTAGTTGTAATTTATCATCGTTATATTTATCTATTTGCTAAAGATTGATTAATAAAAACAAATATTATAGTAAATGTAAAACAAGAGTATGAGAATTTGCTTAATGTTCTTTCTATTTCATGTCGGGATGAAAATTAAGGGTGTAAACGAGTCGAGCCGAGTCCGAGCTCGTATAGGTTTAAGCTCAGCTCGTTTAAATTTAATAGAGCTCGAGCTCGGCTTGATTCGAGCTTTATTTCTTAAGCTCGAGCTCAGCTCGTGAATAATTATTTAAGCTCGAGCTCGGCTCGTTTATTATTAATTATTATTTATTCTATATTTTATAATTAAATTTATATATATTTAGAATTATACTTTTTTATATAGAAAATAATACATATAATTTACTTATTTTATCATAATTTTATATATAATAATCATTATCTTTTTAAAATATATGTAAAAAATTGAATAAAAATTATATAATAAAAGCTTGGGTTCGAGCTCGTTTATTAAACGAGCCCTATTTGAAAGCTCGAGCTCGTTAAGGCTCGGCTCGTTTCGAGCTTTTTATCGAGTCGATCTCTAGTAGCTCACGAGTGCCTCTGCTCATTTGCACCCGTAATCAAAGTGGTGGGAGGGATCATCAAACGATATGGAAGGATGCGGGATCAAACCCTTAGAAGAAATGTAAAGATGCAAGTGTGACTCGTATGACATTGCAGGGAGTGCAAGAATCACCCCACCGACTTTTAACAGGGCATTTTAACTAAGCCGTTTCTTGCCCCCGCTGATAAAAATTCCTGGATCCGCCACTGGATAAAGATGACTCTCTTTCAGGCTTTATACGGTATTCCTCCACCATTGCATGCCCCATTTGTGCTTGCGAGTACTTCTATGACAGCAGTGGAGGATTTGCTTCGAGATAGAAGGGGTCTCATTACATTGTTGAAACATTCTATAAATCGAGCCTCTTACAGGATTAAATTATACAAATACCCCTCAAGTTAATAGAGCTCGGTAATATTGGGGTTAAACGGCAAAAGTGACCAATCCGCAAGGTCGAAATAAAGTGACATAATGACCAAACCATAGCAATGAGAAATTGAGAATTAAAGACACTTAACTCATGAGAAAATCTTGGTCCAAGATTACCATACTTAAGTACCGCAATTAGGACATTATTTATTTTTTCTTTGAACGGCCAAGAAACAATGTCTAGCTACGTGGGATAACCCAATGACAAAAGACACCCTATATTCAAGTAAATATAGACAGTGATGGATAGCTCAAGCCCACCAATTCAGCCCATTCTATTATCTCTATGAAAGAGACACCGAAACCAATGTTTTAAAAACCGGTTTTTTAGTTGAACCGGAAAACCTTTCGGGACTGGTTCGACCGGTCGGACCGGTTAGACCGGCTGGTTGAACCGGTTAAGGGATATATATATTTTTTTATAAAAATGCTAATAAACTTGTACACCCCAACAAAAGTAGTTAAAATACAAATATAATCCACTCAAAAATAATATCAAATATGTATTTCTTAAGAAAATATAAGTTTTAAACTTTAAAAAATAATAAAAAATAAAAAAAAAGTTAAAAATAATTAAAAAAAAATAAAAAAAATCAGAAAACCGGTTGAACCGGAAAAAACCGGAAAACCGGCCGGTCTAACCCGGTCCGGTTATTGCCAAAAAACCGGCCTTTAAAAAACCGGCTAGAGGACCGGTCACCGGTCGAACCGGTCGAACCGGTCGAACCGGTCGAACCGGCCGGTTCGAACCGGTTTTTAAAACACTGACCGAAACAGCGTAAAACAAATATTCGGATACCATTAAGGTATGAAAGTCTTGTATAATAACAATACATCATTACTCTCATTTGACCACTATCTTATATTAATGTTATAACGCTATAAACAATTTCTTTTATAATTTATAAACGATTTAAGTAGACAAGATATATCTTATATTACATTGTAAGAAGCTGCTCCACATTCATGGGAACCATCAACTGTCGTGATCCACTGTATAAAATGTCCGAGAATAAGCTAGCAACTACCTCTGTAGGATGATAAAGATCCCAGAAAACATGGTCGTTTCTGTTCGCACAATAGGTCGCTAGTGGGATGCATGCCACGTCGGCATTTAGGTTTCCAAGACCACAACAAGCTTCTTTGATCTCTCTAAACCCTACATATAATCCAACATGCAAGCACATAAGTTTTAAATAGAAAAATATAGGATTCGTATAACATTTATGCATGAAAGATATTTATATTTAACTAGATTTAACTAGATTTACTATATGTGCGTTATCGTGGGATAACACGGGTATATAAAACTCAACTGTTGTATTGATAAAGCGTAATGTAAAGAAAACATAAATAAAAAAGAACTACGTAACAACATTAAAATCAGAAGACAAACGTTTCAAGTATCGAACTCAGGACTTAAATGTTATGTTACATGGCTATATCCATTACACCACCAATCTCGTGCTAATTGTGTTGCGTTTAGATAACAAGAAATAAAAACAAAATAGGTTAATAATAAAAACTCGTTGGCTACCACGTGCCATCCATATGGCTCTATTAATGACATTTACTATTCATAGACACTTTATTTTATTTTTTGTATATATTATAATTAGGGATGGAAAGAAAGACGGTTAAATACTAAGGGGTGCAAACTAGTCGAGCGCTTGTGAGCTGTTCGAGATCGAATTGATAAAAAAAACTCGAAACGAGCCGAGTCTTAACCAGCCTGAGCCAAGCTCGGGCTTTGACATATGACTCGTTTAATAAACGAGCTCGAGGCCAAGCTTTACATAACACGCTTGAGCCGGCTCGTGAGCCTTAACTAGCCTTTTATTTATATAATTTTTATTAAATTCATAAAATATTTTAAAGAATAATTATTATTATATATTAAGTTATGATAAAATAAGTAAATAATATGTACGATATACTATATAAAAAGTATAATTCTAAGTATATATAAATAAATAAATAAAATTTAATAATTATAAACGAATCGAGCCAAAGTTGAGCTTAAGTTTAAAAAATCATTCACGAGCCAAGCTCGAGCTTTAGAAATAAAGCTTGAATCGAGCCGAGCTCGAGCCCTGACCAACTCAGACTTGACTCGACTCGTTTGCACCCTATTAAATAAATACGCATTAAAAGGAATATGTATAAATTTCAATACACCATTAAGTGTACAAATAAATGTTTTTTTTAATTCCATTTATAGTACCATAAGTCTCGTGATTCTGGAAGAGGTTTATCATAGCACCATAAGTATCAAAGTAAGCATAGTTCATGCCCAATGATTCCGACTTCAATCCTTGTAGCATCATCTTTAAACCATCATTATACTTTGTCGACCAATAATTTATCTCAACTTCGCATTCACCCGTTCGGTTTGCCTTTCTTCGAACCGGGCAACAACCAATCGCCCCGACTCCAGCCACCACTAGCTTTCTTGCACCCAAACCGTACAAAGCCTACATTTCATAACTCATTCTCCGAAATCATTTAAAAAGCTTGATCATTTTTAACTTATTTGTTACCAAAACACGTACCTCGAGTAACCCTTTGAAGGACGACACCATACGATCAACATATTGTTGACGGGTGTACTGGTTGGCGACGGTTGAGCCGAGATTGAAATATGCGAACAAATCGTTGCTTCCGATAACGATGGGGAATATGGATCTTGATAGGTGAATGTGTGCATTAGATGGTCCTAGTTGATGGACCAATTTGTCATGGACCATGGTGAAGTGTTCCACTTGTTGGGCTAAAGCAATCGATTGTTTCTGCATTCAAATATTTATTAATTAAAATAACATGATAAAGTTTTAAACAAAAGCGGGGATAGCTCAGTTGGGAGAGCGTCAGACTGAAGATCTGAAGGTCACGTGTTCGATCCACGTTCACCGCAAAATATTGTGTGTTTTTTTTTTTTTTTGCCATTTTAACTTCCTGGGTTCTTACAAAGAGTAATCCACCGGTTTCGTTAAGTATGCCGGCGCCTCCCGAAGCGAAGCTGACACCGGTGATCGGTGGTGCAACACCGCCAATCAACGATAAATACGGTGGTGGTGTCGGTAAGCCAATCTTTTTCGCTGCAAAAAAAATAAATAAATAAATAAATAATAACAACATTACATGTAATTTACGTTCAATAGCCATCTAGTTTTACAGGTTCGAGTCCCATAAAGTAAGCATTATATGGATTTTGTGTGTTTGACGTTAAAAAAAATATAATCATAAGTTCATAACTAACAAAACGACGAATAAACGCGAAATACCAAGAAAGTCGGCAGCATTCCAGCCATTAGAGAATCTTCCGGTGGGTTCCCCGGTGGGAAAATCGACCCCGTTGTGCGGGAAATCAGCTTTCGCGATTGAAAGCGGAAGGTAATTATTGTTTCCAACGTCCATCAGCGAGTCACCGAATATGTAAACCGCTGGTGCAGCAGCGGCGGCAACTTGAGCGTTACAGACACTAATTGTTGACCCGATAAACACCAAAACGCACACCAATAATGTCGTTGTTGTGCCGACATTGATGCGAGTAGTAACGGCCATGGTGTGTGTATTCATCGGAGTTATGGAGTTTATAACGGCCATGTTTTGAGTGGGCGTGAAGACTCTCCGTTTGTGGTATGGGGTAGGCAAGTGTGTCAACCGTTTACTTAATTTAGAGGATTTTTTTTTTTTAGAATTTAGATGATTTTTAATATGTTTATGTTTGAAAAAAATATATGTGACACCTATTACACGTCTAGATAGTGGGAATGTATTTGCTGAATTGCTTCCATTCATTTATTTATCTATTTATTTATTTTTAAAGGCTAACTAGAGGTATTGGTCCTACTTTTAAAGATACATTTTTGTTTGCATTTTTAGCTATGAAAAATACCATTTTGTAACGCTTATTGCTAGTTTGTACCATTAGGTCGAAGCATAGTCGTATGGTTCTATACTTTCGGTATAAACATGGTATGGATCGTAATTCGCTAGGTCTCTAAAATTCGGTATGAGAAGGGATAGGCTTATTTAAGTTTACTGCTTATTTAAGTTCACTCCGATACGGTGTACCATATAATATGATACGGTGTACCATAAGTCAAAATAGATTAAATAGGGGATGTGAATTTCCAAAACAATTATCTAAACTATCCAAAGCTACTGATGTAAATTTTCATAATAAGTTACTGATGTGAATTTCCAAAACAAACAGGAAGTTGTTAGAAACATATAAATGTTTTAGCAAACTATCCAAAGCACTTTGAATTTCCAAAACAAACAGATGTGAATTTCCAAACTATCCAAAGCACTTTGAAATCCAATTTACTAATTTAGCTAACATATTACATGCTTTAGCAACATATCACTGATATATCATCAAAGCATTTTGAAATCCAAATCATGATACATAAAGAACAATGACATATCATCAAAGCAAAAGCATGTATTCAAGTGTAAAACTAGAATTGAAGATTGGAACTGAAGATTGGTATAAAAGATTGGAGTAGAAGAGTTAAATAGAAGAGTGGAATAGAAGATTGGAGTAGAAGAGTTAAATAGAAGAGTGGAATAGAAGGCTGATGACTGTCGACTCAACTTGGAGGCCAGAAATGTGAATCGCTGATGTCAGAAAACGTAAACGACAAGTTGAATGAAAGGGAAATCGATCAACGATACAAATTCCGGTGCTTGGTTCGATGTTCCAATTCGAGCGGGAACATGTGCAATCGGCTTGCAATTCGCCATCCCATATCGACCAGCTACAAAGCAATTGACAGTCGGGATCATCAATTTCGTTGCTGAATTCACGAACCAAAGCGAACCCAGATCGCGAACTTGACGCGATTTGGTATCGCGGGAAGACCAGCGAACCATGTAACTATGAGTCAAAGCCATTTGGTACATACTAATATATATTAGAATTTTTGTAGTCTTATATTCATTATAAATTTATAATTATCTCATGCAACACTTAACATGTATTGCATCGTTCATTACACCTTTAAAAATGTCGTTTTAACTGGATATAAGAATGTCATAATTATATAATAAGAAACAATAAAAGTTTCAGTTTTATAGTATACCTTTTATAAATAATAAAGTATATTAAAGTTATATAAATTTAAAGAATCAGTGACACTATCATATATAAAAAGTCCTTAAATTTGATCTTGTCTGAAAAAAACTTTTATGTTGATCATGAAGAGCTATAAGAAAGAGGAAACTTAGTAGGGTATTCTTCATTGAAGATGATTTCGAGTCGAATCCAGTGAACTTAGATACCAAAGACAGCAACAGAACACATTAACTAACACAAAGCAAATACCATTCATTCGTTCACACTACTTCGAACATTAAACAGCCAAGTCGAGGCAAATTAGAAAAGCAGGTAGAGGTTTTAACCTTAATAAGAGAACACCATAGTCAAAAGAATGTACAGTTTCATGTCTTCTTCAAGAGCATATTCACATCAGTTATTCAGCTGCAATAGATAGAACCCACTTCAATGAGCTCCAAACGTGTTCTCCCCGCTGTAAGTCATGTACAGGAAACCATCCTCGTCTTTGTTTTCTTCGTATATAGCAGACATCATGGCAGCTATACAATTACCAACATCAATATCACATAAATATAAACAAATGTATAAACTTAAATGTTAAAATTTTCTTGAAATGTATAAAAAATTAAATACCAGTAGGTGGCAGGATGTTCTTCACAAAGATAAAGATGGCTTTTTCAGCACTCAGTTTGATCCTCTTCCTCACCACATAAACGAACTGTCCAACGGTCAGATCAGCAGGTACCAGATATCTGCATCCGTCATACAACAACAATAAGTGTTACTTCACATAATGGCATCATTCGTTAAATGTTTCTTTTTTCTTCTCAGTTAGCGATTTCAACCTTTTTACTTATGAAATGATTCAGTTCTGGCAGCTTATCACTGACGGGTCAAGTTAAAGATGTGGCTAAAAACATAGTTGTCAAAGGCACATGGCACTTGTAAAGCGAGGGCCGAGATAAGCAAGACGCATGCCATAAACATGCCATTTTTAAGGGTTTTCAACATGTTTTAGGCTTATTTAGGTCTAGTTTAGGCTGTTTTATGTTGGATCAAGGTCATTTAAATTGTTTTAGAACAATTTGACCGGAAATTACAAAATTCCACCGAAATTTACAAAATCTAGCCAGAAGCTCGTAGAAGTGCCTTTGACAACTATGGCTAAGGGAAACAGAGTCAACCCAGCTTTTAACCAACTTTTTCTTCTTCAAATCAAGATGCATGTCATAAACATACCATTTTTACGGGTTTTAGACATGTTTTAAGCTTATTTAGGTCTAGTTTAGGCTGTTTTAGGTTGGATCAAGGTCATTTTTTATTGTTTTAGAACAGTTTGACCAGAAATTACAAAACTCCACCCGGAATTTACAAATGGTATGACATACATCTTGCTTATCTCGTCCCTCGCTTTTGAAACCCGTTTGACTTTGGACCCAACCCACTCATTATATCCCTACTAAAGATGCAATAAAAAATACAAGAACTTGCAACACGTTTATATACGATTAATAAACTCGAGGATGAAGTACAGAAATCAACTAACTTCTTCTTGTCTATGTCAGGAATGTCGGATCTTTCAGCCTTCTCCACAATAACCTGCACAAAACACAATATAAACAACAGGCACAAAGCTCAAACTCTAAAAGTAATCTATTTTACTCACATAACTGATAACACTCCATACCGGAATTCTGTCAGGATACTTCTCCCTGATACGACCAGCCTCGGCTTGTCGCCTCTCTAAAAATAAAAACAGCATTACAACATAAGTTTAAAAAACTTCAAAAACTTGCAGATCATATATCATAAGCAACTAATTACAAACTCTTTTCACCATCTAACCCTAATTCCTGTTTTACCATAACTTATGTAACAACATAAAGTAAAATTGAAGATCAATCTACCAAATACGATTAAAGTATCTAAACAGATTCAGATTGGATAGAGGATACGATGATCAAATCAAACAATTACTTGTTGTCTACGTAAACCCTAATTCAGAATGCCTAAAAAAGTAAAAAAAAATCGTAATTAGTGCGATTGATCGATCGAGAACGGAGAAGATCGTGTATTTTGCACGAATTAGTCTACCAATTGTAACATGTAATGAGTAATTAGGGATGAGAAAGAGAACCGAGGGGATGTTCGAGTTTGAAGGAGCTTTTGGCCATTGTGATCAACTGAGATATGGACGGCGAGCGATGAGGAGATCAGATTAGGGTTTTGAGAATGGGGAAGAAGTAATTGTGAAATCGATTGGAATTGGGATTGAAGTTGACGTGTTGGTCTGTTTAATTGGTTTCTGGTTTTCTACGTTTCTTGATTAGGGTTTGGGTAGGGGCTACAACCTTTCCTTATCTACACACAAAAAGAAGAAAAAAAAGTATTAAAAAGGTAAAAAATAAATAAATAAAAACTATTTTGTGTTTAAAAACTTTTGTTTTAAACCGTCCAAACCCGAGCTAAATCGGGTAGTTTGGCTTCAAAAGTTAAAATTAAAGTATCAACATATTTGTAATATTTGTAACGAGATGGTTATCATCTCGCGCGTTGCTGCGAGGTTGAATTTGTATACTGTATGAAAGTCAAAAAATCAAGTGGTATAAAACGTAAAAGTCTAAAGTCTCGTGGTTAAAGTATACAACTGTAATGAAAGTTAAAAAGTTAAGGGGTATAAGACGTAAAAGTCTAAAAGTCTCGTGGTGCGTCTCGTTGAATTTGTATGCTCAACGAAAGTTAAAAAGTTAAGAGGTATAAAACGTAAAAGTCTAAAAGTATCGTAATGAAAGTATATAAAACTATAAAAGAAATACTAAAAACGAAAGTAGAAAAGTTAAAAGTTTTGTGGTCAAAGTAGAAGACAACAAAACATAAAACAAAAAAAAAACTTTAAAAGTTAGAGAGTTAAAAAGTTAAGGGGCATAAAACGTAAAAGTCTAAAAGTCTTGTGATAAAAGTATAAAATATAAAAGTATATTAAAAACGAAAATAAAAAATTAAAAGTTTCGTGTCAAAAGTAGAATACAACAAAACTTAAAACAAAAAAAAATAAAATTCGACGAAGTATAAAACTCTGAAAAAGTCATCGTTAAAGTAAAAAACTCTAAAAGTATACTAAAAAATAAAATTAGTCGAATACAAAACGAAAGTTAAAAAGTTAAGGGTATAAAACGTAAGAGTCTAAAAGTCTTGTGATGAAAGTATAAAATATAAAAGTATACTAAAAACGAAAGTAGAAAAGTTAAAAGTTTCGTGGTCAAAGTAAAAGACAACAAAACTTAAACAAAATAAAAAAAACTTTGAAAGTTAGAGGGTAGAAAACATAAAAGTATGAAACATATGTGACCAAACTATGAAAACTTAAAATTTATTATTTCATTAAAAAATAAAATTATAAAAGTTTAAGGGTAAAAAGCGTCAAAGTGTCAAAGTTATGTGACCAAACTATAAGAAATTTAATTAAAAAATAAAATTATAAAAGCTTAAGGATAAAAAGCGTCAAAGTGTCAAAGTTATGTGACCAAACTATAAGAAATAAAAAGGTTACTATTCATGACTTCATTAAAAAATAAAATTATAAAAGCTTAAGGGTAAAAAGCGTCAAAGTGTCAAAGTTATGTGACCAAACTATAAGAAATAAAAAGGAAAATTTCATTAAAAAATAAAATTATAAAAGCTTAAGGGTAAAAAGCGTCAAAGTGTCAAAGTTATGTGACCAAACTATAAGAAATAAAAAGGTTACTATTCATGACTAAGGGTAAAAAGCATCCGAGTGTCAAAGTTATGTGACCAAAATATAAGAAATAAAAAGGTTACTATTCATGACTTCATTAAAAAATAAAATTATAAAAGCTTAAGGGTAAAAAGCGTCAAAGTGTCAAAGTTATGTGACCAAACTATAAGAAATTTCATTAAAAAATAAAATTATTTAAGCCTAAGGGTAAAAAGCGTCAAAGTGTCCAAGTTATGTGACCAAACTATAAGAAATAAATAAATTTATAAAAGCTTAAGGGTAAAAAGCGTCAAAGTGTCAAAGTTATGTGACCAAACTATAAGAAATAAAAATGTTACTATTCATGACTAATTCCTATTGTATATATACTAGAAGTTGACCCCTCCCGCGCGTTGCGACGGGGACATCCGTTTTTTAAGTTTTTTGAGCTTGTACAAATCTAATCCTTCACAAATTGACATGTTTCAACCCTTTTTGTTTAAAAAATATTGATTGGTTTTGAGTAGAATAAATGTAGCATAACCGAAGCCATCTATTTATGCATAAACCTATAAAGGGTCAGAGCACAAATTAACCCAAATTTTTGTCATCGCCTTGTCAATAGCCATTGTAGCTGTGGTTGTAGCATTCATACAGCAACATAAAGTTGATATGCATTGTAAGGTGATACGCATTGTACACATACGTCCAATACATTTCTTCACCTAGATTGATATAAAACCATCCCATCATGGAAGGTGTTACGTACCTGTTTAACGGTAAAAAGTGTATCAAATTAGACGTTCCAGGCACATAGACTCTCATGTTCCATCAAAGTTGTACTCAAACACTAAACTCTCATGTTCCATCAAAGTTGTGCTCAAACACTAAAGTGTGGTTAAACATTAAAGAATGGTAACATACTGGTAATGATTATTTCATCGTCAATCAAATTGATACATAAATAAAATTCATGCTTACATATAAAAAATAAAGGATAACACAAATGTCTGATCCACTTAATTCTCACACACATGAATTCTAAACCAATTCCAATTACCTTTATCTGTCAAATAATCAATAAAGCTCGAACTTGATTAAAATCAACAATAGGTTTGATCTGTGCCTACCATGAGAATTGAGAAACATGGTTCCAGAAACATTCAAAAGCTTATAACAACATAGAAACATATAACCTATATGTTTCTTCTAAAGATAAACTCATCATTTGATTTAACAACTAACATACATAGACCGCTATAAAAGAAATTACCTTATTAATGACACTTGCTACATAAGATTCCACTTTTGTTTAAAGATTGGTTTCAAAGACAAAAACTATCTAATGAGTAATAGAATAATCTGAAACCTGAAACATCATAAAAGAGTAAAATTTATTACCCAGGAAATAACCAAAGACACTAAAAGCATTGACAAATAGAAGAAAACAACAATGACTATTAATCAATGTAACTATTAACATACGTCAATTGCTACCCAAAATGATGAGATTATGCGTTTGAAGATGTGTTTCACAGCTATTACCTCTTGATTGGATCCTAGAACCTGCAACATAGACAAAATAACATAAAGTTGGATCAATCTCAATAAACAATCTGTGAATAAATATCAAACCAAGCCTCCTTACAGATTTCTTCAGCTACCTTATAATGAATGATCTTGCTATAAGCAAGCTCACGCCTAGTTCCCTTGTAACCTGCTTATTGCAACCCAAACGGAATGTGATCGTGACTTGTGAATATAACCAAGATAGAAGCTTAATTATATAAAAATCATTCTACCGTGAGTACTCTTGTCCCACTGTGATTTGAATTGTCCTCCCTTTTGACTAACCAAATTCTTGTTCCATTCCATCTATAGTAGTATTTTCTTCCATATGTTTGAGTGTTGACCTAAGCAATTTCAATTTGCTCTTCAACCCGTCTAGATCTTTGGTAACAGATGCAAATCACCGTATGTCCCTTCCCCTCTTCCTTATGCTCATCCCTCTAGACATTTTATTAAATCCCACATATGTCCCCTTCCCTCTTCCTCCTCAAAACAGAGAATTTCACTCTTGAAACCGATAAAAACTCATCAAACATCAAAATAGACCGGGGCAAAAGTATAAATACTCATAAAAACAATAGGGTATATGGGTAAAAAATAAAAAAGTTCTATAATCCATATGAACTATAATAGCAGCAAAAAAAAGTTGAGGTTCAAAAAACAAATAGAAGTATTGTTTTGCACCTACAGTTGATCATTGGTGCCTCCATAATAGGAATTGTAGCATGATAAGAAGTCACACTGAGCCAAGTAAATTTTTGGAGTCCATATCCTGTAAATTCAGCCTATATTATTGTTAAAAAACACAACCAGTATAAAATCCAAGGATCTTTTTAGATCATTCCCATGGTTATAAACAAAGAAACTCACCGTATGGTGATAACACCCACGGAAACGGGAGAAGACAAAGACCCGCTACTATTCCACTTCCGAGAAGCTGACGTGCCGTCGGAACCTAATCGAGAAGAACAGTGGCTCAAAATTAGAATGAAAGAAGTTATTCAACTTGGGTCCGATGCCTACCTGCAATGGCAGAATGAGAGGAGCGGCGTTAGGATTTTTACTACCGACAAAGGGGAGCGCGAAGTTGAGGAGGAACGATGGAAGAAAATGGTGGCCGAAAGAGAGGAGCGGCGGTAGGGTTTTTACTGTAACGGCAGAAGCAGAGGAACGGTACAAAGGGTAATGGGTGGTGGCGTCTTCAAGTAGGTTTAGAAAGGACACATCTCTTTGAAGGCTCAGCTCGTACATACGTACATGCCTACCCAATAAACTAATTTGTTGCTTAAGAAAGTTGTAAGCCACGCATAAATTCTTGTACACTTTCTGAGTGGAGGACCCAAATTGATTTGTAATATGAATATGTACTAGTGGGTGACCCGCCGCGCGTTGCGGCGGCCTCACCATTTTTGCATCACATGACTACATAATGTGCATTACGACGGACAACAGTATAAATAAAAAACGTGTCCTAATGTATAACGAATGTAAGGAGACATAAGATGAAATGTGTGCATGTATCCAAATAAACCATGCAAACATCAAGATGCAAAAACCCAAACTTGAAATCATGCCCACAACTAATGTTGTTCACTTTGTTAGTAATGGAAATAAAAAAAATTGAAGTGTACCAAGTAAAAGATATATTTAGTTCATTCATATTCAATTGAAATTCGGAGTCGTATTCATATCTAGTCAAATTGTAAACCAAAGGCTACCAAACACACCATCAAATGTGAAAACAACACAAAGTATCAATAATAGGATTACAATTAAGACTTTGAAGGAATGAAATTTGAATAGAGAATGTCATGGTCTAAACACCACATCTCTAAGAGTGAAATGACAGACCAAGGTCATTTTACATGGTACTTTATAAGTAGCAAAACAAAATATAAAACCTTTTTTTTAATAAAAGAACGCAATTGCACATTATATTAATAAATATTAAAGATGAAATCAAACACTTTTCCCAAGTAGCACAACCTTAACAAACAATGTGCGTGCATTCACCACATCCATATTAGATCATATTCATCAAGTGAACCTGAAGCTTAATGTAATGTTTCGGACTGCACTGTTTGAATATTACAGTTTGTAATAAGAAATTCTAAAAATGCTTACCACGGCTTATGCATCTTCTCATAGTCAATGAACAACCACAGCTCCTGCACCTTCTCATAGTCATAAGAACGTGCTTCGAGCCTTCGAAAGTGGTGATTGTTGGCTCGTCTTAATTTTGGTATGAAAAACCGCTAACATTCTAAGTCTTGGTCAGTAAAAAGAAAAACTAATCCATATGTTTGAAGCATATAATCTCCAAAAGAAAGCACATGTAAATACATTTGTTTTTTACATCTTAATAGTTTTTGTTCTTTATTTAAAAAAAAAAACGTTTAAGAAGTAATATACAACATACCCAGCACCTTGAAGTCGCATTTGATCCAAGAACTTGAGCGATTTGTTACATTGGTTCCTCCCCTAGAAATAGATAGCATCACCCGAGGTCAGTTACACTTTGACGAGTCAAAAACATCGGCTTTGAGCATTAAAACCCATATGATCACATTAAAAAATCCCTTTCTATCTCCAAATTGCAGTATATTATAAACAAAATAGCACGAAATCATTAATTATTCTAATCAAATTTGAATGAATTATGAATTATCCCTCAGCTACATTAAAAAGCTACCATAAGAAAAATGATGATGATGGTGATCTTAGTGATCTTGACATGCATCTGAACTACAATATAAAAGAAAACAATAGGTCATAAATAAAAAACACAGCAATGATCTAATTTTGTGACATTAAAACAGGCATACATGTGTACTGGAGAAACATTAAACGAAGATGAAACATAACAAAATCTCTAATGTCTTAAGAAATACAACCACTCATTAATGTCAGATGATTAGATGCCATGTTTTAACAGAACGATAAAAAAACCAATAACGGATAATTTTTGTGGCACTTTAATCCATCATCAAAAATGAAAGTTTCTAAAAAATCACCACATTAGCCACATTCAGGTACTAACGGCTATTTGTAAAACTTCCAAAAGGAAAAAAAATCAAGAAAGTAAGGGGTAAACTTTGTGATGCTTTAATTAAACACCAAAGTCCACTCATGTAGTATTTATCTATGTATCTATCTATGCACGCAGAGAGATACTGGGCAAAAAATTATTTGATTATGAAAAAAATGTCTTTACAACCAAATTCATGTACACCTATGCATATAATGTTATATCATTTATCTTGTATTCAGTTCGTTTAACCACTCTAATCCATTTGAAATAGGTCAAACTTCAAAGTGTGTTTCAAAGGATTCACCCTTTTTAGCTAAAACTTTTCATCTCATTTAACCATTCTAATCTATTTGACATATATGGTTCGTCTACAACTTGTAATTAAAGGCTACAAAACAAACCTTCTTAGTGATAAAATGGATTCTTGCTTTGTTGAGTTTTTCATGTCTTCAATTTCTGTTGCATAGCCTGCAAACCTAAATCAAAATAAACCCAAAATGCATTATATTATCGTTTTTCAAAAAACATTAAAGAACCTCCTACTTAATCGATGCCAACCCTCTCCTCGCTGGCGTAGTTGCCTGATAATGTTGCAAACACCATTATAATCAACTGTATGAAAAAGAAAAACCAATGACAGGAATAATGTCTAATTCACTTATCAAACCACACCGTAGCAAATAATATTAGGAGTCGGGAGTAACCACAATTATAGATTTCCTTGCATAAAAACAACAAAAGAAATCATTTATAACACGTAGATTTTGTCACATATATGAGTAACAGGTTTCTTTTATAGCTTTTCCTTAAATCTACAACGAAAAAGACATTCCTCTATGATGAACTGAAGTGGCAAACCATTGTTTTTCCACAACGAAAAGAAACTTGATGATGACTTTGAATGGTAGTCAATTTCTACCTGAAAAGCACATAGATTTCCTTAACACCAACACCAAAGTGAGAACTAAAAGAAAAGGTAAAACAATATTTCAGGTACATGTAGACTAAGAATAGCAGTTGCAGAAGATGACACCTGCAAAGGAATGAAGAATTAAAGTTTAAACATCAGATATACACCAAATTACATAGAAACGATGGAACATATCCACCGTATTCAAACTGGAAAAAAAATCGCAGATCCACAATAAAAATAAGTATCCAAAACAATACATTTTAAGGCTAAAACTTTTACAGGAAACCCTAATCCCCATATCCCAAAACAACTACACACTTCGCATATATATGTGTGTTTCAAACTAACAGATCATGCCCCTACCATGTGAAAATCACAATGAAAGCACAAACAAAACCCAAATCTGAGAGGAGATCGAGCCTATACCATGTCACAATCACAATGAAAAGACAAACAAAGCCAAAATCGGAGGGGGGCTCAAGAAAAGCGGCGGCTTCTGAGTAAACGCGTGGTCAAGAAATCGATGAGTATACCTATGGTGGTATTGTGAAGACGATGAATTCTGAGTGAACGCGTGGTCAAGAAATCGACCTTCCCGACCCTAATGAGCAGGTACGATCCGAGAGAGCATGATGAATATGTGAGAAAGAAGAAGAACATGTATCTCTCTTTTAGACGCCACTGATTCCTTCAAATGATGGATCAAATAGAGCTCTCGAGATGAAAAAGGAGAGCATGTAAAATCAACCGAGATCTGGTATGGTAAAAGAAATAGAGAGGAGAGATGCAGGTATGGAGGTGAAGGTACGGAGGCTGACCAAACATACACGTGCTATGAGTAGGGGGTAAAACATAAATATATTGGGGGAGTAAATGGTAAAAGGTAGTTGTGCCAAAATGTAAAAAGGGAAAACTAAACTATTTAAGAGATGTGTTATTATATTTAGGTAATGACTAAAGTGAGTGGGGCCAGCAGTGTGTGAAGGACTAAAGTCAGGCGAAGTGTGTATGGATGTGTGAGGTGAGTGGCGAAGTGTGTATGTATGTGTGACGCATGAAACTCTTGTAACCGAAGCAGAAAGAGTTGTACAATTGAGGAATAGTTGATTATGTGAGTAAGGGACTGAATATGTTTTGTAATATTTATATAATATAATGATGTTTTCTCATAGTGATATGTTACGTATGTTGTTATTACTTGGTTTTTTTCCGGTGTGTTATACCATTAGGGTTTTATTAAAAAATTATAAATAAAATCATAATCTACTATAGTAAAAAAAATTACAATATGTAAATAAAATAAAATTATAAGATTTAAAAAATATACGACAATTATGTATCTTTCTTAATCATTCTAATTACTTAGTCTTTTTAGGTTTAAATTCCGCTAACAACATCCATCCTTCGGTACTTCTACTTCAACCAATAGGACTAAGAATCCTATTGTTTATTGCAAACACATCATCAGACCTCCTTTCTACTTCTCACATAATCATAACAATCTGGTATAACTTTT
>JBCNJP010000024.1:55204762-55286209 GCA_039602395.1 Deinandra increscens subsp. villosa | reverse complement strand
TGCCTTACTCCTCGAACCTTGCCATGAATCATTGTTTCTAGCTATTTCTTCAATCAATTTGTAAGCATCCTCTGCTCTTTTGTTGACCAAAGTACCTCCTGCTGATGCATCTATGATTCCTCGACTCTGTGAGTTTAACCCATTATAAAATGTTTGGACCTGAAGCCAACGCTCTAAACCATGATGTGGGCACATCCTCATCAGATCTTTGTATCTTTCCCATGCCTCATAAAGTGATTCTCCATCTTCCTGCATAAAAGAAGTTATGTTATTTCTGAATTTAGCAGTTTTAGATGGAGGAAAATACTTTAAAAGAAACTCCTGAGCCATTTGGGTCCAAGTGGTGATGGAACCGGCTGGGAGTGAGTTTAACCATGACTTCGCTCGACCGCGAAGTGAGAATGGGAACAATCTGAGTCTAATGGCGTCATCAGAAACTCCATTTATCTTAAATGTGTCACAAATCTCCAAGAAATCTGCAATGTGAAGATTTGGATCATCATTCGCTAATCCTTCAAACTGACACGAGTTCTGCACCATCTGAATGGTATTTGACTTGATTTCAAAGGTGTTTGCTCCAACAGCTGGTCTGGTAATGCTAGGCCTCACACCATCAACAGATGGTCGGGCATAATCAGAAATTGTCCTTTGGTCTTCTTGACCTGCCATGGTGTCTTCGGGTGTTTCTACCGGTGTGTTTTCAGTACTGTTTTCTCCCTCTATAGCCGCTGCTACAGCTAGAGCCTTTTCCCTCAACCTTCTGCGAACTACTCTTTCAGGGTCAGAATATGGCTCTACTAGATCACCGATAGGAGAAGATGGGAACATAAACTACCTGCAAACACAACACACGACCAAGAACACGTAAAAAGGAACAAAAGATAAAAATAAATTAACACATAATAAAGACACAAATAAAAAAAAAATTGCTAAATCAATGACTCGAATCGTTCTCAGAATTGCCGCGTCCCCGGCAGCGGCGCCAAAAACTTGATGTCGTGTGATGTATATATATTTTTCAATAAGTTTTTCACACTTTTGGTTTTAAATTTATAAAAATGATTATCACCTCGGAACTAAACTACACACGAATAGGCAAGTGTACCTATCGATTAGTAGTATAGCTTTGGTAAGAACCAAGTATCGATCCAAAGACGCGAGAGCTCCTGGTACTAAACTTTTATCATTGTCTAGCCGAAAAAGGATGATGGTTGGTTTCAATTGTTTTTAACTAAGTTAACTAGTAATTAATCTAAATAAAACAAGTAACAAAGATGAAGATAATCAATCAAAGAAGATATCACTTAGACTTCGAATCCACTGAGCAAGACAATAACAATATGCATGAACTTATGGTGAAATCGTTTTATACACATGAAATGTGAAATTAGATCAAACTCCCGTCAAGGCTATTTAATCATATGATTTGTCGGAAAGCTAGAACGATAAACACATAATAGCCACCTAAAATCATGCAATGAAGTTCCAACGATACAATTATGTTAATGGGATAAATATGGACTAGACTCCCGTCAAGGCTATCCAACCCCAAAACTCTTTGGAAAGTTAATACGATAACACATATCAACCACCTCAAGTCTCGTAATGCAACAAAGATATAAATATTCTTCAACTCATAAACATCACACCACGATTATATAAATTATAGATTTATGCTAATAAATCCTAAATTCACATAAACAATGACATGAGAAATTCACAACATACACAACGGTTTTCTCAAACATATGTGTAAGGATGCACACTTGTCCAATTTTCCTAAACATTCAACCTTCATTCACCATTCCTAGTCAAATGTCATAAACTACATACATGGATATGCAAATTTATGAATAAATGTTCCAACACATATGGTTTTCCAACATAATATGGTTACAACATCTACAAAGTTCAACATTTCATCCAACTAGACAAGCACACACAATCATTGAAGAAGAATCATAACTTTGTAATTACCCAAAAAACATAATATTCACCAAAAGTTGCATACACATTGCTAAAGTATGCTAAGTTTCATCTAATCTAAGTGATAAAGAGTATTTAGCCCATAATACTTACAAAAACCCCAACTAAGTTTGAAGAGATGGAAGAACTCATGAAAGATCTTGAGAAATTCAACCTACTTTGAGCAAAGGAGGGTTAAATGGAGCTAAATCTTCACTTGGAATGGTTGATCTTCAATCTCGGCTTCCTCCTCTTTGAAATCGCCCTAAATCCGTCCTAGAGGAGAAAAGGGGGCTAGGGTTTTGTGTTTCTAAAGTTGGATCCCTCAAATGAGGAGCAAATTTTGTGTTTTAATGAATCAGGCGCCGGACATGGGCATGTCACTTACAGACATGGCCATGTCGACCATCAGGACTTAGAAATTCTGGCGACAGCAACTGATCTGGAGCATGTTGGCCGACATGGCCATGTCAGGAAGTGACATGACCATGTCAGTGCTGTATTTTACAAATCTTCATATTTTCTTGAGTTTTTATCCAAAATCACCAAGTAGCCATCCAAAACTACAAAATTCAAATAAATCACAATTAAGAGTCGATTCAAATGAATATGTAACCAAAAACGCTTAAAATGGGGGTATGATATGCATTATTAACATGTATATTTATTAACACATCAGAGACTATATATAGAGTACAAACTCCTAACTTCAAAAGAAAGTTCATCATTTTAGCTTTTAATGGTTTTACTATTAGGTCATTTTAGCTTTTAATGGTTTTATTATTGGACCAACTCTCCACCAAACTATAAGGTCAGGGGCGAAATTGGGTAAGGCCAATGGGGTTCCTGTGCACCTCTCAACCTCGTACGCGAAGTGGAGATTATATGTACGATTTTTCAAGTATTTTTTTATGTGATGAAAAATTATTAACTAAATTCTGGATAGAATAACACCAATTAACATGTTTGTCCCAATGGTTCTTCAAAATCTTGTTTAGTGTGTTCCTTTCTCTTAAATGACCCAGGTTCAAGCGTTGTTTGCTATATTTTTTTATTTTTTAGATCAAATCTCAATTGATTAATAGCTCTGACAACACCAGAGCCCGATAAACTAATAAATTAATAAGTAATAGCCCAAACCTAAATATCTAATAGTCCAATCCAAACGTAATCTCCAAATAAATTATCAATACATTAACATTTATGCTTTATTCGGAAAAAATGTTGATCATCCTCGATTCTTCTATAATATTTTTTATTGACTTTGAATCATCCTCATTTCTTCTATATTAATTAAACTAGTTTTTGATACCTGTGCGACGCACGGGTGGATTTAAAAAAAATAATTCAAAATTTAACATATTATAATAAATGTAATTTGATAACTGGAGTTAAAGAAAAAAAAATTAACATTAGACAATATAAAAAAGTTATTAATTTGAAAATTCAGACTTATAAACAACTTTTGATGTTTTGTTTGTCACTTTTTCGTCTTCATCCAATATGAGAAGTTTTAGTTCATCACTCCTCTTAACCCTTGATAATGAAACATAAAGCTGACCATGACTAAAACATGGATTCTTTAAATAGAGCCCAACTCTTGAAACACAATATACTCTACTCGATAGTAAATGTAGTTCAAACATGAAAACTGAATCAAACGCATCACTTTTTAGTCCGAAATACATATTTTAGTTATTGAGCTAAGTGTATATTTTGTTTGTCCGATTCAAGAGGGGCAACAATCTGCTTACAAAATTTTAGAATAATAAAAATAACCATATTACCATCTCAACAAAAGGAAGATACTTAAACGTAAACAAAGAGATTAACAACTATTGTTTCATAATTTTCAGCACCACTCCTCTAGTAGCCCCGTTGCTCCCCTGACCCAGTTCCAGTGGATCAAATAAAGATTCAAGCAGCAGTTGGAGCTGCTCCAGTGGATGCCCAACTCATTTTTCTTCTTACGGGGCATACAATTCGTTGTGTCAATATGATTATACCTATAGACTGAAACATAAAAATCAATAATATTTTCCGAGAAAATGAGAACATAGAAACTGTGAGAGTAATTTATAAATGACCAAAAAATCACATAATTGTGAAAAAACATAAAAAACAATAATATTTTCTGAGAAAATGAGAACATAGAAGATAAATAACATTACTGGGAAGTTGGTAATTTGACACAGTTCTTGAAGATCTCATTACTTTCCCAACTCCAACACGCATGAATAAAATTAAATGTTAGAATTATACAAATAAAAAAAAAACACAAAGCATGAAACATTAATATTTGTCATATATCCTTCTAACTAAAAGGATCATACAGAGATATGAAAGAAAGTTAGGCTAGCTATAGTTGTTGCACATAAGTACAAAACCTGAATTACAGAGCATCAAAATATATTAAAGAACCAACGAACCTTCTATCCAAATAAACTTAGCTAGCTACATGATAGCTTTTGAAGTTCTGTTTACATCCTACCTTGTGTTTTATCACATGAACTGGCGAAAGAAAAAGCGTAGAAAAATACCTCGTGTGTTTTTGAAGATGCTCTTAATGATTTATTACAACCTAGTTAGCGAAGTTGATCTTATTACTATAGAAATTAACCCAATGCCTTTGCATTTTTATTTTAAAATATTAAAATTATTTTAAGCAATAAATCATTTTTATCACATTGGAGAAAATTTGAATGAATCAGGTTAAGTTGATTGAAAAATGAAGTCCATATTAACAAACAACTTTAAAAAGTAAAAAAAAAAAACTACCAATTACACTCGGCTTCTAAAAATCCCATTAATTATTACAAACATTTAAAACATAAATACTTTCAAATATAAAAATTGAATGAACCTCAACAGTTTACACTTTTGTCTGTCTAATAACCTTTCTTTAATTTTACTCCGACTAGTTTTAGGTGTTTCAAAAACCAAAGTTTACTAGTTTATAAGTAACCAAGCTAAAATTATCACCCTTAATAAAAGGTATTAATGAACTTAAAATATAGAATGTGTGCTTACCTGATCATCTATAACAGCTTGTAATGGTTTATCTTCGAGATGGGAGTCTGAATTTTCAAAGATGAGAAAAACCTGCAATGACATGAAACAGCCCGTTAAGAACACCTGTTTTATCATCAAGCAATCACAGAAACCAACAGAATAAAAGTTTTTACATTCACAAACATCAATCAACCTAAAGTTTTCCTAAATCCTAACTGATACTTGTACCGGATTCAAGATTAAAACCATATTCCCTAACTGTTTCATACCAAAATTGAAGGATTGCTCATCATACCAAAAAAAATTGGTCCATGTTTGTCATGGTTCTGAAATTCGAAATGGTTAGATAATCATTAGTGATGAAGTTACCTACGAAACGGAAATTAGATACCTTGAAATGATGATCGACGACTGAAGCATAGATACCTGGAAAATCGGATCATAATCTGTTGGAAAATAAACAAACATTATGCAAACATCGTAATGATATCAAATATTACAACACTTTTATACACAAAAACTCATTTTCATTTGAAACTATCCATATTTACATGAAACATATATTTACTTATAACAACTACAGCAAACCAATTGGATTTTCATATTTTACTTGAGATGATAAAAGTTACACAAATACATAAAATTTAATAATCCAATAGACCAATACAATAGAGGAAAACAATTTTGAATGACTACCAATGAATCTAAGATTAACTCTTATGAGTAGGTTTCTTAAATTCATATGCTTTGACAAAAAGTTTCTTTTGAAACAATTTCTGAATGAAAACACCATAATTAGTATCTTTTTTAATAAACACTTAGAAGAATTGGTGATAAAGAAAAAATTCATTTCCAGACACTTAATTGGCATATCCTTAAAATTTTAAAAAAATCTTTCCAAACAAATTAATTATGAATTAAAAGGATAGGTTACCAACACAGAAATATGGGGGTAGAACAACACTTTGAATCCTGCAAAAGCATAATCAAAGGAAAAACATTAAAAACCTTTGTTTGAGAAGTAGAAAGTTGTCACATCCCGGACAAAGGATTGGGTGTGAGCGCGATGGAATCATAATCACAGATACACAGAACAACTACTACTAGATTCAAACGTTAATTAAAACATAATATCATTAATTTTTGCAGCGAAAAGAGTAGTAAACGATATTTTTTTAAAGTAAATCTCTTAGCGATTCAGACATTTTTACCACTCAGACGTTCCAAACAAACAGTCTGTATGTGTGCGATTCAGACAATTACCATTCAGACATCATTAAGAGGTAAACCAAACAGCCTACCTATATGGAAATGGGATGAAGCCCTTTCCAAGAAATTCCAAATTCAATTCATTCTTTATATACTATATTCCTACCTGCAGAGATGTTTAAATTAGAAGTTTGATTTGAGTAAGAAGGATAATAAGTAATTTCAGCCATTGGATCTTGATCTAATAAAATAGAAAGGACAGTATTTTAGTCTTAGTCATTTCTGTTGACTTTTTATCTATTTTTCCCATTTTTTAAACATTCATAACTTTCACGTACGACATTAATTTAAAAAAAATAGAGGTATGAAGGTTTAAAAAATGGGGGAATTTGATAAAAAAGTCAAAAACGAGCTTCAATCTTTTGTTTTCTTTAAATTTTCTCTCTAATTCTACACATGAAATCTTTAGGCCATAGATCTTCATTTAATTGAAGATGTAATAATTATGATTCCTTCTTATTATTTTTATTCAAACTAAACTTCTCACAATAACCTATATCTTCTACCTATATATAAATAACTTTTTTTTTAATTATTGCACTAACTAAAAGTCCATAATACATATATATATGGTATAGCAAATTAAAGTTAATCGTTACTTATTCATTAATAATCTTGAACTTAAATATACTACACATTTAAAATGAATATATTTAATTTCTATAAATGTATTTAGAATTTAACCACATAATAAAATAAGTTTATGATATAATGAGTGCAGACGTATAACATAACTTTTAGGTCATATGGGTCATATGCTCAAATAAGTTTATGATATAATGAGTGCAGTCGTATAACATAACTTTTAGGTCATATGCTCAATACTTTGAGCGTTCGATCCACGCGGATTGGATATCTTATTACAATACATTTGAAAAGAACGTATATTGTCTTTTCACATTAACTTTTTAGAGTTTAACGGGGTAAAATTGTGTTTGTTAATTATGTGATTAAATACGAAAAAAATAATTGAATAAGTAATTAATAACAAAATTCATATATAAATCTAATTATGTAAACAATCAATTTCATGTTTAGCCAAATTTTCAAAATCATTTTATTTTATATGATTTCATATTATTTTATTTTATAAACTTTTATCAAACCTTCAGATGTATTTTGATATTTCACCAATTAATTATTCAGACGATTTACTAGTGTTCGCGTTTGTGTGTTGTGTTACCTCTTTTATATTATAATATATTTGAAGTGGATAAAGTTGTCTTAATACACTAGATTTTTAAAAGTTTAGTGAGACAAAATTGTCTTTGACAGTTATGTAAATAAATACAAAAAAAGCTCAATAAGTAATTATTAATGAAATTCTATAGGCAATCAAGTGTTTGTTAGTGTTCGTTCTCTATCATATCTAGGGCTGTAAGTGAATCGAATGGTCATCGAACTATACGTGAACCACTCAACGCGAAGTTTGTTTACATTCATTCACTTAATAAACAAACGAACACGGACAATAAAATTATGTTCGGTTAATTAAAAGAACGAACATAAACATAGGTCGCGTTCGTTTCATTATGTTCGAGAACGCTCGATGATATGTTCATTTACGTGGGGTAATATGTTCCTTTATTTAATTAGAAACTCTAGTTATCTGAATCTTATATCTTATAAAAAATCTAGTATTCTGAAACTTAGATCTTTGATAAATTATTTTGGATTAATTATGTTTGTGATTACTATATTTAGTTTATGCATTAGATTGAGATAATTATGTTTCTAATTATGATGTTGAGTGTTTAACTTTATATTAGTTAAAATGTTATGTCTAATATTTGGGATTAAGAATGACTTTTTTTAGAAGATAAAATAGTATATGTTCGTTTGCGTTTGTGAGCATGTTCAATTCCTTAATAAACGAACACAAACATGAATTTTCATTATGCTAGTGTTCATGAACCGTTCATTAACAAATTTAATGTTAAACAAACGAACACACGAACACAACTTTGTTTGTTTCAGTTTATTTTGGTTCGATTCAGTTCATTTACAACCCTAACCTCATAACATGAACACATCTGCGTAATATACTAATAATTGTTTATAAGCTTTATGTAGTTTTTTCTACTTTAAATTGATAACACATTAGACACGTCTAATTATGTCATCAAGTTCTATTTTCTTAAAAAATAACCCTTTCTGTTTATAGATGACAAACGAACATTTGATCATAACATGTTATCTTACTTCATATTTCCATGGGTGTTTTACATGAACACATGGTTCATGTTATGGGAAAAAGGACATGATGTCACATTTGATGTTGGACATGTTGGATATTATGTGTCCTGACCCGACAAATCTTGAACCCGACCCGGTTACGACCCGTAAGAGTTACACCGGGTGCAACGAACTCTAAACCCGCTTAAGAGTTAACCGGTAAAAGAAACGGAAACGTTTGATTATATATATTATTTATAATAGTTATAAATAATTAATAATCAATAATATTATTATTAACCGGTTTAATAATAAAGGGTGAAAGATATTTAAATAAAAGTGGTTTATTTAAATTCACGGTCGAGCTATTCGTTATTGAAATATTTTCTAACGTTAGCTCGTGGGCTCGCGTACGAGCTGGGTTTTATTTTCGAGAGGGGCCCGTCGCGAATTATTAGTCATCTAATAAATATTAGATGATTAGGGGATTAACCCTAACCATCTAATTCTCGACGGCCAAAAAAAGGAAAGGAGAAAATTCTCTTTTCTTTCCACTCGTGAAAACGCAAGGAGAAAAGAAATCGGCAGCCGCCGATTTCCTTTCCGCGCCGATCGCCGCCACCGGCGTGTTCCGGTGCCCATCTTCGCACCACCATAACTTGGTGGTGGTTGCTAGTCAGGGTGTTCGGTCAGTCAACGCCCATAGACCGCCTTACGGTCTACAGATCGCCGCCTCGTACGCCCAGATCCGTTGCTCGGTTCGTCGCCAATCGCCGCCGCAAAACCCGCCGATCACCACCGTGATACTCGACGCCGCCGCCGCCGCCGTTCGCCGTCGTCACCGTCGTCACCCGCCACCACTACCGCCGCTCGCCTGCCGTCGCTGGACCGTCGACTGTCGACGCGAGCCCGACGCCTTTAGCCGTGAGCCGTCTCCGGTTGCAATCAGATCTGAATCTGATTGATCTCGTAGTCTCGCGAGACGCGACGTAAGTCAAAGTGTACTCTCGCGATGCGTAATGACCACGTGTCATAAACGCCGTCCCGTAGGGGTACGCGACACCGGACCACGAGAATCATCGCGATACGCGACAACCGTTAGAGACCGAAAGTGGTTCGTTCCGTTTCAACCTAGCGCTTCGTTCGTTGAAACTCGGTGTCTCGAACGTTTGTTCAACACCGCCAAGGTATATCTAAACTCTCTATTAGTTTAGATTATTTATTTATATTTCTGTGTTTGCGTGTTCGGTAATCGGATCCTGTTGCGTACTGGTATTTGTGTTAATTGATTAAATAGTTTTTAATATATATAATTTGTTATATATGTATATATATATTTATATATATAATCTTATTCCGCTGCGTTACAGAATTAATTATGAATTAATTCGGTAAACTCTTTTATAAACTATTAATCTATCGGTCACGTAATTTTTAAAATATGTCACCGGGCGACCCGAATACCACTGCCAAATCCCAACAGTGGTATCAGAGCCTTGATTACCACGCGCAAATCGGAACCGGTCGATTTTAAACCGGTGGATTCGCAAACTGGGGTTAAACGCCTGAAAGTTGCGAATCAGATTTTATTTGTATTGCATAATTAAATTGCATCTTGGTCAACTTTATTTTGACCAATTAAAATTGCAATTTATTTTGGTTGTATTTTATATGTATTCGGCCCGACCCTTGTTTGACTGTTGCGTGATTATTTTACTGTTATGGTTTGGCCCATGTTTTTGGCCCATTATTATAATAGTTTAGACTTTGGGTTGGCCCACATATATCTGGGTTCAAAATTGTAATTAGGTTTTTCCTTTTACGAAATCTTCTACTTTGGCAAAAGTTGTCATCAAGAAGACCCGAAGATCCAATCGATGTCAAGAGGCGTCTTGAGGTCAGTGGGAGATTACTAAACCTGCACGCTACATGAAGATGTCTGCCTTGTGGTTGTTTTGTACTTTTGTCCCGTGACCCATTTGGTCTCGCTAAAAGGCTCTAGCAAGACCAAAACCCTAATGGCCGAATACATATTCGTTTTGCTTGTTTTGGTTGCTTGGTTTAAAGTCGTATTACACACCAACTAAAACACCGAAATCCTTTTAAAATGGTTTTAAAACTGAGAATACAATCTATAGGTTACAAGTTCTAAAAGCCTTTACAACTTGACCTAAATTTTAATGTAACCACCTTAATGAGTTTTTCTTTGAAAATTTTCAAACCTTATAAAACTCAATCAAACTTAATAAGTCGTTTATTAACTTTTGACTGGTTACATAGCTCGCGACAACCTAGTTGTATTTTTACATAATAGGTTATTTAAAATGAATGTCCCGAGTGATGATAGGGTTTATCGGTTGCGTCCAACGATCACCAATATTAAAATTGATTTTAATATCCCTATCTGGTAATTAAAAAAAAAACTGATAGTTCGTGCCATCCCATCTCAAGTCGAACTTGGAACGTATTTACCGGAGCATCAGTGTTGGAGTATTTCAACACCGCACTTGGTGCCGAGGGTACCTTCTGAGGTGAGGACATTGGAGTATTTCAACACCGTGTCCGTCGCATCGACCATTTAGGATTACTATCGCTTTAGATGTATATGTTCGTAGTGTTGGAGTATTTCAACACCGCGCCACGGATGTGTATTGCTAGAGTGGGCACGGATGAGGCTAAACGTATCGCAAAATATACAAGTATGTATATAGCGGCCTCATATCGAGAATTGTGACTGTGATTTCGCAATTGACACCCGCTGTCAGTTTGGTTACGCAAATTTGCTCCTGAGGCTCATTTGGCGGTCTCAAGTAAACTTGTCTAATCGAATTCTCAATTTTCTTATAAAATAAATCTTACCAATTTATAATAAGAAAATACTTTACATCGAAAATACTAATGTATTGTGCTTTGCTTATCATTTCATAACGGCTAATGAAAACAAATCCCTTCTCCCTTTTAAATCAGTCCTCCAGTAGGACAAATCAAATAACACCAACTTTCATCTTATTGAAACAAACTCAGAAGATGTTCTGACATTCTTTCATAAACTCTATGTCTTGAAGAGCCCAATCGCCGTTGTTGTGTTCCTTATAGGAATACGACGCGCCTGGATTAAATAACATAATACTAACACCTTTAAGGTAGATAGTATTATGCAGGCTCGCATGTTTCCTGATAGTCAGCAAAAATGCAAAGACTTGAGTATCAATGACATAACAAACAAGCTTAACTGCATGTTTCGTTTCTCAATGGAGAAGAGCTCCATGCAAGGCTTTTCTCCATAGGACCATGTCATTAAGATGAAAGGGTACCAGTATCACCTGATTCAACTTGGTTACCCCACGAGTATCTGGGCTTATACCTTTTCACTATTATAGAACCAGTAATACTGTGTGCTTTAGTGAAAACTTTAACCAGTTGATAGCATTATGCTCAATTGACACTTCGTGTGTCATAAGTGATTGCTACCGTGTTAAAATGCCTCGTACCAAGAAAAGAGTATTGACTCTAAGGGCAATAAAATGATGTGATCATTTGGCATCAACGCCCATGGCAAAAGATTTGTACGATCATTGCTGCATCATCATGACAAGCACCAGTGCTCCATGAACAACAAATCGGGTACTATACACTACCCCGTTAAGCTCAAAGAAAATGGAGAACGTTAGACTTCTCTGTTGGTATTCAAACTAATGTTATTAGATTTTCACGAGTATTCCCCAACGCATGCATGCATGCCTTGTAGGAACGTGAAAATAAGAAAAGCTTAAATCAAGGGACACATGATTCGAATTACCCTTTTTAGGCCATTTGCTTTCAATCATGTCTTTCACTCCTTGGTAGTATTCAAAACAAGTGGTTGTTTTGACCTAGATCGTCTGGGATTAATACTTTGCTTTTCACTGGTTTTATATCAGACTAATAACATAAGTTTAAGTTTCTTTATGAAACATACCTGGTTCTAATGATTCTTGTTTGTGACTTATTCGTGTAAGCAAGACATGCGTAAAAGGATACGCCCCAACTGGACCCTATGATCCACCATGGGATTAAGTTTCCTGATACGTGTCGTGCTTTCACAAACTCACAACCAAATCCTTCACTCATTCGAGTGAACTGTTAAATGTTCTTTCTAAGGCTTAGACACTCTTGTGTTGGCAAACCTAAAAGAACCATATAACAAGAATCATAAAAGTTACTTCATAACTATGACGGTAGTCATAGTAAATATGCTTATGGTTATAAGCATCAATGAAAATTCTTGAGTTGTACAAGAACATTTCAAAATGAAGTCAAAGAACCAGCTTTACAAATACGATCACAATTCTAAGTCTGATCGTAATAAAGAATACCTAAGCTTGACGAACCCTAAAATCATCTTAAGATATGTGAAAGATTTTTCACTAATCTGGTCCTACGTGCTCAGCCTTGGCCTGATCACATGATAGGAATCAAACGATGCTTGTCAACGCTTGAAAGATGATATATAGGAAGTATTTGCCATACACGCCCTTATTGAGTATCACTCTCTTCATCACCACTCGCTTGAGAGATCTAGTATCAAATGTCTTTTGACAATGAGAATTTATTCTCGTTAGATACTACATATAACAATGGATACTACTTCCACCATCCATATGGAATTCTAATTCCACACAGAAGATAGAAAGTTGTGTTCTAGCTTCTGAAATGGAAGGTTAAGTTCCCAAGTTATTTAACTGGAACTAGAAGTAAAGGACGGTGATCTTGAAGTGGTTCAAGAGTCACAAATCCATTGTTCGCCTATTTCCTGACCAACAAAAGTTTGTTGCATTAAACAGGAAATACATATTTAAACACACTTGCAAATTCAAAATTGCAATATCAGATCTTGAATCTGAGAATGGCTTAATGCCATAATTTGATGTGTTTACATAAAGGCTAGTGGGAGCACTCTTTCAATCCTCACCCGTATGACGATGATATACTGAAAGATAGAATAAAATCCTTATGTGATTATACATAATGTGGATTTTATGGTACAAAGAATTTAAAAGAAGTTTCTTAATGGATAGAGATCCACAGCTATAAGCAACTTCTGGGGCAACATAATCACACATTGAATATGTGATTAAACAAAGATGTCACTGTACAGAGCTACATTAATGACATCGAAAGGGAGAGATCGCTGTACAGAGTTACACTGAGGTTGTCACTGTACAGGGTTACACTATGGACACCAAAAGGGAAAAATCAATGTACGCAAGTTATATTGATATTGTGAATTGTTGAACACAATACACTTAGTTGCATTGGTATTAACATTCACCGTGTAGAAATACACTACTACAAGTTTTCATGATTGACCAAGACATCTCTTGCTCATAATAAAGATTTTATATTGTGGCAGATTCCACAACTAAATCTAAATTAATTAGCCAACTCAAGTGATATTAAACTGCTGCTTGTCTGAAAGGTTCAGAAGGATTCTTGACATGGTTAGAATTTTAACCAAACAAGACATTGTGATCACACAGTAACAATGGTGAATACCAAGGATCACTATGATCACAAAAACCAGCACACTTTGAGGAAATTCCACTATTCAGAGAAATACTGGAACAATGAAATATTGGATAACCAAAATTATAGCACATTTCAAAACCTGGTCGGTAAAACAATGAGTTGCAAGACTCATTAACCTCATAGTAATGATGTTCGACCAATATACACTACACGTATGTTTTGAACTAGTATTTGGATGTACGAACTCTAACAGTTATACATTATCATCCGGCTTCCTCTAAAGGATTAGATGTAAAGCTAGATTCTATAACTGTGTTCGATTTTAATACGTTTAAATCCATGAATAAATGCATATTATTCCTCACAGTCAATCAGAATCGTGGACACGAATCTGAAGTGAGACTACTTATGAGTTTGGACTCAAGAGATTGACGATCCAAACTCACATGCATTATTTCATAATGATGCTGAGGAATAGATGTATTATTCTAAACTGTCCGTAGTCGTTCAGACTCGTGGGAACGAATCTGAGGTAAGACTATTCTGACTCTGGACTCAATGGTTGACAATCCAGACTCACAGACCTCATTGGGGAATGACGTTGGACGTAACTCGCATCAAACCATCTTCATGGATTCAATCATAAGATGGATTTGATTAATGGTATACTCATTAGTATCCTTAGACCTGAGATACATGAGCGACCTCCCCTTTACCAAAGACTGTTCTTTGATTGTAGCTTAACGCTGTCGCGTAACTGCCAGTCATAACGGCTACTTTTGGGAATGGATCTGAAGTTCAGTGGGAGCTGTATGTAGTCGATATGGGATTCTGTACTCTTGCACTAATCATGCAACAGCTAGACATCGTGGCGCCCTCGTTGATTCCAAGTGTAAAGTGTAAGGCCTTACCCAAACCTACTGTGTGTTTGTTTTGGACCACTTCGAATCTATATCGAGAAACATAATGATTGAACATTAGATGAGAATGAATTGAATCCATGTCCATCGTTCAATTGATGTCATATACAGAAGGGATACAATGACTTCGAATTACCACAAGTCTAATATCAGTTGCTTCACAACAGATATGCCTTGGTTGTTGACTTGAAGTGTCATAACTGGTTGGGACAGTCATGTGTAGCTAGAGCACCTCTGCCTGTTTCTTAGATCTTGTCGCGATCAGTCCAAGTGGGAGACTGTTGGATATTATGTGTCCTGACCCGACAAATCTTGAACCCGACCCGGTTACGACCCGTAAGAGTTACACCGGGTGCAACGAACTCTAAACCCGCTTAAGAGTTAACCGGTAAAAGAAACGGAAACGTTTGATTATATATATTATTTATAATAGTTATAAATAATTAATAATCAATAATATTATTATTAACCGGTTTAATAATAAAGGGTGAAAGATATTTAAATAAAAGTGGTTTATTTAAATTCACGGTCGAGCTATTCGTTATTGAAATATTTTCTAACGTTAGCTCGTGGGCTCGCGTACGAGCTGGGTTTTATTTTCGAGAGGGGCCCGTCGCGAATTATTAGTCATCTAATAAATATTAGATGATTAGGGGATTAACCCTAACCATCTAATTCTCGACGGCCAAAAAAAGGAAAGGAGAAAATTCTCTTTTCTTTCCACTCGTGAAAACGCAAGGAGAAAAGAAATCGGCAGCCGCCGATTTCCTTTCCGCGCCGATCGCCGCCACCGGCGTGTTCCGGTGCCCATCTTCGCACCACCATAACTTGGTGGTGGTTGCTAGTCAGGGTGTTCGGTCAGTCAACGCCCATAGACCGCCTTACGGTCTACAGATCGCCGCCTCGTACGCCCAGATCCGTTGCTCGGTTCGTCGCCAATCGCCGCCGCAAAACCCGCCGATCACCACCGTGATACTCGACGCCGCCGCCGCCGCCGTTCGCCGTCGTCACCGTCGTCACCCGCCACCACTACCGCCGCTCGCCTGCCGTCGCTGGACCGTCGACTGTCGACGCGAGCCCGACGCCTTTAGCCGTGAGCCGTCTCCGGTTGCAATCAGATCTGAATCTGATTGATCTCGTAGTCTCGCGAGACGCGACGTAAGTCAAAGTGTACTCTCGCGATGCGTAATGACCACGTGTCATAAACGCCGTCCCGTAGGGGTACGCGACACCGGACCACGAGAATCATCGCGATACGCGACAACCGTTAGAGACCGAAAGTGGTTCGTTCCGTTTCAACCTAGCGCTTCGTTCGTTGAAACTCGGTGTCTCGAACGTTTGTTCAACACCGCCAAGGTATATCTAAACTCTCTATTAGTTTAGATTATTTATTTATATTTCTGTGTTTGCGTGTTCGGTAATCGGATCCTGTTGCGTACTGGTATTTGTGTTAATTGATTAAATAGTTTTTAATATATATAATTTGTTATATATGTATATATATATTTATATATATAATCTTATTCCGCTGCGTTACAGAATTAATTATGAATTAATTCGGTAAACTCTTTTATAAACTATTAATCTATCGGTCACGTAATTTTTAAAATATGTCACCGGGCGACCCGAATACCACTGCCAAATCCCAACAGGACATCCTAACAAACTCAAAGAAAATTTATGAGGCTCAAACCCCAAAACATGAAACAATATTCTTACGTGTTAATTTTAAGGCTATGTGTAATGGATAAAGCCCCATAAAGCCCCACAAGGGGCATTATGCGCCATGTGGACGCTGACTGGGCAAGGGGCTTTATGGGGCTTTATGGTGTAGTGGATAAAGCCCCATAAAGCCCCACCATCATCATTACCTTATTATTATTATTTTTAATTTTTTTTTTTTAAAATCTACTTTCATTAAAAATAAATATTACAAGTTAAAAAAAAAAGACAACTTAATTAAAATAAAAATTACAACTACTTAAAAAAAATATGTGGGGTATTTATAGTGAAAAAGGTGTTTAAATTAAATTTTTAAAAAAAAAAAAAAGTTAACGGATATATAGCCGTTCAACGGCTAAATTTTTTGACTTTTTCCTTTTCTCCGGCGTTATCACGCTGACGCCCCGGGCGAATTTGGGCTCCATAACGCCCCATAACGCCCGGGCGTAGTGGGCCGGGGCGTTATATGGGGCGTTATGGGGCGTTATGGAGCCCAAAACGCCCCACTACGTTTAGCCTAATAAAGTATTTAAATTAAGACGTCAAATATATTTAAAAAATACGACATTTTACATTATATAATATTAAACATATATTTTTTTTTTTTTTGAACGGCATATATAATATAATATTAAACATATGCTTGACCATCTAAGCAAGGCAGCGTAACCTTTTAGAACATGAGAAGTCCTTTTATTATAAAATGTTGCGGAATGATAGCAACTAGATTTTACTACTCGTGTGTTGTCATGAGGATAACTCGGGTATACAAAAGAAAATGAAAAAAGACAATGCGGCAATGATAAAATTAGAAATCACGTTAAATATAACATTACGAACAATTAAATACCTACAAACAAAGGTGTGAAACTTAAATTAAAGGGAAAATCATTAAAATGACCCACTTTGACTAAGAAAAATCAGGAATGACCAACCAAAATTATCCTAACTCAAATGACCCACCCAATAGAAATCAACCATTTGTCATCTTTCAACCAATCACAATCTGAAATGTGTCCTCCATCTGACAAAAAGGATAAGGGTGGAGCCCACCACCAACCAATAATTGTTCGACACATGGAGAAAAAGTCAGAATGCTAGGCTTGTTACCCGAACCATTAGGAGCCTGCCACCTGTCCAGACTAACGATCCTGATGAAATAATAAAAATACAAAAAAAAAAAGGATAAAAATGAGTTTAAAGGTCTCGTTGTGAATGCTCTTATATGGAGATAATGATAAAGAACCTAATGTATGAGTTTTTATAAAGTGAAAGTTAAATTTAAGATATTGGATTTTTAGGTAAATTATAAGAATAAAGATAAAGATCCTGCTGTGAATGTTCTAAGAGTAATTGGTTTTAGAAATAAACATTCTAATTTTATTAATTTCTTTCATCATATTTAAAAAGATACAGAGAATATTTATTTTCTCTGTTTTGTTTAAGATGTATTTTTTATCGTAACTTCTTAATATTTTTATACTATGAGACTTATTAGAAAATTGATCACATGTCCCATATGAGCTGTTTCAGAAAGGGTAACAATTTACCCAATCCAAAAAGCACCCCCTCCCCCCCCCCCCCCCCTTTAAAACGTCTTATTTGTCGTTTTTTATAAAATTTAGGAAAATTGGATTTTAATAATATGAATTATCACTCATTGGCCGATAATAATACGAATTATCACCTTGGCACATAATAATACCAATTAACCATTCCGGTCTCTAGAATGATACACCGTTAGTTTTTCATTAACATCGTTAGTCTCTTGCTGACGTGGAACCCTCCAAAATCAAGCCACGTCAGCAAACTACTAGGCCACGTCAGGTTCCACGTCAGCAAGAGATTAACTAACGGTGTATCATTCTAGAGACCAGAATGGTTAATTGGTATTATTGTGTGCCAAGGTGATAATTCGTATTATTATTGGCCAATGAGTGATAATTCGTATTATTAAAATCCAATTTTTCTAAAAATTATATATTTCGACTCGTTCGTGTTTATCTTTAATTCAGTTGTGGTTCCGACGTTTTTTTTAACCTTTTTAAAGACGCTCGTCTTAACATCAATGTTACACACACTAGCATTAGTATTACATACAAAAATGTGTCATTACTAAATAAAAATGTATATGTGCTAGTGTTTGTAACATTGATATTAAGACGGACACCTGGAAAAAAAAAGCTTCAAAAAAACGTCGGGACCACAACTGAATTAAAGATAAAAATGCGACAAAAACTAATGGTTTAATATTTATAAAAAACCGACAAAAGATAAAAATGTTATAGAGGTTTAAAAAATGGGGTGGTGTTTTTTAATTTGGGTAAAATGTTAGATTTACCATTTTCCATTTAAAAGAAAACGAGATGTTTACCACCTCGCGCATTGCTGCGGGGTTGAATTTGTATGCTGAACGAAAGTTAAAAAGTTAAGGGGTATAAAATGTAAAAGTCTAAAAGTCTCGTGGTGAAAGTTGATGTGTTGCAAACACATCTCATTTTCCGGGTCTTTTATGTATATATTTGAGTCTAGTTTGAGTCATTTTTGTTTGCTTTTTATCTATTTTTATAGTATTTGAGTCTTAATGTGGTGTCGAGTCCTTTTTTATATTTTGGTGTGAGTTTAAATAATTATTTGAGTGGTGTATTTAATTTTGTCAATGTGCTCAAAGTTGTTCAAATATATATTTGTTTGTAGGTTGATATAATCGTCCAAGGAGATGGTATGCCATTTTATAAAAGTTCAAGGGCTAAAAGGATTAATTATGAAGTTTGAGGGGTGGCGTGTCAATTATAAAAGAAGGAGGACCGACGTAGAATTATATTAAAGATGAGGGGCTGAATTGAAAGTTTGTATAAAATTCATATCATGCGATGCATGATTCCGGAGCAAATTAAATTCGAAGAAAGTGGAACCGACTATTTTGTCGGCTATCAATTGCAAACGGGACGCTTGCGGGAGTTTATTAAACTAGCGATACGCTAATTTTGACAAAAACCGCAACCCTATTTCTCCACGTATTCAAATCGCATGTGGAACCATTCGAGAATTAATTCCAGCCGACTACAATTTGGCAACATACAATTCTAATTCACGGCCGATCACGAAGAACCTACGGACGAATTTCGGAGCAAGAGAAACAGACTTGAAGTCTTTGGAGGATCGAAGATCAAGCATTCGAACTTGGTTGCGTGTCGGGTTTTTGTTCTTTTCTTGATTCTTGTCTATTAATTAACTTAGACATCATGTTTTCTTGTCAATTTTCTAGACTTTTTTCTATGATCTTGATATTAACATGATCCTAGGCTAAGCAATTAGTGTCGCCTAGGCCGTATGATGACTGATTAATATTATTGACTTTATTCGGTCTATGATAATGTTTTGATGGCTTTGATTACTCTTTAAATTCCTTTATTTGCTGTGGTTGATGCATATGCGTATTGTTTTTAGGGTTGAGATTATCGATTGGTTCTTGCCTAGCTTGCGGATGTCTTTCGGTTTGAGTTAGGTAGTTTAATAGTGTTACTTTGTGTTTGCTATTGAATGTGATTTGCTAATTTTGTAGATCATAGAATTAATTGGTAATTGATATCTTGAATTCAGTATTCTGCCTGTCTAAATAAGCTCAAAAGGATGATAGATGTCGGGTAGTCGGGTTGGTTAATTACTTAGGGTAGCATTATCTCAAAAGGAAATGTCCTGGGTCGTTGGTTAATTTGCTATTTCGTGTCAGTTATAGGAATTAGAGGTAGCTCCGGCTAGTCTAGGGTTCCTTAGATTGTTTCGAGGGTGATCTATGGTAGTTGAAGTGGGAAGGACTCAAAAGGTGAACCACTTGTCCGAGCGTTAGAGTAATCAATTAGGAAGAACTCAAAAGGTGAACTAAATCTTCAGGTATTCTATCAGTAACATCCGGAGAGTGATTCGGGGGCTCGTAGAGTTTCTCTAGGTTGTGTGTTAAGATCCCGGTTCCATCAGGACTGTCATAGCCGAGTGAGGTCATTAATATTAATTAGGATTCTAGGTCTAGGTGGTAAATTTCTCATCTCTGATTTCGTCTTAAGGCTTTCTCGTGTCGGTTGTTAGTTAGTTAGTTATTTAAATTCTTTATTCACATTAAAATCAAATCACTCAAATTTTCCATTCATAGAGTCCTAGGGTAGAGTCTTGTTTCCAGTGTCTTTAGGGTTCGATATCTGGTCTTCTGTAGCTATACTGCCATCGATAGGTACAGTTGCCTTTAGGTTCGGTCTAGTCTTAGGAGTTTCGGTAAAATTAGGTGTGTCTAGGTCTAGGATTAGGTATAGGTTTAGTTAGTATTTTTAGTGCACTTCCGAACGACATCAAAAGTATAAAACTATAAAAGTATACTAAAAATGAAAGTAAAAAAAGGTAAGAATTTCGTGGCCAAAGTAGAAGACAACAAAACTTAAAACGAAAAAAAAACTTTAAAAGTTAGAGCGTTAAAAAGTTAAGGAGTATAAAACGTAAAAGTATAAAAGTCTTGTGGTGAAAGTATAAAACTATAAAAGTATACCAAAAACGTAAGTAGAAAAGTTAAAAATTTAGTGGCCAAAGTAGAAGACAACAAAACTTAAAACCAAAAAAGAAAATTTAAAAGTCAGAGGGTAGAAAACGTAAAAGTACGAAACATATTACTATTTCGTTAAAAAAAGTAGTGTAAAAGTTTAAGGGTTAGAATTTGTCAAACATTCAAACTACCGAAACGTAAAAGTCTAAAAGTCTCATGGTGGAAGTAAAAAATATACTAAAAACAAAAGTAGAAAAGTTAAACGTTTCGTGGCGAAAGTAGAATACAACAAAACTTAAAACAAAACAAAAACGTTAAAAGTTAGAGGGTTAAAAAGTTGAGGGGTATAAAAAGTCTAATAGTCTCGTGGTGAAAGTATAAAACTATAAAGCAAACTAAAAACGAAAGTAGAAAAGTTAAAAGTTTTTTGTCAAAGTACAAGACAACAAAACTTAAAACAAAAAAAACTTTAAAAGTTAAAGGGTAAACTCTGAAAACTAAAAGTTTACTATTTCGTTAACGAAAAAATAGTGTAAAAGTTTAATGGGTAGAAACTGTCAAACATCTAAACTATCGTGACCAAACCTTAAGATAAAAAAAGTATACTATTCATTTTCTAAATTTCATTGTATATATATAATAAAGAGAGTGAGTACCATGTGGCGTTCATCTATGGCATATGTTTTTTTAATCTAACCATTAAGATTGAGTTATCGAAATGTTGATTTTAAGGAGGGTTATTTTTATTCCAAGCCACCCACCCCCACCCCCAACACACACACATATTATTTATATATATATATATATATATATATATATATATATATATATAGGGTGAGGTTCATTGTAGACACTTTCACATGTGAAATAGCTCTTTTTCACATGTGAAATGCTCTGAACAATTAGAAAAAAGAAAAAAAAGAAAAAAATGAAATTATCACAACCACTAGATCAAGAGATCTAATGGTGAAAAAGGGTGTCTACATGTCTACACTTATGAGGGTGTCTACAATGAACTTTTCACTATATATATATATATATATATATGTGAAAGTTCAAATATAAATGACTCAAAACGTACGAAGTGTAGGAAGGACTCTCAGCCATTGATCTAAGAAATCAATGGTTCAGATTTTGTCAAGATCTAAAAATAAAGTAAAGAACTTAAAGCGTGAAAATAGGAGAGTGGTAGAATTGGTATAGCCTACAATTGTTGACTTTTTTCAAGTTTCCCCAGTTTTTTTAAACGTCCATAACTTTTTTATACGACATTAATTTTTTACAAAAAATTCACCATAAAATCGGGCATTTTATTCTCTTTAATTCGAGTATAGTATTGCTATACTTTTTTTAAAGAATTTTTTTAAAAGTTCGTTTATGTACTCTCGTATAACTTGCGTGATTATTGAATGTAGTTTGCGTGAAATATAACTTATACATAGAAAATGGTAAAATTATCCGCGCGTGTTTAATGATAATCACGCAACTATATTTAATAATCATGCAAGCTATCTTTAATAATCACGCAAGTTATACGAGAGCACATAGACGAGTTTTGAAAAAAAAATATTTTTTAAAGTATAACATTACTATACTCGAATTAAAGAGAATAAAATACTCCATTTTATGGTATAATTTTTCTAATAAAATGATGTCATATAAAAAAGTTATAAACGTTTAAATAAATTAGGGTAACTTGAAAAGAGTCCATAATGCTAAGCTATACAAATTCTACCCTCTAGTTGTTTTCACGTTTTTTAAATTCGTTTCTTAAACTTGAATTAGATCTGGATTAAATCTTAATCATTGATTTCTTAAATCAGTGGTAAAGAATCATTGATACACTTTGTACCAAAAAAAACCTTTGAATTTAATCTTACACACACACACACACATATATATAGTGAAAAATTCATAGTAGACACCTCCATAAGTGTAGATAGGTAGACACATTTTTTCACCATTAGATCTCTTGATCTAATGGTTATGATTAATTTCTTTTTTCTTTTTTGTCTTATTCTCATTGTTCAGAAAATTTCACATGTGAAAACACATGTGAAATAAAGTAATTTCACATGTGAAATAGGGTGTCTACACTTATGGGGTGTCTACAATGAACCTCACATGTGAAATAGGGTGCATTAAATATGGTTTGTCTAACATGTGAAATAAAGTAATTTCACATGTGAAATACCTAAAATTATTGTTACAACGATGTAACAATCGTTGTGTTGGTGATGAACTGCTGATCAACGATTTTTTCATTTGTAAATCAGGTTTGTTTTTTTAATTTGGCCTGAAAATTTAAAATTAAAGGAGAGAGATGAGATTTTAAGAAAGAGGAGTTGGGAGAGAGAAAATTAATTTAAACATTTATTAAATATAGTTTACTAAAATAGATTATGTCATGTTACCATATTGCCCCTTTAAATAAAAGAAAAATTAAAAAAGAAAGAAATAATGTGATTGGTTGAAAAAGGTTTTCCAGGTTTTCCAATATTTAGAGGGTTTTCCAATGATCCTTTTCCTATATATATATATATATATAGGGTAGCGTTATAATAAAAAAAATATTGTTTTTATAGGAAGCCTAGGAAGAGTTCTTGGCAATTAGATGAGTTTTTAAGAATTTAGCTCAAAAGACTACTAAAAACTTAAATGTGTTATAAACATACATTTATAAATTAAAAAAGGTTAGAAGAGTTTTTTTTTTTTTTTTTTTTTTTTTGCATTAAAGATCTAGGGTTAGGTTCAAATGAAAACTTTTTATTTTGAGAACTTTTAAGAACCAAATATCAACCACTAATTTCAGGTGAGGACCACTATAATTCACCGGGGGGGGGGGGTCTATATATATAAACTAGTGCTAAGAATGGTTCTTAAAAGTTCTCAAAACCAATTAGTTCTCAAATGATCCTCTACTTAAAGATCTAATGTTAAAAAAGTTTCAACAAATATAATAACTTTTATGAACTTTCACAATGATTCTTTAAATCTAATTAACTTTTTAATATATTAATAATTTAAATAAAAAATATACTATAAAATTGATCATTTTTTATCGGTAGTTTAAGTATAGTATTGTTATATAAAAATATAATAAAAAATATTTTTTAGTATTTTGTATCATGTGTGATTATTCAACATGGGGTTTAATTTTAAACAGTGTTGTGTTTGTTTGAGGATTTGAGCGCCTGTTCAGGACTAGAAGTAGCTATCATTTTAGGGTTTTCCGGAACATTTATAAAAAAGAAAAAAAATCAAGAAAAAGCTGTGAAAAACGGAGTTACTAAGGGTGCGTTTGATTGTGGAAAACATTTTCCAGTTTTCCATTTTCAGTTTTCTAGAAAATGAAATGGATTTCCCATCTCTAGAAAACACATGGAAAATTTTGAAAACGCGTTCTAAACCAAAAGATGAGTTTTCCATTTCTTGATTCCAATAAAAACTTCATAAAACTTCGAAGTGGAGGAGCTAGGTTCACGACGGAGGAGCTAGAGTTGACGATGGAGAAGATGGAGAAGCGGCGAAGTGTTTTTTGGGGGAGAAACCTTACATTTGAACACTTATGAAATTTGGAAAACGAAAACGGAAAATGGAAAACAAAAAAAAATGTGTTTTCCAATTTTAGTTTAAAAGTTAGAAAACACCGTTTTCTGTTTTCCTGGAAAAAATTTCTGGAAAACTACAATTTGAACGCGTTTTCTGTTTTCCATGTTTTCTTAGAAAACAGAAATTGAAAACAGGGTGTGTTTTCCACAACCAAACGCACCCTAAGTGTCGAACTTGGGACCTTCAGAATGCAAAACATGGGAGTTGCCATTAAGCTATCTAGTGTTTTGTTAAGAAATTCAGTAGTGACCAAATTAATACATATAAAAAAAATTTCAACAAATTCAACGTATACCCGACACTCCTGTGCAAAACAGTAGTGACCGATGTCACTACTGGCCCAAAGGAAAATCCGCCCCTGTGCATATCACTGCTAATAGAACATTGGATAGTCGGAGGGTCAATGGACCCTCTTGACCCTCCCATCCCATAGGTCTGCCTATTTACACGACTATACCTATTACATGACTGTATATATTACATCACCAACTCTTTTGCTAAATTCGGTGTACGCAGATAAAAAAAAAGTAAAGACAAAAAAAACTAAAAGATTACAAAAACCAAATAAATAAATAATAATAAAGAACTGAAAAACCCACAAAAAGACAAAACACCAAATTGTGTTTTGTATATATAGGAAAATGTTCTGCTTACAGTGTGCGCATATAATGTATATATATGTGTGGGCCCTTAGGGGCAAAAGTGATATTGCACTAATTTTAACGTTATTTTACTAATTTCGTGAAAATAACGTTAATAATGAAGGACGGTTAATCATGCATCATGTGGTGGAGTTGATAGCCGGAAGACAATGGGTACATGCACCAATTAGCCTTTATCCCGATTTGATGATTTGTTGAGTGTTATGTGCCTTATGTCCAAGGCTTGATGCAAAACTACAGAGTCAGTGGTCTCACTGAACATCTCTATTCCTACGGGAAAAACCCTCCTCAACCCTAGGGGTGTTAAACGGGTCGTGTTTGGGGGTTGGCAGGTCAACCAGACCCGAACCCGAACACGACCCGAACACGACACGAATATTAGCCGTTTGACCCGATTTTTTTTATTCTTCAATCTTTTTAAAAATATTAATGCTCTAAAATTACAATTTTATACCAAAATTTATATATATACATAAAATTATTATATTTGAATCATAAAAACTTACGTGAATTTCTCTTTTTTTTTTTAATTTTAAACTTTGAACCATCTTAATTTATAACATAAAACACTTATAAAAGTATAAAATATTAAATAAATAGGTTAAACTGGTCAACCCGTCAACCCGACGGATTTGACTCAAAGAAGACCCGTTTAACTAGACGGGTTGTCGGGTTCTACCAGAAGCTGACCCGAACCCGTTTATACTAAACCCAAACCTACGAATTTCGGGTTCGGTTCGTGTCGTGTTTTCGAATCCTGTAAAAAATTCACACCCCTACTCAGCCCTACCTTAAATTTGTTATTGGTTGGATTTACTGAGTATGGTGATGATTATGATAATATATAGGAAAATTAAATCAAATATTATTCTTTTATTGAAAAAATATATAACAGAATACAACCACTTATTTTTTGTCCTTTTGTGTTTTATTTAAAGTCAAATTCATTAAAAAAATGGCTAAACTTTAAAAAGAACATGTTAAAACAAAACTTCTTGAATCATGATCCAATTGCAAAAGGCAAAAACTATACAATTATTTTTTTGAACGGTTAACGAAAATATATTAACAAACTACCAAAGTCGGTAGGAAGAGTAACACCCAAGGAAAAAAAAAAGTGAACAAGAACATCATATAGTACAAGAAAATCTCCTTCAATGCTCCCAGGAAATCGCAAGACAATACCGTTTCGACATTCAAAGATGCCCAAGGATTGAAAACCAGACCGTTCCTTGCTTTCCAGATACACCACACCGTACTTTGAATAAGAAGGTTGACAATCTTTTTCTCTTCCTCGAAACTCCAACATGCTTAAGAAGAAGGTCATGAACCGTGAAAGCAAACAGGTTGGGTATGTTACACCATTGAGCGACCGTGTCCCATATAGATTGAGCAAAATCGCAAGCCTAAATATGCGGTCCACAGTTTCTTCCATGCAGCCACAAATCAGACAAAGGGTAGAGTCAATAAAGATCCTCCAAGTAGCAAGAGTAGTGAGGGTGGACAGCCTCTATAGACCCATCCGCCAAGTAAGAAAAACAACTTTCTTAGAGACCCAGGAATTCCAGTCCTACTTTATCGTGATGATGGTTTGAGCAATAGGGTGATTCTATTTATACCCAAAAATAACTATTAATATGACAGTGAAAAGTTCATTGTAGACACCCCCATAAGTGTAGACATGTAGACACCATTTTTCAACATTAGATATCTTGATCTAATGGTTGTGATTAATTTTCTTTTTTATTTTTTTATTTTTTCTCATTAATTAGAAACTTTCATATGTGAAAAAGAGTTATTTCACATGCGAAAGTGTCTACAATGAACCTCACCCTAATATGACATTTACATTAATTATAGCAAACTTAAACGTATTTATTATGTGCAAGATGCCACTACTAACGATAATAAGGAGAGCCCTAAATGTGTGCTGATAGTCATATGATCACGTTCCAGATTATTTATCATGGGCTAAGAAATGGGTTTATATGAAGTATTGGGCCGTGTCCAATGAGTAGGCCACATAAGCCCAAGAAACCGATTGTTCAAATGTGTGAAAATAACTTAAATAGCCCAGCTAATATTATAATCAATTTTTATAAATAATGTATTACGTCCAAAATGCTTTGTTATAGATATTTATAAATAATCCATCACTTGTATTATTTTCTTTATAAATTAACAAATTTGATGTTTTTTCTCCTCTAAAACTTGATTGGATTTATTAATTACAAATGACTTGAATTAGTTCACAAGCAAAAGAGGTAGTTAATAAAATTAACCGAATTATCATTCGCATTAACCAAAATAAGGATTATTATAACGGAAAATGATCGTTATTAACAGATTACCATCAAATATTACTTCTTTTTGAAACAGCTAAATCATCGCCACGTTTGAACAAAATGACCGTTTTTAACAGATTACCATCAAATATTACTTCTTTTTGAAACAACTAAATCATCACCATATCTGAACTTTCCAGTAATTTAACTCATAACCTTTTGGTTGATAAATCATTACTTTACTATCAAATTATCCTCTTGGGGACAAGATTTACCGATGGATCACTAGAGGACAACTAAAGCGACGAATCACTGATGACTTTTATAAGATCGTCCAAGACTCTCTTCTCGACGGATTATGGACGGATTCGCTAGCCAGGGAATATCAACTAATAGTATACCAAAGGATTACTGGCGGGATCCATTAAGTTTTACTAACCAAAATTCGCTCGGTAATATGTTGGTGGCTATAACTTATCATACAAAATTTTAAAAAAAATCATGTTAAATTTAGGAAGTTCTTAGAAAATTAAAATAAATTATAGCTCATGCAAATAAAATCAAATTATAAAACTAAAATATCTGATAATAATTTCTCATAACGAATCGGGCCCTTCAACTTGGCTTTAGCGTATGTTTCATAACGAATTGGATCATTGGCTTGGTTTTAATAATAAAACTTGAAATCGAGTCCAATTACCAATTTAATCATTCGTCAGTCATAACTGGTCATCCCAAATAAAAGCAGTTTAAGAGTACTTAACCGAATCCAATAATGAAAACAATACAATAAAAATATATACACGCATCCTGATGTATACTTTGCAAGTTTGCATAGAAGTCGTATTGTATAATACGGCTCGTATGCGGTTATATTATGTTTTTGTTCCTTCATGGCCCGTATAAGAGAATATGATTCGTGTTTGATAATACGGGTCGTATATGTCAATGAATTATTCAAATTTGATACGCGTGTCAATTATTTGACATGACTTATTATTCATTCAAGAACTTTTACATAAACCTTAATATTGTAAATCATTTCATCATTCAATAAAATTAAAATGTTGTCTTAATGACAAAATGCATCGTCTTGTAGTCCGTCGGTCGTTGTAGACGACATTTCAGCACCAGTTGAGAACATTGTTTGGGAGAGTGGTCCAAACTGATCTCGAAATTTTGTTCGGTTCCTATACAATGGAGATACCCATGTTTGGAGGGTCTATTATCTAGGCCCCATGTATCTTGACATAGAATTTTTGTGCACACTTCTTAAGTTTTGTGAAGATAAAGGATATTGTAAATTTTTAAAACATAGACAACTATATTAGTGTATTTAAATATTAATATTTTTTGCTGTTTTACACCACATGCGGGCAGAGAAAAACAGTTTAATGACTTGGCGTTTTGACGTGATACAAAGTACGAATCGGTTTTTGTAGGACCTAAATCGGTGGACGATTCTCTCCTCTCGATTTTTTTATTGTATATATAAAGGACCATATGTTGAAGATGAATATGCCGATGGGACACGCACATTAAATCCTCTATTCTGAGAGGTTGATATATTTTTTATAAGGTTGATTTTTATAAATTTTGTTTACTATAAAAAAAACTAAATATTTTTTTGCTTATTACAAATATATTTACCATTATCTTCTGACAATGAAAACCGGTACCTCTTCCATATTGTGGATACACTAAAACTTCATATATTCTATCCATATGAATGTTGTCCAAATACGTGTAACAATTCATCTTGCATTCATCGTTATGTTCTCACAATTATTTTGCAATTTGAGTCTGCTTTTATAGTTTTATATGGTTTCTACAAAACATATCATGTAAGACAATATTTATTTATATATCTTGATATATTTCGGTATATATATAAATAAATATCTTATGTCCTTTAATCATTTATCTTAAATAATCAATTACGGTTTTAACCCTATCTGGTATTACTTGATGGACGTAATTACCCTTTCTAGATGGGCTAGGGTTTCCCCTTGGGTGTATTATAAATAGAGGCTCTTAGGGAGAGATTAAAGGTTAATTACCACCACCCTAAAACCAATCTCTCTCTCTATCTCGGCTCTCTCTCTCTCTCTGATTCGTGTTCTTCACGAATCCTTTTCCCATCCTAAACTATACACCCTAAAGGGGAACCAAGGCTATTAACAGGAATGGACAACCTGACTGCTGCTGATCTCAATCAGTTCACCACAGGTAATCTTTACATATTATTATCTGTTTATATTAACGATTTCAGGATTCGATCAACATGTGGTATCAGAGCATATGTTGCTCAATCGAATCATTAATCTGAATTCGTTAAGAAACCCTAATCTCGAAATCAATATGGGTTTTTCGATTCTGTCTAACAATCTCGAAACCCTAATTCGTCTTTAAGCAAATAAATTAAATCGGTTTTAAAATCAAACCCTCACTGATTTCGAGAGGTTATTGTCTTTTCGATCGAGATACCAACTTTTGATCGAAAAGTCCACTTTTCGATCCGATAGAAAAGTCCACTTTTCGACCCGATAGAAAAGTCCACTTTTCTACCGGCTTTTCTACCGGCTTTACTACCGGCTTTACTACCGGCTTTTCTACCGGCTTTACTACCGGCTTTACTACCGGCTTTACTACCGGCTTTACTACCGGCTTTACTACCGGCTTTCCTACCGGCTTTACTACCGGCTTTCCTACCGGCTTTTCTACCGGTCCCTTTTTATTGGCTTTACGATCGAATCATGTGGCTTTGACCCTGCTCTTCGATCGAAAAGCTTACTTTCCGATCATACGACTTTACTATCCGATCGAAAAGTCTACTTTTCGATCGGACCATGTGGCCCTTTTCGATCGACTTTTCGATCGGGCCATGTGGCTTTTCGACATACTTTTCGATCGGACCATACGGCTTTTCGATCGGCTTTTCGATCGGGCCAAATGGTTTTTTGACCGACTTTTCGATCCGATCGAAAAGTCGGCTTTTCGATCGAAAAGCTCACTTTTCGATCAGATACCCTTTTCGATCGAAAATTACACTTTTCGATCGGGTATATTTTTCGCGATCGGATACCGGCTTTCCGATCGGATACCCGCTTTTCGATCGGGTATCCCTTTACGATCGGAAACCCCTTTTCGACCGGATATTAGATTTGTTTTGTTTAAAACCTTAAATTTTATGTTTTACAAAACCTAATAAAATTTAGATTAGTTTCCCTACCTTGTATTAGTTAATGACAAGTAGTAATTCTGGCCAACGCTGTTTTGCTACCTTAATTAATGTCACTAATCCTTTCTAATACTAGGCAATTTATTTTAATTTAAACTAATCTATTAGCCTAAATTGATAACTAATTGACTTGTGTAATTCATAGTTAATAACAGACATCTAATAAGGTTCCAATTCTGGCCAACGCTGATTTGTTACCTACATAATGTCATTTAACTTCTTCTCACAAGTAAACTTATTATCACTGATTTAAAATAAAATTAGATTAATTTATTAACTTGTATTAGTTATTGACATGTAGTAATTCTGGCCAACGCTGATTTGCTACCTTAATCAATGTCATTATTATTTCTAATACTAGTTAACTTATTTTAAATTAAACTAATTTATTTGCTTAAATTGATAACATCTTTAAAACCTCGATTCTGGCCAACGCTGATTCGTTGTTTTTGCAATGATTATCAACTAAGAATTAAGCATTCGCCTTTCGTATACGAGTGTTTCTTTTCTGGCCAACGCTGATGAGTTGCACATGTATTCAGCGAAACTAACTTGTACATAAAGCTTATGGTGTGTCATTTCTGGCCAACGCTGATGTGATACATCACTTTATGCACATACCCTTATATAGTTCATAATGCTTAGGTGATAGGCAAGTAACCAACGCGAAAGCCGATTCATTTAAGTAGAACCTAACTAGTCTGTTATTTTGGTGATATAAAAGACAATATCACATCTTCTTTTGTTTTATATTTGCACATTATTATCAATTATAAGAATGCCTTATTATTGCGCCTTAATTTAAAATTGTGCATTCTTTATTATTATGCCTTAGTTAATGATTGTACATTATCTTCGTATATCATTATGCATTATTATTGTGCCTTAGTTTTAAGTACCCCTTAGACTCACTCTTAGATCTTCTTCTGAACTAATTTAACTTTTATTCTCCATAATGAATCCACTCTAAAACATAATCACTATATGTTTCCTTAAATGTTTTCCTCTCATCATAATAATCAAAATCCCTTTAAACAAAGGATATCAGGGGAGATGTTTCAGATTTCCTAATCTAAACATCGTGTGAGTAATAAAATTCAAAAGGACTTCTTAAATGTATGCAAACACTTTACAAAATGTAAATTAGGTTAATGATTTAGTGAACATATCATAATGAAAAACATGACCCTTAAAGGGCTTACACATGTTTCGGGTTTTTCTAGTGCATTTCTTAGTGAATTCTTTCTTAGCACAATTAAATGCTACTTAAAATTAGCCATCATGAAAATGAGTGCTTTATAGCATTGTGCATAAAGGATAAATAATGCCTTAGACTAGAAAAGCAGACTTGTTCACCTCACTATCACTAACCCTTATACAATAAAATAGCTTAGATAAGGAGGATAGTTTTAATTTCTAAAATAAGATACAAGAAAGCTTCCAGTTCTAATTCCTTAATGGAACAACTGGCTAAAAAGGATAATCAATAATGATAATTGTGCCCATTAATTTTCAAACTAACACAGTGAACTAAAACTAGTATTATAAAGATCTATTACAATCAATACACTAGAAATAAACCCTAAAACAACTATAATGAGAGTAAGTGACAAAATAAATGTCATAGTTGTATAAACCATGAAAAACTGTCATTGTATTACACTTTATGATACCTTATCATGATCCAACATCACTTGGAACTTAGTATCATTACTAAAGTAAGACATTGACGGTTATAAGTTTTCACATGGCTATGACAATGTCACATTTACCTTGAATTCTCAAAGTTGTTGGTTCTTCTTATCTAGTTGTCCTTACGTGGATTGAAATCTTTATAACTTATAACTAGATAATAAATGTTCACAATCTTTGTTATCACATAAGTGAGAACTTAACAAAGAAAATACATGTGTTAAGGGAATAAATAAGGTTCCACTAGAGTTCTAACTTACCAAAACTCAAGCATATTAGTGGATCTTATCCCAAATGGAATATCTGGGCATAAGTTATTTATCACTTACATAATTGATTATTTATCCTTGTATCTAATTAAGGAGAAACATCTTTCTCACCTAAAACTTTTAAGGATAAAGTTGAAAATCAACTTAACCATAAAATGAAAGTTGTGAGATTAGATCTAATAGATTAAATACTAAAGATTGGCATACAAATAATGGTAACGCTCTCAATCCGTTAGGATTGTAATAGTGTGAACCAGTAGCTCATGTATGATACTTCTAAAGATACATAATTAAGTTATGCATCTAAGTATCCTTATGAACATGATAATAAATATGTCATCTAAAGTTATAGATCTACTCCTATATATTCCAAGGCTCTTAAAATAACAACTCATATGCTAAACGAGGTTACTTAAATGTCCCTAAAATTCTTTCTAAAGTTCGGACATGAAGACAACCAAGTATTAACCATATGATTAGTTATTAGCCGTAATTAAACCTTAAAAATCCTCCACACTAAGCATGTTGCATACCAAGTCCCTAAGGAATTCTAAGATTAGTGGGAGTAGTCCAAGTCCTTATTTATGACTTGTCCCTTAAGATCAGTGGGAGCAGTGTAAGTCCTTATCCATGACTTGCCTGAAGTACAAAAGGCGGGGGGAGAGATAAAGTTAAATGTAACTCTGAATTTAACTCTAATTACACCTCTTGTACACCACGCTGCGATAACACTGATCCACTTCCACACACTTAGAAAATAATGTTACTCCTAATATACCTGACTTAAATTCTGAAGAGGAAATCTATGAAACTATTAATGTTTTGCTTCAACCCGTTATATCCAGCTTAGTAGGTCATCAAGGTATGAAGTTTCCTATTAACTTTGATGATTATGAACCTACCTTAATAAAGCTTACATGGATATTGGAAAGATTACTAATCGTATCTCTGATTTAAGAGCCATTATTAACGATCAAATCATCTGATGGAATAAAGCTATAATGAGCTTAACTCCCTAAAATCAGAATAACGTTAGACGTTTAGTTTTCCATAGCTAAACTGAAATCCGAAAGGAGAAATTAAACGTTATAAATTGTGATTGTTTTCTAAAGGCTATTGAGAATTCATTTTCTAAATGATTCTTTGAGAGATTATCGTTGTCCTTATTACTCACTCATAATTATGAGTGACATTTAATGGACCTATAAAATATCTTTCCTTAATACTCACTTAACATAAAGACATGTTCATAAACTAAACTTAAGGTTCAAGCCTGAAAGTTAAAAGAACACTTAGTCTTTAAGATGAGTATATTCAAATAAAGGGTTAATGTAAGCAAAACTCATAAGTGAATTTAAATTTTGATGATGTTACAAATGTAATCATTCTACATCAAGAATAAGTGGATAAATTGAGCTACCTTAAGATGAGTGGGAGCAACTAATACTGCATTTGCCCTTATATATAGGCAAATAATATATTAGTCTTGTTGCATGAGTCAAAGCGACTTATTCTCGCATAATTTTTGACATTAAAATCTTGAAGATGCTTCTTATGCAATAAGCATCAAAATACATCAAGATTAACCTAACGAGACATTAATTAAGTCTCATTAGATTACAACATGCAACGTCACTCTCAATCTGTAACTCTAGGAGACTAATAATAAAGGTTCAAGTAATTAAATCTTATGTTCAAGTCTATACCCGTTTAAGATATTGCCTACATTGCTGAAATACTAGAAATGATTCAAATCATTTCCTAAGTTTAGTAGTTCATTATAAAGCATCTAAAATGGCATTTCAATATCTATAAGAAACTAAAGACTATAATTTGAACTATAGAAGAAGTGAGAAACTTAAAGGAGTTGACTATCTCTAAATTTTGACTTTATTGTATTCAAAAGATATTAAAAGTCAACTCAGGGGTATATCCTTATGTCTGTGGACAGATTTGTCTAATAAATCATGGAAGAGTCATAAGAAAATGATAACAACAAGTCATTGTTGCTAAATTTATCATTAGACTCCTCAACTCCAGATGAATGACATATTGAAGACTCATTGTGATAAAAGTCAGCTACCCTAATTTCTTAAAACAGTAACAGTTTTGAGCGGAGCTGCATTAAATTTTCGATACAAGTTTTGTTCATTCAAGAACAAATTGAGGAAACTAACTTCTTGTATTGAAAACATTCATGATATGCTTAAGGATCCTATAATTTAAGGTCTATCCTCATAAGTCTTTCTAAGAGCTCATAATGAAGACGAGGTTTACTAATGACCAAGCATATCACAATATGAATGACTAATTATAAATTTTCCTCATACGTTTGATTTTGTCTCTTAATATGTTATGCATGCCTTATTGACATATAGACAGTTTTATTATAGATCAACGGAAGGGCTTACTTTGGTAATTGATTCTTAATTTATGTTGAATTTTAAATTTGGGATTGTAGTATGATTAATGGGGGTCTTGAGTTGGATAATCAACTCTATGACTGTATTTTTCTGCTGCAATTTTGGTTTAAAATTGAAATGAGTACTAAATTCTGATCAGACTTATCTAGTACCTCATATAAATGATCATTCGGCCAAGTGGGAGAATGTAAGACAATATTTATTTATATATCTTGATATATTTCGGTATATATATAAATAAATATCTTATGTCCTTTAATCATTTATCTTAAATAATCAATTACGGTTTTAACCCTATCTGGTATTACTTGATGGACGTAATTACCCTTTCTAGATGGGCTAGGGTTTCCCCTTGGGTGTATTATAAATAGAGGCTCTTAGGGAGAGATTAAAGGTTAATTACCACCACCCTAAAACCAATCTCTCTCTCTATCTCGGCTCTCTCTCTCTCTCTGATTCGTGTTCTTCACGAATCCTTTTCCCATCCTAAACTATACACCCTAAAGGGGAACCAAGGCTATTAACAGGAATGGACAACCTGACTGCTGCTGATCTCAATCAGTTCACCACAGGTAATCTTTACATATTATTATCTGTTTATATTAACGATTTCAGGATTCGATCAACATATCATACTGGCAAAAAGATGGCTAGCAAGAGGTAGGAGGATTACTGGGGTCCACATTAACTGATTCACTTATGTTCGGTTAAAGTGTTTGGCCTTCTAATGGTGCTCATATTTGTGCAAACTCAAGGTTGTTAATTTGTATCTTATTGCATAGGTTGGTTTAGGAGACACTGTATGGTGGTGGAGCCGGATCCCGGTTCCAAAGGGAGCCGCGCTGCTCGCTTGGCTAACCATCCCCTCTCACCCGGTTCGTTGGTTGGCTCCCCCTTGCGCGATTCTCACCGGTTTCCAGAAACCCGGCTAAGCCGGTGTACTATCCGTTGAACTAGCCGTTGTAACGGCTAGTTTCAATGTTTTTATATTTTTTTTTACTTTTTTAATACATTATAAATACCACCATATTTCACCTATTTTGAACACACAAATATTTCTTTCTTTTCTACAATCTTTCACACATCTTTCTTTGTTCTCCACAATCTTTCACCATGGATAAATCATCCAAGAAAAAATCTGCTCTTACCAAAAAATCACCCGCTCCTCCTAAAAAATTTAAACCAAAGGTACAAAATGCCGGCGAAACCTCCAACTTAAATCCTTCCACTTGTGCTTCAACAAAAACGAGAAATAGCGGAAGAATATGGATGAGATTGCCCATTTTAAGTTTTTATATTTTAAAAAATCTAGTATTGTTTTAAGTTTTTTTTAAAGGTTTTTTTTTTTAAATTCCAAGTATTGTAAGGTTTAATTCCTAGTATAAAATGTTTTGTTTTTATTAAAATTTGTTATTTTCTTAAGTTGTTTAAATTAAAAAAAAAAACAAAAAAAAAATAGAAAACGGTTTGGCTTTGAAGCCACACCACCACCATACCATGTGGTGTGGCTTCACATGGCTCCATTTTGAGGGATTTTGACTTGGCCGAATTTGATTGGTTGGTGAATATGGCTTCACCAAGCCATGCCACCACCATACCTCCTCCCCTTAGAATAGGTCACTGGCATTGCAAGAATATACACGTTTTATGGCCATATCTTTACAAACTCACGCTTGTGTTTTTCTTCAATAAATCAACTCTTGACGAGAAAATGACAGCTGAAAATCACTATAATTAGAATTATTTAAAGCTAATAAGAAATACACATAAAATATGTTAGAGTAAACTTCGCTTTTAGTCCCCAACGTTTGTACATTTTAACAATTTTAGTCCCAATTTTTCAAAAATCGTAATTTAGTGTGTCACATTTCATTTTCTTTTCAATTTTGGTTACAACGTTAACAAACGTTTAAAGAGCCGTTAGACTACCCTCACATGGTCCCCACGTGAGGGGTATTTTTGTTATTTCCGTTTGTTTTAAAGTATGAGTTAAAACAAACGGAAATGACAAAAATACACCTCATATGGGGACCACATGAGGGTAGTATAACGGCTCTTTAAACAACTGTTAACGTTGAGATCAAAATTGAAGAATAAAATGAAATGTGAGACACTAAATTGGGATTTTTAAAAAGTTGGGACTAAAATTGTTAAAATGTGCAAACGTTGGGGACTAAAATCGAAGTTTACTCAATATGTTAATATGTTGTACCTTATTAGTTTGGTACAACCCCAAATGCACATGAATTTCTTCACCGCCGTCATTGCCATTATTAGGAGAGTAATCATCGTCGTCTCCACCGTTATGATCGTGGTTATCATTGTCGTAATTACCCCATAACCCTCGCCGTAAGTACCACGATCATAACGGTTAGTTTGAATTTATCGCCATGGTTTTGAAAAGACTGTTCATTCGTTAAGAGGAGACTACCCGACGTTATCATTGTCGTAAGGGTCAGATGATTCACGTAATAGATAGTTGCTATCCAATAACGACATCTCTAATTTTTAATTGATTGACGATCGAATTTAAGTAGTAAATAGCGAGAATTAAATATACCAGCTTGTATAATAAGAATTAATTGGATAATAAACTACGTCAAGTAATCGACACGTATATTGAAAAATAAAACATCTCTTAAACAATTCACCCGTTCAAATTCAGTATTGGATCAATACTTCGTATCATCATATACGGCTCGTATATTTTACAGTCATATACGACTCGTATATTGTAGGTTGTATACTCGTATATGTTAATACGGCCCGTGTAAGACCGGACTGACTAACGAGACTTTCGTCAGCTTTTTTCGTTTGACAAAAATAGATGAGTCGTATCCGACCATACGAGCTGTATCCAAAGTGGGCTGTAAAGGCCCTTTAAATAACTTAAAAATAAGTAAATGCTTAAACAATTATACTAAAAATTCTTTAAAAATTAAAAAACTAAAACAAGAATCTTCTGATTTTACAACATTATTGAGTTCAATGATAAAGCCAAATACATAAGTTAGGCAAGAGAAACAAATGCAAGCTCCCACTATTTGGCAGGCCTTCAATGAACCAAAACAAAGCACATTTCTTCATGTTTATTCATCCCCAAATAGGCTGGACAACATGTTGACTCTTAAAAAGTCAACATAACTAACCTCCCACTTCATCAAATTGACCAAATTCAACCCAATCAAACCGCGTTTCAAGATTCCTTCTTTTAAATCTGAATAATTCCCTATCACCTGACCACGTTCTTCCCCTTGTCCCTTCCTTCAAACTTCTTCTCCAACTTACTTTATTCCTTCAATCTCATACCTTTGACTTTCACCTTTGACCATTTTCATCAACACCATTTTGAGTTCTCAACTCCTCTCCTGATCCATTTGATTTATGTTGTTTCGGTCACGAATCACGAGATCGCGAAATGGGTATGTGCAGCAGCAAAAGCAGTAGTGCGGGAACCGACCCGAACGCGCACAGAACGCGATCCGATGAACCGAAGATAGTCTTCGAGAAAACACCGGCCCCGGCAGCCCAAATGCCCGCGAGAAAACACCCGCCCCCGCCCAGCCCGAGGCGGGTTTTCAAATCTGACACCATTCTTGGCAGACCATTTGAAGATGTTAAGCAGCACTACACAATGGGGAGAGAATTGGGTAGAGGTCAGTTTGGTGTTACATATCTCTGCATTGAGAAATCTTCGGGTCATAAGTACGCGTGTAAATCGATATCGAAGAAGAAACTTGTGACGAAGAGCGATAAGGATGATATGCGAAAGGAGATTCAGATCATGCAGCATTTGAGTGGGCAGGCTAATATTGTTGAGTTTAAAGGTGGTTATGAAGATAAGCAGTCTGTGCATTTGGTTATGGAGGTTTGTGAAGGAGGTGAGCTTTTTGACAGGATTATAGCGAAGGGACATTATAGCGAACGGGCTGCAGCTTCGATTTGTCGATCGATTGTGAATGTGGTTCATGTGTGTCATTTTATGGGCGTGATGCATCGCGATTTGAAGCCCGAAAACTTCTTGCTTTCGGATAAGAGTGAGAAGGCACTTCTGAAGGCTACTGATTTTGGGTTGTCATTGTTTATTCAAGAAGGTATTGCTGATCAAAACTTTGGTTTAAGCACTTAAATTTTAGTTTTTTCATCAGGTTGAAGTTATAAACTTATATCAATGACACTGTTTTCTTGATCATAATCAATGTATAAAAATCAGGGGTGTCAATAGTCTCAAGGTTTAGCCGGCCTGAGAAAACCGATGACCCGATCCAGACTGGTCGAAATAGACCGAGAACACACAAAACCGGTCAGGTCATCGGTCCTTATTTTTCACCTATTCGGTTTCGGTCTCGAGGTGGTTTAGTCCGGGTTGATCTGGTCTTTGACTCATGATCACCCTAGGAATGAACATCTCACCCCCAACCCGAGAAAACTGATGAACCAACCCGTACATCTAGTCCTTGTTTTTCATCTTATTCAAACGAGTTGTATTTTGGTTGACTCGTGTTAGAAACTGTCCCCCTAATCAATATTTAACCAACAAGTCTTGGCAAGGCAGCCCAACACGACCCAAACCGTTGGGACCCATACAAAAGCCGACCCGTTTCTTCGCATACAAGACTAGACCCGTTGCCCAACTTGTCTGATCTGGCGGTCCATCCGTCTTGCCGCTACTGATCTTGTTTACAACAATGGGAATAAACACTTGCAGGAAAACCATACCGCGAGGTTGTTGGCAGCGCGTATTATGTTGCACCAGAAGTGTTGAAGAAGAAATATGGGAAGGAAATAGACATATGGAGTGCAGGGGTGATGTTGTATATCTTGCTTAGTGGTGTGCCTCCCTTTTGGGCAGGTAATCTGATGTTTTTTTAACAAATATTTTATGTACTTTTATATGATCAGTTGGATTATAGGTTTATAAGTTATAACCCGAAAATGGCGAATAAACTGCAGAGACGGAGAAGGGGATATTTGATGCGGTATTAGAAGGATATATCGACTTCGAAAGTGACCCGTGGCCGACTATTTCCCCGAGTGCCAAAGACCTTGTCCGAAGGATGCTGACACTGGACCCGAAGAGGCGTATAACTTCAGCTCAAGTTCTTGGTATGCAATAATCATGAAATAATCTGTTAAATATGGTTACGAGACCTATATATGATATGATGTTACTATAGTTATCGAAAAAACTGAACATCGTTTAGGAGGCCGTGTGGAATTTGGTGACTTTCTAAGTTTCAACCCGTCTGACCCGTTTTGGTTTTAGTGAAAAGAAAAGAAAGTATTTGACCCGTTTAAAAAGCTAAGATGTTTTGAAATGGGTGCAGAGCATCCATGGATAAGAGAAGATGGTGAAGCATCAGACAAACCAATCGACAGTGCGGTTCTGTCTCGAATGAAGCAATTCCGAGCTATGAACAAGCTCAAGAAACTTGCTCTCAAGGTACCCGAAACAGTTCATAATGTAGCTTCCATTTTTAACGATAAATGGAGCAATGTGATCGACGTTTCACTTCTATATTCTAGGTCATCGCAGAAAATTTATCGACAGAAGAAATCCAAGGGCTGAAGTCAATGTTTACAAACATAGACACTGATAACAGTGGGACGATTACGTATGAAGAACTTAAAGCGGGTTTGGCCCGATTGGGGTCAAAGCTCACAGAAGTTGAAGTCAAACAACTCATGGAAGCTGTAAGATGTTTGGAATGTTGAAAACTTCAAGATTCTTGTTCTTTCTAAATACCTTCTTGCTTAAAGGCTTCTCTTTTTCTTTCTGTTTCAGGCTGATGTTGATGGAAACGGGTCGATTGATTACATCGAGTTCATCACAGCAACAATGCATCGACATAAGTTAGAAAAGGAAGAACACTTGTACAAAGCGTTTCAGCATTTTGATACTGATAATAGCGGGTATGTAAATTATGAAGTACACAAATCTAATGGTAATAGTAAGGACTGCCAATTCCTTACACGACTAAAAATGGTAATGATGATTGTTATCTTTCGGGTTTTTGGGTAAAATAGGTTTATTACAAGAGATGAGCTGGAAACAGCAATGAAGAACTATGGAATGGGAGATGAAGCTACCATTAAAGACATAATAGCAGAAGTTGATACCGATAATGTGAGTTCTTTGTTGATATGGTCATCTTAAATGTTGTGCAGTTTTGTAAAAGACTAAAAGTCACCATGGCTTACTGTTGTTCCTACAGGATGGGAAGATAAATTATGAAGAATTCTGCACAATGATGAGAAGCGGAACCCAACCAGGGAAGCTGTTCTAATGTCATTATAACAGTAAAGCAAAGTTTTAAGAAACCTAAATGGCAACTAGATGGTAACAAAACTAGATGATCAGATCAGATCATTTCCAGAGTCAAATAAACTAAAGATTTGAGTCTGACCATCAGATTTGAAGTCTTGATGTTACAAGCTCAGCTTTTTATAATTATTCGAGTACTAAAATCATAAAGAAAGTTTGTATAATATTCATTTGAACAATGTGTGTATCACATTGTCACTCTTGTCGTTTCAACTAGATTCTATAAGGCTTTTGAAATCAGTACTCAAATACGACCTGTATAGTAAATAGGTTAGGCTGGCTAACTCAAAACCTAATTATTTTCAAGTCGGGTTTATGTCAGGAATTGCCACCCCTAACAAAATGTGATATATCATTGCCTTGTAAAACTCTAGCATTTCAACTGAATAGAAAAACATAATTGAAACATATATGAAGGAAATGGAAGAAGGCAAGGTTGATACTAAAATCAAAGCAAGTTCAAAAGTACCAAAAGTTTCAAATATGTGATCATAAAATAAACTGTGAATCCGGTGCATAATCTTAGAATCCCAGCATCCGAAGATCCACAAAATACTTGATAAACTAAAAAGCAATACACAACGTAATAAGTTTCAGTATGATCACCTTGTTACCTTAATCTGTTGGGAACAAGTCTGGTTCTTGGAATGTTATCTTGAAATCTGATCACTTCTTCTTCCCAGGTTTCTTCACAATTTGTGTCTTTTTTGGTTTACGTTTTCGTGTAAGTGCAAACTCTCCCAATTTGTGTCCTACCATGGCATCTTTGATTTGAACCGAGCGATGTTTTATACCATTATGAATACCAATACGATGGCCAACCATTTCAGGAACAATCATCGATGCCCGAGACCAAGTTTTTATGAGATGTTTTTCAGCATTTGCATTAAGCTTATTGATCATTTTCTTCAAATGATTAGCAACAAAAGGGAGTCTGTTTACAAGTGGTGCCATTGAGTCAAGCTTCTCTCTTTCTGCACCTGTGATCCTCCCACAAACAAGATTACTAATTACCATAATATAAGAAAAACAATCATATGAACAGACCACAAAATTTGGGGAAATTGAACTTAATATCAAACATTCAAACCCTAGTTGAACATTGAGGAAAGGGAATCACTAATATCAACAAATCAATGGTTTTAAAAACATGTGGCACTCTATGTGTCTTGAACCCTAAAGCCAATGCCGATGTGTAATGCGCAATGTGTGCGCACCACGTATGCAGGGTATTTGTTATTAAAAGAAGGACAATTGGATTTTAATAATCTCATTTTTTTATTGTTAGCCAGCAATAATCTCACCTTTAAATATCCTTGCCACCAGTCCCAACTTTTAACCACCCTTCGTTATTTTTTCAACTCCGTTAAATATCTTATGACGTGGGCAGATGACATGTAATGTCTTTTTAAACACCCTCATCCCATCTGGCAATTGATATCCCTCATTAGATGTTTAACGCAGTTAAAAAAATAACAAAGAGTCCAACACCAAAAATAAGGTTGAAAGTTGGGACTGGTGGCAAGGATATTTAAAGGTGAGATTATTGATAAAAAATTGGGATTATTAAAATCCGATTTTCCTTAAAAAAATGTTATAGATAGTCTAATCTATTCAAATGCTAGCCAACTGCATAATGTGTCACATTAGACCGAGATCTCGTAACCGCATCAATGCGCGAATTCTAAAACCAAGGTGAGCATTAGCAGATTACAAAGTGTTAAAAGCATCATATAAATTGGCATGTTGAACGTAATCACTCCAATATATTCAACTTTCAGTAAGCATATTAACCCTAGCTTGAAACACACAATATTCAAAGCTCAAAAACTACAATCGATCATCAATCAGTGAGTTTTACGGAGGCAATTCACCTTCGAGAAGTGAAAATGGACCTGATTCTGTCTGTAATGTGTGTAAACTGATGAATCAAGTAAAGAAACAATGGAGTACGATCACAGATAATTGAAACAGATAATCAAAATCGTTAGAAACTGCTAGTGCTTACGTTAGATAGCAGATGATCTCGACAGGGAAGAATTGGGTCTGAAGGATCGGCGTAGGGTTTTTAGAAATGACGATGTTAGAGAAGCGCAGTTTAGGCTCGTAAACGAATTCAGTTAAATAGTTCGTGAACCGAGAACGTTATTATGTTTATTTAATTTAATAAACGAGAACATAGTTTTTTATTTATTTTAGATAAATTAACAAACATGACATATCGTTTTTTCATGTTCGTTTATGTTTTTTCTGTATGCTCGTCTGTTTATTAAATAATTTTAATATATAACTTTTATATTTTTTTGATTTTTTTATTTATTCATCTACTTTTTTTTAATGGACTAGAGTTTTACATATATGAAAGATCAAATTATAATAAAATGGTAGGTAAACGAATAACAAGTTGTATCGCAACCCCATTTTAGATTAAAAAAATAATCTTATTAAAAACAATATATTTTATAATATATAATCTTTTGAAACGTAAAAGTTTTTTAAAAAACAATGCATTTTCTAGTCTCTCAACATGTATAGCTAAAAATTTCTTTATATAATAATCTATTAAGTTAATACATTGTTTTTTCAACATTTGAATTACTAGTAAAAATGTTTTTATTAATCGTTGATTGATATTGTTGGAAACTTAATATATGTTAGCCTTATTCGTTTGTGTTCTAGTATATTTATTTATTTTTATTTTTATTTGTCTTCCCTTATATTTTTTGCATGTCTACCACTACTCTTATACGGACACCATAACTCGTAACAATAAACAAGGGTATTATACGCAAATATTGATATTTGAGGGAGTTATTTAGACTATCTAATTTATTGAAGGTCGGTCATGCACAAAAGATAAAAACAAAAGGCGGTCACCGGCAACATGAGGCATATCACTGCCCAAATTTACACCGATCAAAAATCTCCCCGGAGCTCCGACGCCGACGCCGATTCCAACTCCGACCGGCGATTGACGATTGTCACACTGTTTGATGGATAAAGGCAAAGGTTTGGAAGCAATACAGACATCCGTTCGCAAGATCGATTTGAATTACAATTCCAAAAACCCTAACAAATTCGCGAGGGATCATAATCCTTCTCTGCAATCATCCTGTGAGTTTGTTTTTGAATTTTATCGATTTATGGATGCGTATACACGTGAGATTGTGATATATATGGATTTTATTAGGCTTATTATTTTGGAACCTTGCTATTTGTTGATGAAAATGGCACACCAGCTGGAAATTGTTGTAAAATTTATAGAGAAGAATGATACGTATGAAATTCAGTCTATTTTAAGTTAGATTTATATGAAATTGGATTGTTCATTTCAGCAACAGCTTCATATTCCGGTGTGGGCATTATGTTTGGATGTATGTAATTCGTTATGATGTACCTGATTTTGACCAGAGATCGATTATCGATAGATTTATGTATTAGGGGAACAGACACAATCAGCGGTTTCAACTGTACGCATAAAGGTGTCAGTTGGCCGTCATAACTGTCAACATATAGGCAGTTACATTGACAACAAACATCAGTAGGAATTCCATAAGTAGGAGTAACAATGTTGCTACAGAAGTACTAATTTGCTAAGCGCATTTTGGTACCCAAGGACTAAGTTGCTACCGATCTTCTTGTTGGTATCGGTAGGCTAAGTTACTAGTGATGGTTCTGGTTACTACCAAGCCTAGTAGTTACTACCGAGCCCGGTAGCTACTACTAGTGGATAAATTTGCTACCAATGAACAAATCTATTACCGAATATTTAAGTACTGAAGCTTGTTAGGTACTAGAACTGAATCACTGATCGAGATTCACACACGATATTTCACGCACACACACTTAGAAAAGAAAATGAAACACACAAGATTTATAGTGTTTCGGTTGAGTGACCTATTTCCACTTGCTACAACTAGGGTTTAATGGTTTATATTATTCTGTGCTCAAGGAATTACAAATGCCTTATGCCCTTATCATCTATTTATAATTACTAGTTTAGGGTAATCATATTGGTGAACAGTAAAACGTTATGGAAACTATCACATAATCACTGCCAAGAATAGGCTATGGCTGGCTGCCCTTTGCAAAGCCTCCACATCCAACAGAGCTCGCTTTACTACCGATACCTTATTTCAAGTAACTTTCTATTCATTAAACTCGATCTCCACCGGGGTGCTGTCTTGTATAAATTTGCACTCCGAGCCTCCTAAGTTGTATCAATGTTTATGCTCAGTTCTTTTTGGGTCTTAGGTAAACCCAACTACACCACATGGCCTTGATGACACTAACTCACGAACATGGTTCTTCCGATTCAGTGAAAGAATGCAGACTATCATGTAGGCTACTTCTCAATTTCAAAGGGCTGAAATGCCATGAAGTTTACAGAGATGAATTACCGATATAGAACTGTATTTGTAAAATCAAAATAAACTGTATTTAAGTTCGCGTTTGTTAACAAATAGGCCTCACATGGAAATAATGTTGGACTGTATATTTGCAATGGAAGGAGTATATATTTTGTTTCTTTTACATCAGCTCTCTTGTAAATTGTTTTGTGGTGTACAGGGTCGCCTTTAAAGATGAGAAAACCGCCTGCTCTGGTAAGCTTGTGCCTTGGAATAATAGGCAAGCATCTTGATGATGTTATTGAGGATTTAGAGGTTTTAACTAATTTCCCTCCAGACATTAAGGTGGGTATTTTGTGTATTATGATTATTGTCATCTCAGTTGGGCATAAAATTGCAAGTTCAGATATTTTTTTTTCTATTGGTTGGTATGCACAGTTTGGCATTTTCAGTTTGTATCTTTAATTATTCTTCACTGTTCTAAAAGACATTGGCATGATACACAACTTGCTTGTTGGAGATATACGAGTATATTTCTTTAAAAGGATTTTTGTGGTGTAGTCTGAATTTTTAAATAAATGATCAACTTATCAGATGGCCATTACAGCCATTGCAAGAAGAAGAAAGTTGCTAAATGACGATGTCATCATTGCATTGGCAGAGAGCTCATGGGAAGTTCTTGATTTATCAGATTCAGAAGTCACTGATATTGGCTTGTTGAAAGTGATTGAGATTTGCAGTCATGTGAGAGCCATGGACATAAGGTGAATTCAGAATATTAATTATACCTAACTACTTTCTCACTTTTTGTATGGAATATGAATTCATACAAGTTTCTTATGCAGTCGTTGCAGCAAAATCACTTCGTTTGGTGTTTCAGAACTCGTGAAGCATTGTCATTGTCTTGAGATATTGAGATGGGGGTATGTTTCTGGTTTTCTCATTTCACCTTATAATGATTTTAGAAATGGTAAACAACCATTGGGTTTAATATATATCTTGACGCCTATGATTATGGTTAACATTACAGAGGATGTCCAAGAAGTGAACACACTGCACGAAGCTCGTTAGGCATCTTGAAACCAACATTAAACAATATTGAAGAGGATTCATGGGAAGAACTTGATACCGCAGAGATTGTACATGGAGCACAGTCGTTACGTTGGCTTGTATGGGTACGCATGGCATTTTCAACCCAATTTCTTATATACAGGCCGATTTGCGTTATTTTGTATCACTAACAGGTAAAATGAGATGCGCAAAAAATTTAGTTAAAAAGAAGACATGCCAAATGAATTGAACAGATCAAACTACTAGTCGTCCAAAGTGTATTTTAATGCATATAAACTTCTAAATGATTTAGTCCAAAAGAAGGATTTGTTGTAATGATATTGTTCTAATCATATTATCATATTCAACAAAATATTTATCATCCGTAAGTTTTTTAAAAATAGAAAAATAATTGCTTCTTCAAAAAGTTTTAAGAGACAGAAAAAGAGTTTTAAGAAATGGTTACTTCTTCAAAAAGTTTTAAGAGACAGAAAAAGAGTAGTTTACGACTTGATATGTCCATCTTGCCATCTCCATATACAATGATTAAGAAAACTAGATAAAAAGGCTTGATCATGTTAAACATGTTAAAGAACAAAGATATTTATTGTATTGATATGGTTTCTCGGTCGGTATAATTAGTTATAAGAGGTAATGGAAAAAGCAGAGTTCACTGGTGAACCCAACCTGGCGCATCCATTTTGCCACCTCCATATACAATAATAGAAATGATATATAAAGAAAACGGTTCAAATCAGTCATACAAGCAAGCTGGTTGAAAGTCCTTCAAGGTGTATCTTTCAATGCCTATAACCTCCTAAACATCCAATAAACGAACATACCCGCAAAATCCTACTCAAATAGTAGGGTCTGGGGAGGGTGGGATAAGGGCACACCTTACCAATCTATTCATGGGATAAAGAGGATGCTCCCATAGAGAGCCTGGCTCAGGAAAGCCTTCATGTTGTTGTGTTTTAGGGAAGTACGCAAAACATACAAGGAAAAAACAAGTATCAACTATCAAGTATTATAAGCAGGTAAAAGAACAACGAGGCATAAAATTCCATAAGGCTGAAGTAGATAAGGCGGAAGACCCACCTAAGACTAAAGGCCCAACTAAAACTGAATGCAAACCTAGAAAAAAGCTAGCAACTACACCCCCTAAGTTATTGTATTAAAAAAGAAACCATAATTACTGTAATAATATAGTTTTTAATCATATTCAATGCAATATTTGTTCGTAAGAAGTTTTAAAAAATGGAAAAAAGACGTTCATGGTTGAACCCAACCTTTACCTTTGATCGTCAATTACTTATGCTATTCTTCCTTTTATGATTATTTTTTCTTCCAAATGATTCAATTGTTGTTCTTTTTGCAGCCAAAGATTGATAAAGATTCACTGGAGTGTCTATCAATGGAATGCCCCCGTATCATAGTGAATCCAAAGCCATCACTGTTTGGCCACAAAGGGATTGATATTCCTAAAAGTGCATTACCAGGTGTACCATTGGATGACTTTGTTTTAGAAGACATCGACCCAAAAACTTGGGTAGTTCCAGGATCTAGGGTTAGGACAACTCAACCTGTTTTGAGCTCAATCGAACTGCCCATTGCTGAAAGATTTAGGCTTGCATTTGTTGAAAGAGATGCCAGAATGGCGCCAAAACGGGCCAAAAATGCTAGACAACGGCAGCGACGGGCTGCAAGAGAGTGGTTAACAACAAGCACTAGTGCAAAGTCAATTGCGCTTGCAGCACAGATGAGCAAAAATTTACAGAGTTAGTAGGTATTGATAGTAAAAGGTTGTTATAGTTTTATAAAATTATGTGTATAACCTACTACTGTATCCTAGCACTATGTTCTTGTTCCGTTGTATTGTTATATTTTTGAGTCATGAGACCCGAATACTCGATATTGGAATTAGTAGCTTCACAGGGTTTTATTTACCAAGGAAGTGTGTGGCTGTGTGGGCCATATAATATGTGGAATCATTTGGACATGTGCTTCTAACTTTTCTTTAAAACTCATCAGAAGGGTTTTAATAATCTGGAATTTGAAATGAATTTTATCAAAGGTTACTGCATCTTGTTTCACTGTTTTTTTTATATTATATTATGTTATATTATTATGTTATTTTTATGAAATTTGATAATATTAAGGATACAATGCTGAAGGAGCATATGGGCCGCTTTTATTATGAACGCTATAAAATGTGTATTAAGGAACCATATTCTATATCAACTTATGAGATCTGTTAAAACCAAGTTCAGAAAGTTGTGCAGCCTGCTTTGTGTTTGAAGACAGCTGTTTGCTGGACTTTGAAGCATAATCAAAGTAAGTACCAAATTAACCTCCTTTTTTCCCTAAATAATATTGAAATTTGTTTAAATTAACCAGCAGGAACTGATTGGTTGGTGTAGATTTCTTCTCCAGTGCATTGAATGAGGGCTGCAGGTGCATAATTGGACAGAAACTTATTTCTGAAAAGGGTACAGTACTGATAGGTATTTCTGTTTAATGTTTATTGGGTTACATGAAGAGTTTGTTCTATATAATAGTACTAGTTTAGAAACTACACAAACTACATTATTTATGCACCTGAATCCACCCATCATCCCTTTGGCTTTATTTCATAGAGAATCTCATAGGTTTCTTAGGATTTGTAAATCTCCCAAATATTGGGGATAAAGATGTAAACTATGTTTTAGGTGTAGATCATAGTAAAGCTAGAATTAAAAAACTACACCTCCATTGGATTATGTGGAACAAGTTGCCTATTAAAAAGACAATCAGTCTCACCAAAGTCATCCTATTTTATGTAACCAAAACAAGAAAACATAAATAAATATTACACACGTGCGGAAATAGGGAAGATTCATGAATGCATGCTAAAAGTTGATTCAACAAGGAGCATATTGTTGAAAAGTTCAAAGATGAATTTTTTGGTTTTGTTTTTTTTCATTTTAAACATCTGTATCACTATAGTTGATTACATCTGCTCATTCTTGCAAAATATATATTTGGGATTTTTACAAGATTATTTTTGCAATTAAAAACCATGTTTTTACATTTTTATACAGTAAATACATTTGCTGGCACTGAAAAGGTTTTTCTAAAGAACACCCAACTCAAAAGGAGGCTACTTTGTTAAAATAAACAAATAAGTCATCCGTGCATATTGACTGCTTTCATTAGTTCTATAAACTTTATTTATATAACATACAAGTGTTAAGGGACCCTTCTTGTGTTAGATCATCATTTAATTAAACTTAATACATGTATTAGTGCTCACTTTATTAATTTTTGGGGCCCATCCTGTACTTTTCTGGCAACTGTAGTTAGGAGCAAAGACATGGTAAAGTCTAGAACGCCTTCATTTTTTCTTTGTTTATATTATCACTTCCTTTTTTAAAAGTAATCGTCAACGGTAGGAATTCGTTTAAAAAGCGGCAGGAAGAGGAAAATTGTTTTAAAGTTCTCTTACTGTTTTTGTCTCGCCAATCACATCGAATGGCGGCTGCAATGCATCAAATCAAGAAATGATGAGTGTGGGATTTTTTGCTACTGTTTATGTATGGACTAATACATCGAATAGTGACCGCAGTCCATCAAACGATTAAAAAGGACAATTTTTTCCCCAAAATAGGTTATTTGATGCTCTTCATGTTTGTTTACTAGTTACAGTTAAGATTAACCATATTTTGATCGTATAGTCGATGAAAGAAGGTTTCACTATCATAAAACCATCATTTTTCTTGCTTTCTTGACTTCAGGTTATAGAATCATTCATGTTCATATAACATATGGGTAGAAAATATGTGCAGGTATTACCATGGATTTCGTTTATTTGTGATAAAATATTCTTTTGGAAGTTTGTGGACTTAAAATTATACAACATAAAGAATAAAGATGCATTGGACTTATATGGAACAAGTGGATTATTAAATACCTAACAAAGATATCACCCTTTAAGTGCATTAATTAAATATTCAAGTCCTTATAAATAACTATGGCTGGGGTATTGAAACTTTGTTTAATTTTGTACTCTATTATTTTGCTGATCTAATCTGCACAAAGCATCCGATGAGGAAGCCAAACTGAAGTTTTCGACGGGCTCTTTGAACAACACTAAGCTGAAACCTATTCTTTATTCGAAATCTCACTTGCTTTATACAATTTGACATCAATTTTTTTGTAAATCTTTTTTTTTTTCTCTTTTAAAAGAAGTCTTTATGAAGTCGGGTCATTTTATTAACAGTTGAAACAACATGGGCACTTATGATTTGTGAACAATAAATCAAGACTTCACAGATAGCTCAGTTTCTGTTTTTCTAAAAGCCTATAAAGTTACACCTTTCAAGAACTCCTCTACCACTGAAACCCCTTTTCTCAAAACTTCAAAGATTATATTTTTAATGTGTTGGAAGCATAAAAGATCATAAATTTCTTCCATATTCCAGAAAACCCACCTGAATATATAGTTTTTAGAGCTACTCTGGTGAAAAAGGTGAGACTTTAGCTTTTATACCTCCAAAATCTTTTTCTTTTTTTTTCATGAAACAATTCTTTTTTAAAATTGGCTGAATATATTTTCTGTTTTGAAATATGAAGGTTGTTGTGGGTAGAAGAAATATGTACAGAAAAGGAAGCAGTGTATGGTCATCCATGTTTGGAAATGAAGAGTTTCAAGAAACTGATGTTTGGTCAGTCATCAGCCAAAGAAAAGATTATGATTCTAAATCTATGAAGTCAAACGGGTCAACCTCTGGATATTCTTCAAGAACAAATTCTCATCCAACAGCAGCAGCCAGAATGATTCCTAGACCTAGTACCAACAATTCTGACATTGAATCCAGGATTCCTCAACAACAATCAGCACCTGTCAATATCCCTGATTGGTCAAAGATCTATGGAAAGCCAAGGAGATCATCACAGAAATCTGCATTTCTTGATTATGGTTATGATGATGATGATGGTGTTCATAATAATGGGAAAGATGGTTGGGATATTGATGATGAAGATGATGATGATCACCATCATCATGGTGATGGGAACATGATGCCACCTCATGAATGGATTGCACAAAAGCTTGCAAGAAATCAAATTTCCTCATTTTCTGTATGTGAAGGTGCTGGAAGAACACTTAAAGGCAGAGATCTGAGTAGGGTAAGAAATGCTGTTTTGACCAAAACTGGATTTCTTGAATAATTTCTTGATCCATCTTCATAATTTCCCAGAAAAAAAAAAGTACAAAAAAATTCAAGAAAAGACATGATTATCATCATTATCATGATGATGTAAGATCATCAGTATGATTGATAATTGTGATAATTAAAATGGGCCCCATTAATTTGTATGGTGGTGTTGTCTGTGCATAAATTATTGGTTGTTTGTTTGTTTCTTGTTTCTGGGCTATGTAATTAAACCTGTTTTTGTTTATAGATTAAGAGATTGAATTGTTAATGATGGTTAATAGTAATCAATGGTTTGCCTTTATGATGCATGGAGTGTAGTACAACTTTATATGCATGAAGTACATTCAACTTCATACCTTGTTAAGTTGAAGATGGTCCAACTGTATTTGTGGGTTCTATTATGCACAGGGGTATTTTGGTAAAATCATATATCATAAACAAATGGTGGTGGTGGTCAAGTGTATGCATTAAGTTGTCGCCATCGGTCGAGTTTTCAAAACCTTTATTGAGCATATTCTGAATCATTCATAAATAAATATAAAGCATCAAATTATCATCAAGATTTGTGGATTTAATCTCTATATTTTGAACAATTTTTATTAATGGAAATCAACACACTCATCAAATCAAGTTTTAGTTCTACAATAGGATTGTGGTAAATGCGATTTGATGAAACAATTTCACTATCTATCAACTTTTACTTAAGTTTACTATTGGAGTTGTGGTGAGTTTTGAGTTTGGTTCAGTTATATATGATGGATGTTCTTGGTTTCCAGATCTATAGAAGTCTGTTTTGTTCGTAAACGGTTCGGTTCTCTACGATGAGGTAATTTACTTTGTTAACTACGGTATTAAGAAGAATTCATTTCGGTTTATAAAAGGAAAAGCAATTCGTGACATAAAAACTAGGAGGTAATTTAGAGCATTTTAAATGGGTTTTTCATCTTTATCTCCATATCTATAATAGATGTTTCTGAGTTCGAAGGGTCTTTATATACTAGGCAAAACTCTTTTACGATAATTGTTATTATATTATCTAATGAGGTACAATATCTACAACATGCATATCTATAGATTCGGATTTGGATAAAAAAAAAACATATGGGTCCAAAGCTAACTAATATGAATGATTGGAATTTTAATTTTTTTTATTTGAATTTTATAATTTCTAAACCCTGTGCACACATCATAGCATCATTAACGCTGTGTTCCCGAGTTTATTTTAGGAGGGAAAGGAAAGGAAGTAAGTCTAAAAAATTTCGTGTTCATGAGTTTCACTTAAGGAGGGAAATGGAAGGAAAACAAAAAAAAATCTGTGTTCCCGAGTTTCATTAAAGGAGAGAAAAGGAGGGAAAGGAAGAGAAAGTTAGTTCATTTTCTATTATTTTTCTTTCCTTTCAAATCGGAAGGATTTGGAAGGAAAGTAATCACTCCCCTTCTCTTCCTTCCTCTTCTTTTCCTTTCTCTTCTTTTCCTTTCTCTTCTCTTCTTTTCCCTCTTTAAGTAAACTCGGGAACACAGATAAGGAGTTTGATAACGTTGAAGAATATTTAAAACTTTCCCTTTTGGTTCTTTTGGTTCTTTTGGTCCATTGCAAAGATTAGAATACTCAACCTTGTACAAAAAATATGAGTTATGCGGCGTAAAAAAAAATTATATATATTAAAATATGATATTAAAAAATTAAACTATAACTCTTAGAATACTGTAAGAAGAAATCATCATGTTTTACTTCTTTACAGAATTCGATTCACGACCTTTAGGTTAAGAATACACCGATACACCACTTTATCATCTCACGATATTTGAAAAAGACACATCTTAATTATTTCGATTATTTTTACAAATACAATCATCCTATCATAGTCAACAAAACCTGATTTACAAAAACAAAACACATAACCGAAGTTAAATTTGTCAAAAGAATTCGGTTATTTTGTTTTGTATTAGTTTAATACACGCTCCCAACATATCAACTAGAGACAAATATTTATAGATATTTTATTTATATTGATTGTTTAATTTTTATCTTTTATGATTTTTTCTTGTCTTGTAACCAATTAATGTCATTTTGTCTTTTAAGGGGGGGCGGTATCGTCCCGGCTCCACATCCACGGCTCCAAGGGAGCCGCCTGGCTCCGCCAGGCAACGATACCGCGTGATGCGGTTGCCCTCCCACGGCTCCCATTTTGCTTGTTCGCCGGTTCCTCCAAGCCACGGAGAGCCGCATATTTTGGAACGTTTTTTTTGACCGTTGGCTGCCCAACGGCTATCCAACGGCTCTTTCTTTTTTTTTTTTTTTCTTCAACATTTGACTATATATATACACATAAATTTCTTTCATTTATATAAACCACACTATTTTATCTCTTTCTCTCCACAAATTCTCACTACAAAATGAGCCTTTACGACGAATATGATTTCATTCTACCACCCGAGATTGGGACTTCGTCAAGTAGCTCCGATGGTTCGTACGAGGACGCGATGAATTACCTTAACCTATGTATTAACGTCATCCAACAAGAAGAACAAGAAGAGGTTTCCGCTCCTAAACGGAGGAGACGTATTTATCGTGATCGTGAAAACGGTCACCAACGCTTGGTGGAGCTTTATTTTGCCGAAAATCCCCGTTACCACGAGGGAATTTTTAAAGACCGATTTCGTATGTCTAAACGGTTGTTTCTGAAGATTGTTGACGACATCACCAACAACTTTCCGTGGTTCACATCCCGTTTGGACGCGACGAAGAGGGAAAGTTTCACACCTTTACAAAAGTGCACGGTGGCTATTCGTCAACTCGCTTACGGTAACGTTCCTGACGAATACGATGAATCTTTAGATTTTTCTGAAAGAACTGCACGTGAATGCCTACACTATTTTTGTGATGCCTTAATTAAGCTTTACAAAGATGAATTTTTGCGTTCACCTACTAGCCACGATATCACTCTTTTATATAATGCCCACTTAGCAAAACATGGTTTACCGGGTATGATAGGTAGTATCGATTGTACTCATTGGGAGTGGAGAAATTGTCCTAGAAAGTATAGGGCACAATATCATCGTGGCGATCATAAAAAACCAACAATTTCACTCGAGGCGGTTGCCTCCCAAGATATGTGGGTTTGGCATGCGTTCTTTGGTGTTGCAGGTTCCAACAACGACATCAACGTTCTTAACCAGTCACCTTTGTTCAACAATGAGATGCATGGAGTTGCACCTAGAATGCCATTTGTTTGTAACGGTCGAGAGTACAAACGTGGATATTACCTTGCGGATGGCATATATCCCCCTTGGTCGGTCTTTGTGAAGGCATTTCCACATCCTTATGAGCTTAAAGAGAAGAAAATGAAGAAGATACAAGAGGGGGCTAGAAAAGACGTCGAGAGAGCGTTTGGTCGGATAAAGGAAAAATGGGCAATAATAGATCGAAAGGGTCGTCCAATAAAAAAAAAGCTAATGGAGAACATTATGTACGCGGTCATCATTCTACACAACATGACTCTCAAAGACGATGGCCTTGCTATATCACCGGTCCACATTCGAGATCCGCCAGTTAACCGGGTTCTCGACCCGAATGTTATTTTCGAACTGCGAGATAGTGAGACTCATTTTAAACTCAGATTCGATATCACCGAGCACATCCAAAACACAATGGATGTGTTTTTAACCGAGGAGGAGGTGAACGCAAATCCTCAACCCTAGATTTGTATTTTTTTTTAATAAAAGTTGTAATTTTTTTTTTTAGGGAATGTTTTGTAAGTTGTAATTTTATTTTTGTTTTAATGAATATTTTGTTTTAATGAATATTGTTTACTTCAATTGTATTCGTAATGCTAGTGTTTGTTTTTTTATATAAAAGTTGTTTGTTTATTAAAAGTTGTTAAAAATCAAAAAAAAAAAATTATTTTTTCGGTGGCTTCTCCAAGCCACAAGGCAACCATACCTTGTGGTGTGGCTTGACAAGGCTTCAAAAACATCCCAAATGAGTTGGCACATGATGATTGGTTGGGGAGCATGGCTCCTTGAAGCCACAAGGCAACCATACCCCCTCCCCTAAGTAACCTTCATGGTTTAAACGTGAATCGTACAACATATTGTAACAAAGCAAAAATGGATTTTGTTTTGGTTTCACTTGAATACATTGAACCTTTGTGTTTAAATGTTTATAAAATAATAATTTTCTTACTTTATTATCATCCTAATTCTCACTTTTTTTACTTCTTGAATATTAAAATTAAATTTTAAAAATAAAAAATACGAAACACTCGGTAACGTTAGCAAGAGGGGGCTCATGGTCGTGACGCTATGGCTATGTGCTCGCCAATTTGCGATTTTTTATTATACCATTTAGTTTTAAGGCTCATATTCAGTAAATCAGTAAGCTTGTAGTCTAATGGTATCCTAATGTTGTTTAAGATGTTATTTCGTTAGAGGCTGATAGTTCAAATCCCATAATAAACAAATAATATAAATTAAGCCGTTAAAAAATAAATATAAGTATAAAAACACCGTTAAAAATAAATATAAGTATAAAAACACCATTACAAAGTAAATATAAGTATAAAAAGTTAGAACACCGTTAAAAAATAAATATAAGTATAAAAACACTGTTTAGATGACACTTTACGTGACAATAATTTATGCATTTAGAAACCTAGAATCACTGTGAACTTCTTTTATTTATCTACGTGTGTAATTTTGACGACTATATAATTTCGTTTTTACTATTTATGCATCTATTTTATATACTATAAAAAGTCACTTTGTATATTTCATAATATGTTTGATAATATACACAACATAAAGTATATGCTTCAAATTTATACGTATATATTATTTTATAAAGATAAATTATTTTATAAAGATAAATATTATATCTTTTTTCCGAACGTAATATATGTGTAAGCCTCGTGTAGCATGTTTTTCATAAGAAAAAAAAAATGGTATTATTATTCGTAACAAGATAGTAAAGTTTGATTTGTCTTTTTATTTATTTTAATCATTAACTTTTTACTTTTCAACTCACATAGTGAAGTTTGATTTGTGTTTATTTTAATAATCACTATATTTTTTTATCTTTTTATTTTGGTCACTAAGTTTTTCTTTGGAGAGGTTCAAATGAGAAGTTTGTTTTGGGTAAGGGTAAAGGCAATGGTATCGGGAGAGGGGGATCGGGGGGGTTCGGTGGGATCGGGTTCTCGGGAACACCACTACGTGGTGGTCGGGGTCACCGATCGGTGAACCTCTTTGGGGTACCGACGCCGACCAAAAACCAAATGGGGAGAGAGCCGTTGGAGTGCCCCCCCCCCCCCTCCCCCCCACACACACACACACCAACGGTTACTTTCTTTTTTTTTTTTTTTTAAATTAATTTTTTTTTTACTTTTTACCAATTTTAACCTATTTAAACTCCACCATTCAACCCCTTTTCACACCCAACTTCTACTTCTTCTCTCTAAATTTTATAAAAACTTCAAATTCTCTCTAAATTTTATAAAATCCCCAACTTCCTTTTAATTTTTACCATGTCGAACTTCAACGATTTCTTTTCCAACTTCAACCCTTCCGATCAACAACCCCCCACTTCTCAACAAAACCCATTTGGAAGCGCCGGTTACGTACCGACGATGGCGGAGCTCGATAGGGTTGAAACCGACCCAAGCGAGGAGGCTAAAACCATCGCTCAAAAAATTCGAGCCAAACTCTTCGCGTGTTATAAGTAGTTTTTTTTTTTTTTTTAATTTGTAAGTTTAGGATTTAATAAGTAATTTTAGGATTAAATAAGTAAATTTATGAGTTTTTTTTTTTGTAATGTTAGGATTTAATTTTTATTTATAAAATGTATTTGTTTTTATTAGTATTTTATTTTAAATATTTTATTATAAAAAAGTGATTGGGGAAATGGGAAACCATTACCCACAAAATGGGGAAAAATGGGAAGAGGTGAGGAATGATGAGGTGGCACCAAAAATGGAGTGGGGAAATGGGGAAAGTATTACTCTTACCCTAAGAATGATAAAAAAGAATTTCAGCCATTGAATCTTGATCTAATAAAGATGGAAGGAGGGGTATTTTAGTCTTAGCCACTTTTGTTGACTTTTTATCTACTTCCCCCATTTTCTTTAAACATTCATAACTTTCACATATGACGATATTTTTAAAAAAAAATTACAACATAAAAACGAACATTTTTTTATCTTTAAAACGCATATAGTGTTGCTATATAAAAAATGAAAAAAAAAATTACTTTTTTCGATTTTTGACACAGGTCATTGTGTCATTGTGTCAAAATGTTCAGATCATTGTGTCATTGTATCGTCGTGTCAAAAGTATATATAGTGTTGCTGTATATAAAATTAAATACTATTTCGGTTTTTGGCACAATATGAGACAATGATCTGAACATTTTTACACATCATTGTGTCATTGTGTCAAAATGTTCATATCATTGTGTCATTGTGTCGTCGTGTCAAAAGTATATATAGTGTTGCTATATATAAAATTAATTACTCTTTTGGTTTTTTGTCATTGTTCAGATCATTGTGTCATTGTGTCGCCGTGTCAAAATTATATATATTGTGCTGCTATATATAAAATTAAAAAAAAATTACTCTTTCGGTTTTTAACACCATATGACACAATAATCTGAACATTTTGACACAATATGACACAATGATCTGAACATTTTGACACAATGACACAACGACACAATGACACAATGATCTGAACATTTTGATACAATCGAAAAGGTAAAAAAAATTTAATTTTTTATATAGCAACACTATACGCGTTTTAAAGATAAAAAAACGCTCGTTTTTATGGTGTATTTTTTTTTAAAAAAAATAATGTCGTATCTAAAAGTTATGAAGGTTTAAACATGGAGGGAGTTTGATAAAAAGTCAAAAATAGCCTTCTATCTTTTATTTTCTTTAGTTTTTTCCTTTTAATTTACCCAGAAAAATTTTAAGCCATAGATCTTCATTTAATTGAAGATCTAATGGCTATGATTCCTTCTTATCCTTCTTATCCTTTTTATCCAAACTAAACTTCTCACAATAACATCACCCCACATTCATATTGAGGTTTTTTTATCGTACACATATTTTGTCTTTTTCTTAAACTTATATATAATATACAGTTTTTTAAAAGTTGAATATACTATTACGACATGTTTATTATTTATGTTCCAATACAAAGCTTTATTCAAAACCGAGTCATGTTACGTCTTGACATTAATTTTATTTAAAATAAGTCATGTCAAATATGATATGTTTTTGCTTTCTTTTTCTAATCATTTTTCACGATTTCATATTTGGGTAATACGGTTTCTCTAAATTCGTTTCCGTGTTTTAACGCCAATTTTGCCAACTACATAAAATTTATGTGATTTTCGAATATACGATTGCCTCGTGTCTGTATTTTTATTTTGATATTTAAAATCGGGACACGATAACATCACGTGTTTTTTACGTACTTATTACTTAACCATGTCGTTGTCACAACCACGCAGTCAAATAAACATTAGCATATAAATATATTTAGAAGTTATTATTCTTATTACATTCAGTAGTTTTTATGTTAATTAAGTAAAAGCTTGATCTTTTTATATTTATTTATTTCTGTAGCTTAGTGAATTTTGATTAGACACAAAAGTATGACAAGTTGGTGGTCAAGTTGCCATCTATCTTTGTCAATAATATTAAAAAACTGTTCATAATCATGTTTCATCACACCTTTTGAATTTTATAACCTTTTTAGTCATGAAGTTTTAATGATTTTATTTTTATTATCTTTTCTGGTAATCAACATGTAAATCATTATACTACGTGTTAGAAAGATGTCTTACTAAAAAAAAGTTAGTGATTCAAGTCTTATAAGTTATAACGTATAAACATGCTAGTTTTCTACGTTATAAAAGTACTTAGATAATTACTTTTAACATAGGGCTCCTTGTAATATTAATATTGTTTGCTTAACTTTAAGGAGCTCTAATATTTTTTTTTATTGTTTCAACCGAGACTTTCGAGTAAATCACTTATCCTAGTATTACTTCTAACTAACCACACCTGACCGTAGAGTTCTTGTTTTATCCACAACCAATACACATAACTTACGCTTGGTTTTATCGGTTCTGCCATTTTTTCCAAACTTGGAACGGTCGGATCGAAAACAAATTTTTTTAAAATACATAAACCAGTTACCAGATGACTACTAATAATGTTATCGGGCCGGTTTAGTGTCGTTCTTTCATAGTCATGTCCTTCTACCCATTCGATGGGTTAGGATTGGTTTCTGTACACCCCAAACCGCTATCTAGAAGACATTCAGAAGCCCGTGGTGGTGATGCACATCAGCACATGGCCACGGGCCACCCGTGTGGATCTTGAGTGGTAGATATGCACAATATTCAAAAACATGATCGGGTTGTCTAGATGTGTATAAAACTAGAATTTGGGTCAAACCGAATTGGTTTTAAAACCGGTTAAGATCAAGTTAAAGAAAATCAAAACTGGGCCCATCCAAACCTGCTTACATTAGAAGCTGGATTATAAAAGAAAACAAACAAACCCGAATCGGATTTTATTAGTTTTAAATCGGTATAAACGGCTAAGTTCTCAAACCATATTCAAACTGACATATCGGTTCGGTTAAAACAGGTTTCTGGATCTTTTTAGATCTGGTTCGAATGTGCACCTCTAACCTCTTGGGTTGTCGGGTCAGAAACTAGAATGTTCATATTGATAGCAGATTAAACAGGGCATAGAGACCAAACCATTAAAGCCCAATCTGGCCCAATGAGCCCAAAATATAAAAGACTGGAAACTCCAGAACAAGCTCTAGTTTTTGTTGCACTTGTGACCCACGTTCACGACTTAGAATTCTAGTTTCCTACTATTGTACTACACTACATAATATTTTCAAATTAGGATGAATAGTATTGTGCTCCGACTAGTCCACGTGGCTTTCTTTGATGGATGTGATATGGTAAATTTTGTTTTAAACGCAACGCATTTTGGACAAGATTTGGTGATGTAATGATCAGTATGGTCGTGTAAATAACATTTAGGTACTAGGGTTGATACTTTGAGCATTTGACTTCTAATTTAACGTTGTTAGATAGCCTTTTTGTATTTTTTCGTTTTTTTTATATTGCGTTATAGGAATGCAAATGTTTTATGTGCCCACGTTATTCTAGCTGCAACGTACATTAATCATCAGGACACATATTCATTTATTAGTTATAATAAAACTTAAATTGTATTACATGCATGCATGGATCTAATCAAAGCTCAAGACTTTATGTCATTATCATCATCAAAACTCATGTTTTAACACATAACATTATCAAAGTATAATTTATATAAATGTTCAATCTTTATTCATCATGCAACATCAAGCAATCAACTTTAACCTTCTAAACCCTAGATCTATCATCAAAGTGATACATATTTATCATGATTCATGCATCAAAATACCATCTTTATACATCGACATGCAAGATCTAACCTTAATCATCATTATGCATCATAATACATCATTATTAATCATAAAAAATCAAAACTTTAATATCATGTAACCTAGATATAGACATAACATCACAGGCACAACATAGATCGTGTGATGCCCCTTACCCAGAATTTAGATTATTACGACATTTGCGGAAGATATGCCTTTTTTAAAAAATTTCCCAGCATGGTTTTAACTTGAAACATACTTATAAACTCCACTGATATAAAAATACTTTAAGTGACGACTTTCAATTAAAATTTCGGCATGACATATTCGTAAGTTCAAGTATCCTTACGAAGGTCAACTTGTGTTATCAATATTACTCGAATTTCAAACACACATGGTCGAAACTAACCACGTGACTACAATTTCAAACAACTACGAAATGGATGGAGTTTAACTCCAAAAACATGACATAAGGGTTAACACGACCAATTAAGAAAACTACATGGTTAATGTGAGACCCTATACTCCACCTTGTTGTCCCGTTCCCAAGATTTGATTCCACAAGCCTTGACCCACTTATCTCCAGGTTGTACATCTTCCAATCATTCCACCTGGTTCCAATCCACCCCCAAGTCTCATTAGGCTTGGCTGCAACACATCCTACTAGGAGATACTCCACCTACACAGTTCACATATCATAAGTTGGCCGATGCTAACTGATAACCCACCAATTAAACCATTCATTTAAAAATATAATTATATTGCTAAATATGACAAGAGTACGTCTCAACCCATGTCATCATTCAAAGGGCATGGTATATTTAACACACTAAGATTCACAAATACCCGTAAAATTAGATTATCTATTATACTCCACTTATTTCATTCATAACAAAAAATTGAAATTGAACAAGTCTCATCATAAACATCCTCACATAAAAAAGTCTAGTTTTAAAACTAGCATCCATTTAATTCATAACTAAGCTAACGCGTGAAAAACATTGTTATACATTAGCCAACTAGTATATCACACACATAACATAGATGAAATTTATCTAATTTCATCATCATCCACCTTCCAAATCCTAATCCATGTTTATTCACAAGCTAGCAACATCATGGATATAATGTTATTCCATGACTAGCGTGTTACCCACTCACATTTTAACACCATAAGATCTACATATAACTTAACTCAAACTCAACTAACATCATAGGTTTAGGCCATGAATCACATGAACCCTAACCAAAATATTTACATACAAGTCTACACATAACACAAAACTGGTTTAATCTCAATCATACAACAATTAGGAACTTTAAACCCTAAAATTTCGACTTCAAGAAATCCCAATCGCATGGTAAAAGCACACCTCATACTTCCAGCCCTATTTTCAAGTTCTGCCAACACAAGATGGAAGGACTCCCTGTTTCTTTCGAAAATTAGATGGAGATGATGAATTCCAGTCGAAATCGCCCTAATTTCGCCCAAATCAGATTCGATTTGGGTCTCTCCAGTCGAAATCGCCCTAATTTAGCCCATATAATTTAAAACTTGAGGCTAAAGTTAATGTGTTTCTTACATGACAACTTTAGTTCCCTAACTTTTATAAGTTAGAATAACCACAAAACATCAAAGCTCATTCCAAACGGTAACAACTACAATTATAACTTTGTTATTTCATTAAATATTATTTTAAATGAAATAACCACTTTGTGATATATATATATATATATATATATATATATATATATATATATTCTCATGAAATTGGGGTTGTTATCTTGATGCATAAAACTCAAGTTAATCAAGAACCAAGAACATACCAACACAAAGGATGATTATGGTGATGATATTTTAGCCTAAATCCACTCCGTATGACCAAGAATCTCCAAGGATTTGATGGTGGATGAAATTTCATACCCAAAGATGGTTGTTGGGGTAAAGGGGGGGGGGGGGTGAAGAAACGAGGATAAATGGGGTTGTTAACTTGTTATGGCTTAAATACCCCAAAATTAGGGTTTTCACCGAAATGACGGTCGATGCGGACCGCGTGGATACCACAAAGAGGGCCTATGGTCCGTGCGGGCCCCAGGGCAGACTCCCCTTGGTCGATTTCACCGTTTTCGTGTTTCTTCGTTATTCGTTGTTTTCAACTACGGTTTTCTACGTTTTTCATCATTTTTCAACCCCCGTCATATCAACCACAATCAAGCTAATAAACATGCCATATATTGTATTACGGTCAAACAACTAATTTCACATAACACGTTTTCAGGCAAAATGACACACGTATCACTTTTTGATTATTCACCAATGTTTCGAGACTCAAATTTGTGTGTGATGACTTGTGATGTGATCCAAATATGTGATTTCCCGATAAACGATAAATCGCGTACCGAAAACACGTAAAGCCCGCAAATTGCTTTATTTTCGTTTCGAGGAACCCAATTGGTCCAAAAGCTTATCAATTAATATTTTGTTTTGAAAGATGATTGTGGATTATTTAAAAACATTATTTGGAGGTATAAATACCCGAGAATTCTTTTAGTACCTATTATCCGAAAATCGAGAAAACACGAAATTTCAAAATGAGTTACGTTTCATAACCGGATAAAATGCAAATGTTACACTCCTGTCCCTTCATGAGTTTCGCCCCTGCCCATCGCCACTTAAATCACTATTATCATAATCGAATGAAATATGATAGAGAATGTGATGAGTAGTGTGTAGATACACTTTATTTTATATTAATTCCTTACAAAATTCACATTTATTAGTATAAAAATATAATACTTTAATCATTTTTATGTTTTTGTAGGTCATGGAGAAAACGAGCTAATTTGGTGCAGTTAAGTACAAAATAAGAGAACAAGATGATTGTGATCAATGAAGCCGTTACTTAAACTCCTTGTTAATCATACTAGTGTTGGAGTAATAAAAAGAAAAGAAAAATAAAATAAATCATAAATGCTGATTGTTGATGACTTACGAATTTGCAAACAAAAGAAAAAGTTAATTGGGCTTTAGCCCAAGAACACCAAACGGGAGTAGCAAAAAGCAATTCACATTGGGGGGATTGGAATATTCGGCTCGGGAGGTTCTGAATTAGGCAGGAATCTCTTACGCTATATATTTCCGAGTTTACTTAAAGAGAGAAAGGAAAGAAATGAAGAGAAAGGAAAGGAAGGGAAAAAAAGAGAAAGAAAGAGAAAGTGAGTGATTTATTTTCTTCCAAATCGAAAAAAAAGAAAATCAATAGAAAATAGCTTAATTTTCCCTCCCCTTCTCTCTCTTTCTCTCCTTTAATAAAACTCGGGAACACAACTTTTATTTTTGTTTCCTTCCCCTTCCGTCCTTAAATAAAACTCAGGAACACAAATTGTTTTACACTTCCTTTCCTTTCCCTTCTTTTCTCTCCTTAAGTGAACTCGGAAACACAGTAGGCACAAAAAGCCAAGGAGGGCAAACTCAGAAGAAGATCAACAATTGTCTTGCTCATGTCACCGACCAAACATAGAAGTTTTATGCTTTTATTCTTAATTAGATTGTAGACATCTTTCGGTTGGTTATTTTTTGTAAAGAGTTTGATTGTGACAGGATTGAATTTCTTTATTAATATGATTAGCTAAATTATTTGTGATCACGGTTAGTAGTTGGTTTTGGATATGTTTTTGTATTCAATTTAGTTTATGAACCGGGCTGGACACTTGAGTCTTTTTTTTATTATCTTACTATAGATGGTTTAAATATATATTGGTAATTAGGGTTTGAGTTAACTTTTGTCTAGAAGAAAGAATTCGTCTTGTTGAACTTATTGATAACCACCAGTCTTTGGTTTTAATGATCAGTCACCAGTGGTTGTTTTACGGGTCTCATGTTGTTTGAATTGATATTCATATAGACACATCCTAGCACAGGTTCCTATTCGGTTTCGGATCGTTAAGTCAATTTTGCCGAATTCCTTAGTCTAGTGATTATCCTTCTTTACAAACGTTATTTTAGTTATGTCTATGTAACTTCTCAAACATTGAATTAAGTTATGTCTATGTGACTTTTTCAACATGGTGAATGAATTAGGTTATACTTAGTGCTGCCAATTCCGAACCTAAACGTGATCACTTGTTTTTATTTATTGTTATTGTCATTAGCTTCTATTTAGAATCATAAATCAACTTTTACAGTTTTTAGTTTTTTAGTTTAATCTAGTTAAATAATCAGATAAAACAAATAGCACCGACCACATGCCATTCGTGGATACGATACCTGACTTACCCTAACTACCTAGGTTATTTAGGTTTTTGAAGTGGATCACGATATCCGCTATCCGAATGCTCACAACTTTGACCGTTTTTTGTTTTATTGCTTGAACAACTAGGGTGTTCATCAATTGACACATTATGTAACTTGTAGAAGATTCCAAACACCCCTTAAAGAACATTCGCTTAGATTACTATAAAACACACTAAAATGAGAAAGAAAACGAACATTAATCACCACGTTTACTAAATAGAGCGAGATAATGATAATATGATAAGATGTTATGTAACTCAAGTTATATTCTTTTTTCTTAAATAAAAAAACTTTTAAAATCAGGGTATTTTAGTCTTTTTATAAAATTTAACAGAGAAATTTGATGGATGTTAATTAGATGACGGATTGTAATCGAGATAAAACGTAAAACTCATAGAATTAACTAGCAGTTTTTAAATGTTTGAACTAAAAAACGATATTTCAATCACCCCTCAAAAACTATAGTTTACTCTAAATTCGTTTACATTTACTTTATACTCATGTATTTTTTACAAGGTTTATACTTTGGAATTTAGAGTTAAGTGTTAAAAACTTAGAACTAAAGATATAGGTTTAGGGGTTAAGCTTTAGAAGTTGCATTGTAGTTTTACTCTAAGACCGAGCTATGACGAAATTTGTTTGTTAGTTCTTTTGTACCCACAGTGTCATCGCTGCAACGTGCAGCAAAGAAAAAACTAGTTTTCTACATCTTAAACACATGATAACATTAAACCTTAGGTATCAAAGAAATAACATTTAGTTTAATTGTATTTCAATACATTAATTGATACCTTCATTTTGCTATCTAAAGGTTCTAATCTTGCCATAGAGTGTGTATCACAAAATAGAATAGAATTTCTATATATAACAATAGACAACGTTTGCTTGAATTTTTTCTAAAAAACCTTCCTCTGCATTATACATTATTAAGTCGCTTTTTGACTATATTCCTTTCCAGCTCAGTTGGTTAGGTTGTTATTTTTTTCTACATTTAAGAGTTCGAATCTGATTAGCAACACCAAAACGGTCTACTTTAAATATTTTACGCACTCTACACGTGTTCCTTTCCTCTCCCTAACTCAATACTTATTCTTCATATGACATCCTACCTTTCATAGCCTCAGGGGGGATCCAGGGAAAAATTCAGGGGTAGCGTTAAAACAAAATATTTGTCGGGACTAACAGGGGTTCGGGGGCAGCGCCCCCGAAAAAATATTTTTAGGTAATTAACAGGCTTATAATCACATTTTCAAGTCAGAATTCAAATAAAAACCATAAAATTTCTTCGAGGGGGTAGCGTAAAATATTTTCAGGGGTAGTGAAAAATTCGTTTGAGGGGTAACGAAATATCGAAAACCAAAAAAATTACATATCGCAGTAAAAGTTCAGAGGTAACGGACGCTACCCCTGGGCTGTGGGTAGGTCCGCCCCTGCATAGCCTTCGCAGTTAATCACCTGCAACATCTATCCTTGCTTTATATTTATGTATATTTCAAATAGATTCGTTATAAATTTTGCATCTCTTATATGATCTACTAATCGTGCCTTCTAGTTAAAAATAAATTACATAGATGCTTAAGGACTTGTTAAAAAAATGGAGGTGATATAAACACAGACATTTTGAATTTGTATATAGGGAGCATATGATCGTTTGCACACAAACGGTCGTTTGTAGTTTTTTTTTTGTATAAATGTTTTAAATTATTTAACTTTTATAAACATTAAAAAGGTTTATTCATCATATCTGATAAAAAATACTTAAACGAACACAATAGTGACTTAAAATAATAAATTTTGAGACTCAGAGTCTTTGCCAGTACCGTCTCGATGGCTTCTCGACAAGTCTTTTCCAGTGTTGGGTCAAAAAATAATTAAAAAAAAACGTTTGTCGACAAGTTTTTTTTTAAACGTTTTAGGTATTTCAATACTCCTGATAAATTTAGTGACTTATTATCGACAAGTCTTCTCGACAAATGTTTTGAAAAAAAATTGAAAATAAAAAAAATCATGGGCCGTGGGGACCCAACACCGGAAAAGACTTGTCGAGAAACCATCGAGACGGTACCGGCAAAGAGTTTGAGTCTCGAAGTTTATTATTTTAAGTTACTATTGTGTTTGTTTAAGTACTTTTTATCAAATATGGTGAATCAACATTTTTAATGTTTATAAAAGTTAAAAAATTTAAAACATTTATACAAAAAATAAAAACTATAAACGACCGTTTGTGTACAAACAATCATATGCTTTATGTGTACAACTTCAAAATACATGTGTCTTTATCCATAGCTTGAAAAAATACAATATATTTTAGGTGTCTAATGTACTTTCTTTACTATATATCTATATTTATCTATCTATATTCTATATTATATATAATAAAAGAAAAGTTTTTGGCATCACAATTTGCCATGTGGCACCACCACATTCATCCTCAACAATTTTTCCCGCCAATTCTCCTAATTATGGAAGTGATTTGTATTTCCAATTTTTTACAAAATATTTTAATAACCAATTATTTAATTACTAAAGATATAAAAATACATAATTGTCGTATATTATAATTGTATTTATAGTTTTTTTTTAAAAGTCACCCGTGTAACACACGGGGATAAAAAACTAGTATTTTATATATATATATTTATATATTTATTTAAAAGTATTGATTCCTTGTTTAAACAAATCGACACAAGATCCACCGACCTTTCTTTTACGACACGGTATTCGATTTACCTTTTTTTTTACTGATTTTATTATTTAAATTATAAATATGATGTTCATATTCATAACTCTATATCTCATTTTATTTGTTGCTATCCCCTCCTTAAGTTTCTAAATAAATATACATTTTTAATTTCTTTTTCTCTTTTAAACAAAACTGAACATTTACATGATACAATCGTTTAAAATTCAATTAAGGATATCCCGAAATTTAATTAAGGATATCCCGCTATTTATAAGTAAATCTTTTAACTTCAAAAAACTTATAACTTTTTTTTTTTAACTTTTTTCCTTAACTTTAGAGAGATGTGAAAGATTTTTTCCTCATTTCAAAAAAAAGGTTTTATTGTTCTTGTTTAACTTTATTTTCGTTTCTCTAAAAAGCTTGTTTTCTTATTTAAAAGAAACTTGAGGTTTATTCTTTGAAAAAAAATATTTGTTATTTTTTCAAAAAAATTGATTTAAAAAAAGAAATTAAATAGAAATTTTTAAATTTGTTGCTTTTCATAAAATGAAATGTTGGGGGGGGGGGGGGGGGGGGGGAATGATAATTTAATTTGTAGGAGAGGGGTGCAACAAACAAATAAATGATAGAGAGGGGGAGGGAGGGAGGTACGAATAACCTATCCGTTAAATATAAATGTGTGATTCTCATATATGTTGTAAAATATTACTATAGGGGTAACTCTATGATGTAACGGGACCATACACTAACACAGTACAATTAATTAACTGGTCAAGTATAATATAGATTTGAAGGTTTAATAAAAGTTTATAAATAATGTAAATATGAAATTATTTAAAATAAAAACGATTTTAAGGATTTAGTTAAAAATTAAAACATAAAGTTAATTACGTATAAAAGGATCTTTGCCTCAGTGGTATTTTGGTATCCGTGAACGCTAGGGTCAAAGTTGTGTTCACAGGGAGGGGGTTTATTGTCTATAGTTGGCTAAGAAATGTTTTTATGTGATGCTAATGATTTAATAACAATTGTTGTATCTCCGGAATGTTTCTTTATATTATTAGGCTATGTGTAGTCATAACTCCCTGGAGGGGGTTATACGACACGTTTCGTACGCATCATCAAGGAACTTTATTACTGAACGTGTGTGTAGTTATAACCCTCATAACATCCCTTTAATGATTACATAATTATATTATTCTATTTAAAAAAAACTCAAATAAACCTACCTGGGACGATTTTGACTAAGATGGCGCCGTGGGGGTGGAGGAGGGGCACCATCTTAATGCTTTTAGGGAGAGATGACGCCCCACTACACACAACCTTATAACATACATGAAATTCAGCTCTAAACCACCTAGCCTTCATTTATAGCGAAAAACATTTTTTTCTAAAAAGGGGGGATATGGGTTGTCAATTTAGTTTGTGAAAAAAATGATTGGCGTTTCGATATAGTTATCTCAACTCAAATGGTAAGGCTATCCGTAGTGGATGGAGCCCCTTGTGGGCGTTATGCGCCATGTGGCGTTCACGTCATCAAGAGGGGCTCCATTAAAAAAGTTGTGTAGTGGTAACCTTTCATAACGCCCCTCTAATTATTACCTAATTATTATTTTAAAAACCCACTTAATAAAATCTCTCCAATTTTAAAAAAAAAAAAAAACAAACCAATCAAAAATAAAGGGGGGGAGCGCCATGTTAATAACGCCGACCACTTTTTCTCTTAACATGGCGCCCCGGGGGGCGGTACTCGACGCTATAAGGGGCGCTATGTTACCAATTTTGGTACCATAACGCCCCACTACGGATGGCTTAAGATTCAAAAAAAAAAAAAACAAAGTGCCTCAAGCATAAAGAAAATATTATTTATACTATAAACATTTTACAAGTTAAAATAAATAGTATGGTGTGATTGGACATGTGGTTTTCATGTGGACTTCACATGACAAGCTTCCTTTATTTTTTCTAAAGCATTTTCTTCATGAATAATGGTGTTTAACATAATTAACAAAACGAGTTAGGTGGTATAGCGGATAACATCACGTAACATAATTTTTAGATTTTAGATTCGGTCTTTAAAGTGTTTGATTACCAATTCTGTTTTCGGTTAACTTTTTGTCTTTTTTACTTTTAGGTTTCTGTCGTTTTAGTTTCAGACTGTTTAGTTTATTATTTTTACTATTATTTTTGTTTAACGTCGTTATACCGTTAATTTTAAATTTGCGTTTTCTTTATATTACGCTTTAGCAATGCAATTGTTTTGTTCGTATACCCACATTATCCTCGTCGCAACACACGTGCTATAAAATCTAGTTTGAGACGAAAAGAAACCCAAACATTAATTTATTCTAAATAAAAGTTTAGTTTAATTTTATTATTTCAGTAATTTTACAACTAAGGAACTTATTATGTAAATTACTTACCCTAATCCGTCTAGAGGAGACCTCAAAAGCGTTCACCACTTTTAACTCCTTTGGCTTTATCATTAGATCCAACCCCATCTTACAAATAACCGGAATATTTATATAACTAAAAACAGAAAAGTAAATAAATAAAGTTCTCTCTTCTCACCACCAAGTGACATTGATCCAATATCAATTTCAAAGTCCCACTCTCATCTCAAATCACCTATTGTCTAGCCAATGATCCTCGGCCTAGGCGAACTCAAGCGGTTCAGACGATGCATCAAAACATATTAAAATGAGAAGGTTTTGGATTCAAGTTTTATATGTGACAAAAAAAAGGGTTTCAAGCTGGGCCCACCTATCGTGATTTTCCTCCTGGGGGTTATCTTTGTGTCATGTACTTAAGAAATGAAGATGATCGGATGGGTCATTGATCCGTCATTAATCTAAATTTGTCTTTAAAGAAAAAAATACCTATTGTCTCCCTCTAAACCAATTTCGTTATTTTTTATTATGATTAAATCCACTAAAACAAAGCCCCATAAAGATTAGATTTTTAACTAAAGATTGTAGTATCATATATGCACATACATATGATTGAGGTTTGGTTTAAAACCTGAATGAAATACCACCAGCTAAGGAGCTGTTAAAAATTACAATAATATTAAAATAATTATAATAATTTAAAATTACAGTTATACCAATATTAAAATAACAATTTCTTTTATATTCTTTTTTATTACAAGTTAGAAGCACTTTCACTTTCACTACCATGTTCTGACGATATTCCACCGCGCCACCACCACCTGATATCAACCGTCCACCATCCTTCCCCAAATTTCCACACACACACAAATCCCCATCTCTCACAAACCAACAAATTATATCAACAGTTGCAACCAAAAATCCCACATTTTTCCTTCACTTTTCATACTTTTTGATACCTCAATCTTCATCTTCTCGATCTAGGCTCTAGGGTTCTATACTGTTAATCAAGCTGCTGGTTGAAGTTTAAAAAAAAAACACACTTCTCCGATCTGGTTATGATATTGGGGACTGCGTTGACTCGGTTTCTGACATGGGTTTGACCTTAAATTAATTGATTTTTTACAAAAAAGAAGATTGCCGACAATGTCTTGGAAGAACAGGGGAGGTTCGGAATCGAATTCAAGACGGTTGGTATCAAAGCAACTAACTTTGTTCTTGTGTGCCGGTTGCTTCTTTGCCGGAATACTCTTCACCGACAGGTTTTCTTCTCTTTCTTTAACTGACCCCACCCACCATTTTTAAAGAAATTGAGGGGTTGTTATGGAATGATTAGGTACTAATATGCTGCTTTTTGATGATCTTTTGTGGATGTATTTACTTGAAGTTTTTGAATCTTGTTGATCTTGACATGTTTGTTGGGAAATCAAGAATCTTGTTAGTATTACAGATCTTGATAAGGGTTTTGAGGAACTTTAGGATACTTGATGAGTTGATATGTATCCAAGAAAATCTTGAAACTTGTTCCCTCTAAATATTTGAATCTTGAACCTATGGATTTGGAGGATTTAAGGTTCTTAGAGTTGACTTGCTCCCTCCAAATTCTTGAATCTGTTACTAATGTTGATATGGGTTCGGAGGATTTAGTGGTCTTAGAGTTGATATGTTTCCTGGAAAATCATGAATCTTGTCAAAGGGTTTGGAGGACTTCAGGATTCTTGAAGAGTTGATATGTATCCAAGAAATTCTTGAAGTTTTAAGCTTTACTGATCTTGATATTGATTTAGAGGATTTAGGGTTCTTAGAGTTAATTTCTTTCCTCCAAATTCTTGAATCTAAAACTTTTACTAATGTTGATATGGGTTTGGAGGATCTAGTGGTCTTAGAGTTGATATGTTTTCTAGGTATTCCTGAATCTTGAGAATTTTACTGATCTTGATATGAGTGATTGAAAGAGAATAAAGTTTACAATTGGATCCGTTTTTCTGTTTGAAGATAAATTGAGCGGTGAATTTCGTGATATTTGGATACATGATCCTGTATGCTTCATGACATTCATCTTCAAAATCAATTGGCATCCTGCGAAAGTCATATATTTTATTTTAGATGTCCATCAAAGTTTGTACATTTCCAGTTTCAAGACAATAAATTTGGTATACTTCTCGTTAATTGATTCCTGACCAAAATGCTTCTTTGTGTTTTGCATCATGATGGTCTTTTAGCTAATCTTGGAGCATATAGATACAAGTTTTCCTGAAATACCCTTCATTCTCTCTATGAAGGATGACTAACGGAATAAAGGTTGCATAATATAATATACATGGAAGAAAGTGCAACAAAGTCTTTTTATACAAAAATATAAAAAAATCGTACCCTGTAATATACCACTCGTAAAGTAGGGTTTGGGGAGGGTGAGACGATGACAAATCTTACATTTAATCCCAAGGGATTGAGAGGCTTCTCATGCTTCCAAATGAGATCCCCCCCATTCCCCATTTCTTTTCTTTTTTTTCTTTTTTTTTTGAAATTTCTGAATATACTTGGTATATCAGTGACTTATTTGTTGTTGTGAAGTTAATGCTCGGAGATTCTATGTCTTTGTGAATCGAGGGATTTATGATTCGCTTTTACTTCAATGTGTTTTCTCTATCAGAATAAAACCAAACCTGAAATCAAATGTTTGGTTCTATTTAATAACCTTTATGTTTGGTTAGAATTTTTATAGTTTCTTAATGACTCTTTTCGATTTGGAATAAAGTTTTATAATACTTGCAAATTGATCTTAACAATTACCTTCTCAATTCGATCTGTCTAAAACCTTACATGACTAAACTTTGGTTCGGTTTTCTTTATGGTGCCAGAATGTGGACAGATCCTGAAGATAAAGGCCTATTGCTACCAACTGGGATTGAAGATGAACAAATTCAGTTAGTTGCAGATGGTTGTGACACAAAATTAGTGAGTAAACAAGTTCATGAGCATATTAATTCCTTATTAATACAATCTTTCTAATAACTTTTTGGGATTCTGTTTTCTTGTTAGAAGGATGTAAGGAAGGATCCCAAAGATATAATCCATGAAGTTTCAGAAACACGTAACGCCGTCCAGTAAGCTTCGTTTTCCGTATTTCATCCATGATTACTACTTTTGACTTTTGAATGCTGACTTTTTCTTCTTGATGATTTGGTGAATGTAGAACATTAGATAAAACGATTTCAAACTTGGAGATGGAGTTAGCTGCAGCAAGAGCGTTGCAAGATTCTATACTTACGGGATCCCCTATATCGGATGATTTAACGCTACCAGAGCCCGTGAAGAAAAGAAAATATTTAATGGTTGTGGGGATTAATACAGCTTTTAGCAGTCGAAAGAGAAGAGATTCTGTACGGGCTACTTGGATGCCTCAAGGTTGTTCTTTTCTGCATTTTTTAGCTAAAGCACATTATTAGTTGAATAGAGGTGTAATCTTTACTCTTTAGTATGGGTTGGGTTAGCCTAAAACACTTATCTAATTTATTTAATTTATAAATAGTTTTAAGAGTGTCAGAAGTTAGATACAATTGCAAAAACTATTACATTATAATACTTGTCTAGTTTTTTTTTTTTTTTTTTTAAAGAAAATGATTTATAAGGATTTTATGTGTGGCATTAAGAATAAACTTTGGGTGACTTTCGACCCATTTGACCTGTTTTCTTTTAAGATAGTGTTTTTAGTTTTCTCCGTACGACCCGTTAGAGATAAGACATGTTCGGGTCACAAATGTAATTTTGGTTCGAGCCGAAAGCACGAAACTGCCTGAAGGCAAGGTGGCTTGACCCAAAACACTTTTTGTCCATTTTTAAAAAATAAATGGTTAGTGTCCGTGTCAGTTATGATGAAAAAAATATGTTATTTCATTTTAATCCAAATTTTTTAATATAATGATTTATGAAGTTTTATGCATTGAAAGTACACTTGGGTCCACGTTCGACTCGTTTAACCTCTTTATCCCATTTCGTCACTTTCCTTATTTGTTTTCTTTTGGCTTGTTAGAGAAAAGAACATAACCTGAATTGACCCTTATTAGTGAGATGATCTTCATTCTGTTCGAATATTAAATCATCTTTATGTTTTTCAAATTCCAGGTGATAAACTTAGGAAATTAGAGGAAGAAAAGGGTATCGTCATGCGATTTGTCATAGGTCACGGGTAGGCATTGCCTATTTCACCATTTTCATTTTATACATTAATATAAACACCAGAATATGATATGAACTCTAAAGGTGCTGATTATGTTGACCTTTGACTTTATTCAGTGCTACAACTGGTGGTATACTTGATAGAGCTATTGAAGCAGAAGACAGAAAGCATGGAGATTTCTTGAGACTGGTAAATGAAATACGATCTTTTTGTTATCGTTTTTGAATCTTGATTTAAGCGGACTTGTTGAAGTAAATCGTATGTGAGCAGGAGCATATCGAAGGGTACCTTGAATTATCAGCTAAAACAAAAACATATTTTACTACTGCTGTTGCTCTATGGGATGCTGATTACTATGTCAAAGTTGATGATGATGTACATGTAAATATAGGTATAATCATACAAGCCTGTTTTGGTTTTTTGTTTTCTTTAAACTAGAGGTGACAATTATGACCCGTTTATAAAATTTAAAAACATCAACAAAAGTGTCTCCGGGTCAACCCGGACCAACCTGTTTTGGCATGTGCTAACATGTTTTCATCCGTTGGCTCACCTGCCCGATACCCAATTTGCCACTAAAAAAACTAACGGTCACCATGGTTGTAGGTGCACTTGGAGCTACCTTAGCCAAGCATCGGTCGAACCCACGTGTGTACATTGGATGCATGAAATCCGGGCCCGTACTCGCTCACAAGTAAGCCAAAGCTTTTCTTCTTGCTTAACTTCTATTTTTTAGAGTTAACTTCCTTTTTGGTTCCTGAGGTTTACCAGTTTTTTCACTTTTAGTCCAATTTTCTAAAAAATCGATTTAAGAGCCTCACCTTTGGTTTTTTTTTCTCAATTTTGGTCAATTTTAAAAATCTGTTCAAATTAATTGTTAAAATGAAGGGCATTTATGTCCAAATTAAACTCTAATTCACCAACTTAAAAAGGAAGTCGATCTATCTAAAGGTGAATAGAGTTTGAATGGGACATAAATGCCCTTCATTTTAGCGATTAATTTGGATGGATATTTAAAGATAACCAAAATTGAGAAAAAAACTAAAGGTGAGACCCCTAAATCATTTTTTTTTTAAATTGGACTAAAAGTGAGAAACTGGTAAACCTCAGGGATCAAAAAGGAAGTTAACTCTATTTGTTATTTACATCTTGGGTTTGACTCTTGACCATTGACTTCTTTTTGCTAAAAGAGGAGTGAGATATCACGAGCCCGAGCACTGGAAGTTTGGCGAGGAAGGAAACAAGTACTTCCGACACGCCACCGGACAACTATATGCCATCTCAAAAGATCTAGCCACTTATATATCTATTAACCAGTAAGTATTATCCGACTACAAAACGGACCCGTTATTGTTTCAATCATCTCAAACTGTGAATCTTTATAGAAACGTGTTACACAAGTACGTGAACGAAGACGTATCATTGGGATCATGGTTCATTGGACTCGATGTAGAGCACATCGACGACAGACGGCTATGTTGTGGCACACCACCTGGTATTTTCAAACACTTTTTTGGTCCATTTTTTTATTTGAAAAAAAAAAGAAACTAATATTGTATATATGGATGTAGACTGTGAGTGGAAGGCTCAAGCAGGGAACATATGTGTGGCTTCTTTTGACTGGAGCTGCAGCGGGATTTGTCGGTCAAGTGAGCGGATTAAGGAGGTGCACAGGCGGTGTGGGGAAGGTGAAGATGCTCTGTGGACTGCATCTTTCTGATCAATGGTGTTGATCAAAGCAGCAAATCTGTAACATCCATCAAAGTTTTTTTTTTTTTTTTTTTTTCTTCTCAATTTACACCTAATAATTGTTTATATAAAAGACTGGCATGTTTGATGGTTAGATAGATGAGGGGTCTGCTCTCTTTTAGGTGAAGAAGTAGCCATTGGTTTGTTTTTGATTTCATGAGTAGATGGTAAATATTATTTTTTGTTGCATACCATAATATGTGGTAGTATGAAAAGCAAGACACATGTGTAAGTTGAGTTTATGTTTGGTTCCATTAAAATAAAAGATGCCATTGATTTGTGCTGTTTATATTCACTTACTTAATAATACTAAGTAGTAATAATACATGGTTTTTAGAGTTGTAGTTTTAATGGGAGAGGGGCGGCTCTATAGCTTTAAGAAAAACTGAAAAAGCAAGCTTCTTGGGCCCCAATTTCTTCTATGTACGATTAGGGTTTTTTCTTTGTAAATTGTTGTTTCTTCTTCTTATTCGCAAGAGCCAAGTTGATAGAGTTTGAGACGCAAAAAAAGATAGATGAGATTTAGCAATCTTTATCGAATCTCCAAATCAAATAGTTTATCTAAAGTTTGAGAAAAACCAATGGGCTATTACTAGACCAAATCAAAGTTATAGAGTAAATCTAGATAGCCAAATGGAGACGTAGCTAAGTGGCGATGGAATAAATGGAGAAGGAACAACTAGATTTTGAGAACAATCAAGGTTCCGAGATGAACTACATATTGTTCTTCAATCGAGTGATTATGAGGAAATTATTTATTCTAAAACGTAGGTTTTTTTCCAAACAGTTCTTCTTTGTTGGGATTATAGGAGGTCTGAGGATGTGTTTGCAATAAACAATAGGAATCTTAGTCCTATTGGTTGAAGTAGAAGTATGAAGGATGGATGTTGTTAGCGGAATTTAAACCTAAAAGGACTAAGTAATTAGAATGATTAAGAAAGAGCTTGTGGAATTCATTATATTAATTCATTATATTCGTCCACACATAATTTCAAACATCCTTAACATTTAACACTGTAGTATAATAGGATTAGATCACCTACTTTGTTTACCGCACACACCAGACAAATTTATAACTGCTAACATACAATGACTTGGTATGATCGTCATTACCAAATTTTTATCCTATTTAACGTGTTTCTCCACATATTTGAAACCCCGCTAGGATTAGAGGTGATAAAATAAGACTAATTTTGTACGATTAAAGGCCTAAAGGATATGATACACAGATATATGGTTGTTTATAAAAATGTCATTTTAAAAAGGGCATCGAGTTTTAAATATGTCTTAGGCCTCTAAAACAGTCGACATTCCATGAATGGGAGGAGTCTGTTATTTTTTGGGATAGTGGAAATCTTCGCCCGACCCTTATCAGCAAAACCATTATGGAGGTTCCAAACACACGGTAGGAAAACTCATGGTGAGACCCCTGTCGGCAAACTCATCATGGAAGTTCATGTTTGTCGTATTCTACCTAGTAAGTATGTCCCAATTGACATCAAAAGATAGAACGCTACCGATGTTGTTTATATATTTTCAACTAGGAGTAAAAGCGTATTTTAACTAAAATCTATGTATATCTATCTATACTATATACTAAACAAAAAGATTCATGCCACATGTAATCACCACATGCCTTCCCAATTAAATATTTACAAATCAACTAGTCAGTGACCCGGGTAAATACCCAAGACTGTGATATTAAAAGAATTATACGAAGTAAAGGTTAAACTTAAATTGAAAAGAAAAATTGAACTGAATAATACATAAAGCTAAAGAGCCGATAAATATTTAATAATATTAAATTAACAAGTTTAATAGTTGTTCTTCACGGAGGTCCCTTAATGGTGGATCTCTCAAATTTTATGATTTTGATTAATTTATTATTATACAATGAAATTTGGTACATTAATAGTGTACTTTTTGTTTTTCTAACTTTGGCCACAACACTTTAATGTTTTGACGCTTTCTACCCCTAAGTTTTTACAATTTGTTTTCTTCCTTTATAACGAGATAGTAAACTTTTGGTTTTCATAGTTTGGCCACATATGTTTCATACTTTTACGTTTTGTATCATTTAATTTTTAAAGTTTTTTATTTATTTTAAGTTTTGTTATCTTCTATTTTGACCACGAAACTTTTAACTTTTCTACTTTCGTTTTTAGTATATTTTTATAGTTTTATACTTTCGCTACAAGACTTTTATACTTTTACGTTTTATAACCCTTAACTTTTTTACCCTCTAACTTTTGAACTTTTTTTTTGTTTTAAGTTTTGTTGTCTTCAACTTTGGCCACGACACCCTATTTTTCTACTTTCGTTTTTAGTATACTTTTATAGTTTTATACTTTCACAACGAGACTTTTAAACTTTTACGTTTTATAACACTTAACTTAGTATATTTTTATAGTTTTATACTTTCACCACAAGACTTTTAGATTTTTTACGTTTTAGACTCCTTAATTTTTTAACCCTCTAACTTTTAAGGTTTTTTTTTGTTTTAAGTTTTTTTGTCTTCCATTTTGGCCACGAAACTTTTAACTTTTCTACTTTTGCTTTTAGTATACTTCTATAGTTTTATACTTCTATAGTTTTATACTTTCGCCACGAGACTTTTAAACTTTTACGTTTTATACCACATTAATTTTTTTTACTTTCGTTCAGTATACAAATTCAACCCCGCAGCAACGCGTGGGGAGGTAAACATCTTGTTCTTGTTACTACAAATTCATATTGAACATATGAATCAATTGGTACAATAAATTTTGAGTACTCTTCAACGAATGATCAATTTGAAGTTGAAGTTCATCAATGGTGAGTTAAGAAAGTTGCGACTTTGTTTTTTGATTTGTTCACCATCATTCATTGATCAAAGCAATATGGATCTAGTTTTGTTAGGTTTTTTATCACGAATCCAAAGCAATTTATGGATTGAATTTTCGTTGAAAAATACAGAAGATATGATGAATCAAAGTTGTGGTATTTTAAAAAAAATATATGGATAATTTTTATGTGAATAATTTAAATAAAAATTCTCACAAATTGACACATAGGATTTATCATATGTGGCATACTTTAAAACCTGTCACTTGTACTTTAAAAACTCATATTAAATCGATTTTGAATATCTCTTTCAATACATTTTTAAATTGAAAATAATATATTTCATTTCATATATATATATATATATTATATTTTATTAAAAATAATATATGTTATTACACATACTTTAATATTTTGATGTAATGCTTATACTATTTTATTTAAAATAATATTTTTATATTATACACGATATAAAATATTTTGTTCTATGTAATTTTATATATTTTTTACTTTAATTGAGTCTTATTTCAAATTTACCATGTATTTCAATAGAATAAAAAAATCCTTATTTTCCGTGACTAGATAACTAATTATTCCCATACTTACAGTTACTGACAAATTCTTATATAATTATAAAAATACATAATTGTTGTATATTTTTTAAATCTTATAAGTAAATTGCCATTTCCGTCCCTGTGGTTTGCTCAATATTGCCAATTCAGTCCAGTAGTTTTAAAATTGTCAATTTCCTCCCTGTGGTTTGTAGAAATTGCCAATTCAGTCCAAAACCAACAATTTCTTTGGACTGAATTGACATTTTTTGCAAAACACAAGGACGAAATTGGCAATTTTTTATAATATTTTGGACTGAATTGGCAATTTTTTCAAACCACAACGACGAAATTAACAAATTTTAAACTATTGGACTGAATTGGCAATTCTGAGCAAACCACATGGATGAAAATAGCAATTTACTCTTTTATGTAATTTATATATTGTAATTTTTTTTACTATAGTAGATTATGATTTAATCGTATAACACACCGGAATAAAATAAAACCTAGTAATAATAACATACTTAACATATCACTATGAAAAAACATCATTACAAGTATTACAAATATGTTGATACTTTAATTTTAACTTTTGAAGCCAAACTACCCGATTTAGCTCGGGTTTGGACGGTTTAAAATAAAGGGAGATTTACATATATCCCCTTAGTAAGCCTTTTAATTACATATATACCCAAACTTAAAAATCAATTACATATATCCCCATTTCACATAAAATTACCCATTTACCCTTTATTTTCCAAAACTAAAAATTAAATAATGTGAGAAAATCAAACAGCACAGTAGAACCTCTAACCTTCTTGACGGCAGCAAGCAATGTACCCGGTTCTCAAAACCATCTTCTCCCCTTTTCTTTTGAACCTCTCACTGCAACTGGTCTCATTTCCTTTGATTTTTTTCTTGTTGCGTTCTGGCACGGCACCCCAAACTGATGGCGGAGCTGTGGTTGCATAATAATCGTCGCCATCAACATCGGCCCGTGACTTTACCGATAATGGCGTTGTTAATTGCATGGATAATTGGGGATCTCAAAAATCGAAACCTAATCTCCTTAAACTAAGGTTCAGATAAGATTATAAAAATAATAATGTTTTA
>JBCNJP010000024.1:55165245-55204262 GCA_039602395.1 Deinandra increscens subsp. villosa | reverse complement strand
TAGCAAGTGGAAATAGGTCACTCAACCGAAACACTATAAATCTCGTGTGTTTCATTTTCTCTTCTAAGTGTGTGTGCGTGAAATATCGTGTGTGAATCTCGATCAGTGATTCAGTTCTAGTACCTAACAAGCTTCAGTACTTAAAGATTCGGTAATAGATTGGTTCATTGGTAGCAAATTTATTCACCAGTAGTAGCTACCGGGCTCGGTAGTAACTACTAGGCTTGGTAGTAACCAGAACCATCACTAGTAACTTAGCCTACCGATAGCAACAAGAAGATCGGTAGCAACTTAGTCCTTGGGTACCAAAATGCGCTTAGCAAATTAGTACTTCTGTAGCAACATTGTTACTCCTACTTATGGAATTCCTACTGATGTTTGTTGTCAATGTAACTGCCTATATGTTGACAGTTATGACGGCCAACTGACACCTTTATGCGTACAGTTGAAACCGCTGATTGTGTCTGTTCCCCTAATACATAAATCTATCGATAATCGATCTCTGGTCAAAATCAGGTACATCATAACGAATTACATACATCCAAACATAATGCCCACACCGGAATATGAAGCTGTTGCTGAAATGAACAATCCAATTTCATATAAATCCAACTTAAAATAGACTGAATTTCATACGTATCATTCTTCCCTATATATTTTCCAATAATTTCCAGCTGGTGTGCCATTTTCATCAACAAATAGCAGGGTTCCAAAATAATAAGCCTAATAAAACTCCATATATATCACAATCTCACGTGTATACGCATCCATAAATCAATAAAATTCATTTACAAACTCACAGGATGATTGCAGAGAAGGATTATGATCCCTCGCGAATTTGTTAGGGTTTTTGGAATTGTAATTCAAATCGATATTGCGAACGGATGTCTGTATCGCCTCCAAACCTTTTCCTTTATCCATCAAATAGTGTAACAATCGTCAATCGCCGGTCGGAGTTGGAGTCGGCGTCGGCGTCGGAGCTCCGGAGAGATTTTTGATCGGTGTAAATTTGGGCAGTGATATGCCTCATGTTGCCGGTGACCGCCTTTTGTTTTTATCTCTTGTGCATGATCGACCTTCAATAAATTAGATGTTCTAAATAACTCCCTCAAGTTTCAATATTTGCATATTATACCCTTGTTTATTGTTACGGCTTACGATGCCGGTATAAGACTACCGGTAAGCATGCAAACGAACCAAACCGAATAAACACAAACATGATCATGTTCGTGTTGGGTTCGTTTATTTAAATTTAACCGAACACGATCATTAGTCTAGTAAAAAAAAGTTATGTTCATATCCGTTTATTAAAAAAATGAAAATATTCGTTTATTAAGTAAATGAATATTTTCGTTTTCGTTCATTAAAAATCTAAACGAATAGCTTATAAACATATATGAACATAATTGAACACAACTGTAAAAATATAAACGAGTACAATTAAAAATAAATAAATATACTAGAACACAAACGAACAAGACTAGCATATTAAGTTTTCAACAATATCAATGATTAATAAAGACATTTATACTAGTAATTCAAATGTTAAAAAACAACTACATGTTGGGAGACCAATAAATGTATCGTTTTTGAAAAAACTTTTACGTTTCAAATGATTATCTTAATCTTAATTCTAATAAAGCAATAAAATTTTTGCCACATGTCTTTATTTTAAAAGGTCCACATCATCATTGCCACATGTTAGACTCACAATCAATTACAAATTTAGTAAATCACCAATTAAGACTAATTACTAATTTTGTCCAAACTAATTTTTATTTTCAAAACAAATGAAAAAATTAATGTAGAATTTACTCAATAATTTGAGTCTTTTTTTTAAATTAATCAACAATTTGTCAATTATAATAATTTTTTTTAATTTATTAGATTATCATTTATTGTTTTATAAGGATAAGGATTTTACGTCAATCATAATTAGCAAATCTCTCAATCGTTTTCTTCTTTTTTTGTATTTTTTCAATATTATAAAACCTAAATTCAGCCCGTGTAGTACACTGGTTACTAACCTAGTTAACATAATAAACTAGCATTCACAAATATAACTAATCAAACAAATCACATGGTCATGTTTGTTAACTTAACTAGAATAAAATAAAAAATTATGTTCTAGTTTATTCAATTAAATAAATAAACATAAATAACGTTCTCGGTTCACGAACTATTTAACTGAATTCGTTTACGAGCCTAACTATCGTCATTTCTAAAACCCTAGGCCGATCCTTCAGACCCATTCCCTGTCGAGATCATCTAAATTCTTGCATCCTTTTAATCTGCTATCTAACGTAAGCACTAGTTGTTTCTAGCAAATTTGATTATCTGTAAAATTCGCTCTTCCGAAATTATTATTTTCTGTGATCGTACTCCATTGTTTCCTTACTTGATCGATCAGTTTACACACATTACAGACAGATTCACGTCCATTTTCACTTCTTGAAGGTCATGAATTATTCATTGCTATTTTTGAGTTTTTTGAATATTGTGCTTTCAAGCTAGGGTTAATATGTGAAAGTTGAATATATTGGAGTGATTACGTTTAACATGCCAATTGGTATAATGCTTTTAACTCTTCCTACTTTGCTAGTACTCACCTTGGTTTTAGATATGCTTTTTAAAACCATTGATTCGCTGATATTAATGGTTCACTCTTTCATCAATGTTCAACTATGGTTTGAATGTTTGATATTAAGTTCAATTTCCCCAAATCTTGTGGTTGTTCATATGATTGTTTTTCTTTTATTATGGTAATTAGTAATATTGTTTGTGGGAGGATCACAGGTGCAGAAAGAGAGAAGCTTGACTCAATGGCACCACTTGTAAACAGACTCCCTTTTGTTGCTAATCATTTGAAGAAAATGATCAATAAGCTTAATGCAAATGCTGAAAAACATCTCATAAAAACTTGGTCTCGTGCATCGATGATTGTTCCTGAAATGGTTGGCCATCGTATTGGTATTCATAATGGTATAAAACATCGCTCGGTTCAAATTAAAGATGCCATGGTAGGACACAAATTGGGAGAGTTTGCACTTACACGAAAACGTAAACCAAAAAAGACACAAATTGTGAAGAAACCTGGGAAGAAGAAGTGATCAGATTTCAAGATAACATTCCAAGAACCAGACTTGTTCCCAACAGATTAAGATAACCAGGTGATCATACTGAAACTTGTTACGTTGTGTATTGCTTTTTAGTTTATCAAGTATTTTGTCGATCTTCTAAGATTATGCACCGGATTCACAGTTTATTTTATGATCACATATTTGAAACTTTTGGTACTTTTGAACTTGCTTTGATTTTAGTATCAACCTTGCCTTCTTGCATTTCCTTCATACATGTTTCAATTTTGTTTTTCTATTCAGTTGAACTGCTAGAGTTTTACAAGGCAATGATTTATCACATTTTGTTAGGGGTGGCAATTCCTGACATGAACCCGACTTGAAAATTTGAAAATAATCATATTTTGAGTTAGCCAGCCTAACCTGTTTACTATACAGGTCGTATTTGAGTACTGATTTCAAAAGCCTTATAGAATCTAGTTGAAACGACAAGAGTGACAATGTGATACACACATTGTTCAAATGAATATTATACAAACTTTCTTTATGATTTTAGTACTCGAATAATTATAAAAAGCTGAGCTTGTAACATCAAGACTTCAAATCTGATGGTCAGACTCAAATCTTTAGTTTATTTGACTCTGGAAATGATCTGATCTGACCATCTAGTTTTGTTACCATCTAGTTGCCATTTAGGTTTCTTAAAACTTTGCTTTACTGTTATAATGACATTAGAACAGCTTCCCTGGTTGGGTTCCGCTTCTCATCATTGTGCAGAATTCTTCATAATTTATCTTCCCATCCTGTAGAAACAACAGTAAGCCATGGTGACTTTTAGTCTTTTACAAAACTGCACAACATTAAAGATGACCATATCAACAAAGAACTCACATTATCGGTATCAACTTCTGCTATTATGTCTTTAATGGTAGCTTCATCTCCCATTCCGTAGTTCTTCATTGCTGTTTCCAGTTCATCTCTTGTAATAAACCTATTTTACCCAAAAACCCGAAAGATAACAATCATCATTACCATTTTTAGTCGTGTAAGGAATTGGCAGTCCTTACTATTACCATTAGATTTGTGTACTTTATAATTTACGTACCCGCTATTATCAGTATCAAAATGCTGAAACGCTTTGTACAAGTGTTCTTCCTTTTCTAACTTATGTCGATGCATTGTTGCTGTGATGAACTCGATGTAATCAATCGACCCGTTTCCATCAACATCAGCCTGAAACAGAAAGAAAAAAGAGAAGCCTTTAAGCAAGAAGGTATTTGGAAAGAACAAAAATCTTGAAGTTTTCAACATTCCAAACATCTTACAGCTTCCATGAGTTGTTTGACTTCAACTTCTGTGAGCTTTGACCCCAATCGGGCCAAACCCGCTTTAAGTTCTTCATACGTAATCGTCCCACTGTTATCCGTGTCTATGTTTGTAAACATTGACTTCAGCCCTTGGATTTCTTCTGTCGATAAATTTTCTGCGATGACCTAGAATATAGAAGTGAAACGTCGATCACATTGCTCCGTTTATTGTTAAAAATGGAAGCTACATTATGAACTGTTTCGGACTTTTGGCTACCTTGAGAGCAAGTTTCTTGAGCTTGTTCATGGCTCGGAACTGCTTCATTCGAGACAGAACCGCACTGTCGATTGGTTTGTCTGATGCTTCACCATCTTCTCTTATCCATGGATGCTCTGCACCCATTTCAAAACATCTTAGCTTATCAAACGGGTCAAATACTTTCTTTTCGTTTCACTAAAACCAAAACGGGTCAGACGGGTTGAAACTTGAAAGTCACCAAATTCCACACGGCCTCCTAAACGATGTTCAGTTTTTTCGATAACTATAGTAACATCATATCATATATAGTTCTCGTAACCATATTTAACAGTTTATTTCATGATTATTTCATACCAAGAACTTGAGCTGAAGTTATACGCCTCTTCGGGTCCAGTGTCAGCATCCTTCGGACAAGGTCTTTGGCACTCGGGGAAATAGTCGGCCACGGGTCACTTTCGAAGTCGATATATCCTTCTAATACCGCATCAAATATCCCCTTCTCCGTCTCTGCAGTTTATTCGTCATTTTCGGGTTATAACTTATAATCCAACTGATCATATAAAGATACATAAAAAGGCCAAAAATCTTGTTAAAAAAACATCAAGTTACCTGCCCAAAAGGGAGGCACACCACTAAGCAAGATGTACAACATCACCCCTGCACTCCATATGTCTATTTCCTTCCCATATTTCTTCTTCAACACTTCTGGTGCAACATAATACGCGCTGCCAACAACCTCGCGGTATGGTTTTCCTGCAAGTGTTTATTCCCATTGTTGTAAACAAGATCAGTAGCGGCAAGACGGATGGACCACCAGATCAGACAAGTTGGGCAACGGGTCTAGTCTTGTATGCGAAGAAACGGGTCGGCTTTTGTATGGGTCCCAACGGTTTGGGTCGTGTTGGGCTACCTTTCCAAGACTTGTTGGTTAAATATTGATTAGGGGTGACACTTTCTAACACGACAAGACAACAATCAGGTTCTGGGTTAACTAATATAACTTGTTTGTTACACGGGTCAACCAAAATACAACCCGTTTGAATAAGATGAAAAACAAAGACCAGACAGGTCGGTTTATCAGTTTTCTCGGGTCGGGGGCGAGATGTCCATTCCTAGGATGATCACGAGTCAAAGACCAGACCAACCCGGACTGAACCAGCTCGAGACCAAAACCGAATAGGTGAAAAATAAGGACCGGTATCGTGTGTTCTCGGTCTATTTCGACCGGTCTGGATCGGGTCATCGGTTTTCTCAGGCCGGCTAAACCTTGAGACTTTTGACACCCCTGATTTTTATACATTGGTTATGATCAAGAAAACAGTGTCTTTGATTATAAGTTTATAACTTCAACCTGATGAAAAAACTAAAAAATTCAAGTGCTTAAACCAAAGTTTTGATCAGCAATACCTTCTTGAATGAACAATGACAACCCAAAATCAGTAGCCTTTAGAAGTGCCTTCTCACTCTTATCCGAAAGCAAGAAGTTTTCGGGCTTCAAATCGCGATGCATCACGCCCATAAAATGACACACATGAACCACATTCACAATCGATCGACAAATCGAAGCTGCAGCCCGTTCGCTATAATGTCCCTTCGCAATAATCCTGTCAAAAAGCTCACCTCCTTCACAAACCTCCATAACCAAATGCACAGACTGCTTATCTTCATAACCACCTTTAAACTCAACAATATTAGCCTGCCCACTCAAATGCTGCATGATCTGAATCTCCTTTCGCATATCATCCTTATCGCTCTTCGTCACAAGTTTCTTCTTCGATATCGATTTACACGCGTACTTATGACCCGAAGATTTCTCAATGCAGAGATATGTAACACCAAACTGACCCCTACCCAATTCTCTCCCCATTGTGTAATGTTGCTTAACATCTTCAAATGGTCTGCCAAGAATGGTATCCGATTTGAAAACCCGCCTCGGGCTGGGCGGGGGCGGGTGTTTTCTCGCGGGCATTTGGGCTGCCGGAGCCGGTGTTTTCTCGTAGACTATCTTCGGTTCATCGGATCGCGTTCTGTGTGCGTTCGGGTCGGTTCCCGCACTACTGCTTTTGCTGCTGCACATACCCATTTCGCGATCTCGTGATTCGTGACCAAAACAACATAAATCAAATGGATCAGGAGAGGAGTTGAGAACTCAAAATGGTGTTGATGAAAATGGTCAAAGGTGAAAGTCAAAGGTATGAGATTGAAGGAATAAAGTAAGTTGGAGAAGAAGTTTGAAGGAAGGGACAAGGGGAAGAACGTGGTCAGGTGATTGGGAATTATTAAGATTTAAAAGAAGGAATCTTGAAACGCGGTTTGATTGGGTTGAATTGATGAAGTGGGAGGTTAGTTATTTTGACTTTTTAAGAGTCAACAAGTTGTCCAGCCTATTTGGGGATGAATAAACATGAAGAAATGTGCTTTGTTTTGGGTTCATTGAAGGCCTGCCAAATAGTGGGAGCTTGCATTTGTTTCTCTTGCCTAACTTATGTATTTGGCTTTATCATTGAACTCAATAATGTTGTAAAATCAGAAGATTCTTGTTTTAGTTTTTTAATCTTTAAAGAATTTTTAGTATAATTGTTTAAGCATTTACTTATTTTTAAGTTATTTAAAGGGCCTTTACAGCCCACTTTGGATACAGCTCGTATGGTCGGATACGACTCATCTATTTTTATCAAACGATAAAAGTTGACGAAAGGCCGTATTAACAGATACGGCCTACAATATACGAGTCGTATATGATTGTAAAGTATACGAGCCGTATATGATGATACGAAGTATTGATCCAATATTGAATTTGAACGGGTGAATTGTTTAAGAGATGTTTTATTTGTTTAATATACGTGCCGGTTATTTGACGTGATTTATTATTCAATTAAATTTATTATATAAAGAGTTAATTACACAGTTAGTACCTGTGGTTTACCCATTGTAACAACTTGGGGTACTAACTTCTGGATGTAACAACATAAGGTAGCAACTTTTAATTTTGTTTTATAAATGGGTATTAAGCTAACACTCCATTAATTTTTAACGGCAAGCCCCCCCCCCCCCCCCCCCACACACACACACACACGTGACAAAAATGTGAAGGCAATTTTGACAATTTAACATTACCCCACATATTAAAACCCATCGATCCAAATCCAAACCTCAATTCTTCGGCCGTTCTCTTCTCCGATCATCTCCGAACTAGGGTTTCTGGCCGTTCTGAGATGATCGGAGAAGAGAACGGCCGGAGAATTGAGGTTTGGATTTGGATCGATGGGTTTTAATCTGTGGGGGTAATGTTAATTGTCAAAACTGATAGAATGGAATCCCTTGATTGATTCTCATTAATCTCCACAATATATAATTTACATAGGCTCCTCTATTTACATAATACATCCCTATACTATAAGGTAAATACATACAATAAATCTATTCTAATATACCCCCTCAGTCTAAGGAGGAGGTGGACGGATGCTTAGACTGTCACGAAAATCATCAAATAAAACACGTGGGAGCCCCTTTGTGAAGATATTTGCAAACTGATATCGAGAAGGAACATGTAGAACTCGAATCTGCCCCTGTTGAACCTTCTCACGAACAAAATGAAGGTCGACCTTAATGTGTTTCGTGCGCTGATGCTGAATGGGATTCTGAGACATGTAAATGGTACTGACATTGTCATAGTAGACAATGGAGGTTCGATGAGGATGATGACCCAATTCTAGTAAAAGGTTGCGTATCCAACAAAGTTCCGCCACCACGTGAGCAACCCCCCGATATTCTGCCTCGGCGCTAGAGCGAGAAATGGTGGTCTGGCGTTTGGAGGACCAAGAGATGAGGTTGTCTCCGAGAAACACACAATAGACGGATGTGGAACGCCTAGTGTCAGGACAGCCGGCCCAATCAGCATCCGTATAGGAGACAAGTGAAGTAACTGAGGTGCCTGACATGTGTAGCCCCATATTTATGGTGCCTTTGACATACCGAAGGATACGCTTGAGAGCGTTGAGATGGCCAACTCGAGGATCGTGCATGTGAATGCACACCTGTTGCACCGCATAAGAGATGTCCGGTCTCGTGAACGTCAAGTATTGGAGCGCACCTGCAAGGCTCCGATAAAGAGTCGGATCATCTACTGGAGGACCCGCACTAGCACTAAGCTTGCCGGTAGTGTCAACTGGTGTGTTTGTAGGGTTGTAGGTTTCCATCTTAGCTCGGGATAGGATCTCCTGAGCGTACTTTTGTTGTGATAGGAAAAGGCCACGTGAATCACGAGTAACAGCAATGCCAAGAAAGTATGATAAGGAGCCTAAATCCTTCATTGCAAATTCCCTGGAAAGGTGGGTCATAATCTGCCGTTTTAACTCTGCAGAAGACGAGGTGAGAATTATATCATCAACGTATTGGAGAATGTATGCAGTATCAGTACCCTGTCTGTAGATGAAGAGTGAATGATCACAGTGACTGTGTCGAAAACCAAGGGTGGCAACATAGTCGGTAAAGCGTTGGTACCAAGCCCGTGGAGCTTGTTTAAGCCCATATAAGGAACACTTTAGTCGGCAGACATAGTTTGACATTTTCGGATCCCGGAAACCCATAGGCTGGTGCATATAAACGGTTTCTGCTAAATGGCCGTGAAGAAACGCATTCTTGACATCCAGTTGATTTATTTCCCACTTATGTGCCAGTGCAATGCTAAGAACGGTGCGAATCGTTGCCGGTTTAACGACTGGACTAAATGTCTCTTCACAGTCAATCCCCACCTGCTGTGACCTGCCATCACAAACCAACCGCGCTTTGTAGCGCTCAAGAGAACCGTCACTGTTAAATTTATGCTTAAATAACCAAAGACATCTAACCACATTCATGTTTGGTGTGCGAGGTACAAGTTCCCACGTCTTATTATCGATAAGAGCGGTAAATTCCTCGTGCATGGCATGGTACCAAATCGGGTTGTGGAGGGCTTCGGTGGGTGACTTGGGTAGTGGTTTGATGGTGGAAGTGGTGGTGTGAAGGTTTAAAGGTCGTTTAGGTTTGAAGACACCCGACATACTTCGAATGTGAATTGTTCGGTGAGGGGCCGTAGGGGGAGGGGCAGCCTGGGTGGGTTGGGTTGGTTGTGACGTGGCCGAAGGGAGGGGGGGGGGAAGTGTGAATGGTGGCTGACTGATTGCATGGGTCGGGTGAGAGGGTTGTCGAGGGCTTGTGGAGGGGGGGGGGGGTCGTGAGGAGTGGGCTCGGTTGGAGGAGTTGGGCCGGGTGACGGGTGTGGGCCCGGAGTGGGGGGGGGGGCTTTGCGAGTGGGAAGGGGGTGAGGGAGGAGGAGAATATTGGGGAGTTGGGCCTGGAGAAGTGGTTGTTGGGCCTTGGGGAATGGGTTCGGGTACAGAATGGTGTGTCAAGGGAGGTGGTTTTGTAAGGGAAAGATGACTCATCGAAAATTACGTGGCGAGATATAATTATTTTATGAGAGTCGAGATCAAGGCATTTGTACCCGCAGTGGTCCGTTGGGTAGCCAAGAAAAACGCATGGTGTGGAACGGTTTTGAAGTTTGTTAATTGTGGAGGATGGGATTAAGGGGTAGCAAAGACACCCGAAGGTGCGGAGGTGCGAGTAAGTGGGGTGTTTGTTATATAGTAGAAAAGTGGGGGTGTGATGTTGTTTTACTTTAGATGGGAGAATGTTGATAAGGTATGTGGCTAGTTGGAGAGCGTGATGCCAAAACGATTTTGGGACGAAGGAATGTGTGAGGAGTGTCCGAATAATGTTGTTGATTGATCTTATCTTTCGTTCGTGTAACACCCCAATTTCACAGGTACATGACATATATATATAGTAAATACGTGTCTATATTATCAATACGTAAGTTTGATTGATAAAAATGGTAAACTATGCGTTAGATAAATTGCATGTGTTAGAAATACGTGTTTAATGGCCAAAATGATGAAATTTGTATAAACGAATGAGTTAAACGGTAAGGAAAGTAAAATATGAGATAAATATATGTTTATACAAATAACATGATGATATATGTGTGAATTGATAGTTACATACATGTGATAATAGCTAATGGAAAAGTAGAAGGGCCAAAAGTATAATTTATGTAAAGTTATCAACATATACGGATATCATACGTATCTATAACTATTATGAACATTTAAGATTTAGGATATAGTAAAAATATATCCCAATGTGACCCATAACATGAAATGATAAGTATTGGAAAGTTTGAGGGGCTAGAACGTAAAATAGCAAAAGATATATATAAATATATATAAAAATATATACGTATGTATACGTATATCATCGAGAGTGTCCCGAGCCTTAGAAACTCTATTAAACATGTTTTATAATAGTTCGGTGCATAAAATAACAGTTTGGTAGAAGTTAGGGGGCTGAAATGTAAATAAAACTTAGAGGGACCAAAACTGTCATTCCCTGATAGTTCCTCGCGTATCGCGAAGGATAGAGGGAGGGGGCTCGCGTACCTCCGCCCAATTTCAAACAAAAAACGACGAATTTCGACTTGGGCAGCACGTTTTGACGAAATTGACCCTGTATACGTGTTGATTTCGAGCATGAGTCACCCTAGACACGTGTAGGGACCTTAGGCGCACTCAATGGGTATAAATACACCCTCCAATCGGCCGAATATCCTTGCTAATTTCCGAAATCCAAACCGAAAAACCCTAGTTCGAACCAGAAACTTCACGGGTCAAAATCTCTCAAACGGCGAAGAGTTAAGATCCGAATTTCTGCAGTCAAGCATTATTAGGTAAGGTTTAAAATAACCTCTTTCAGTTTTGGCTAACTCGATCTCTAAGTATGACTTTTAAAACTATGCTCAAATTAGGGTTCTTGAGCTTGTTTGGGTAAAATTGGATGATCGGGTGGGAATTAGGACCTGAATTTTGGTAGGTAATCCTAATTTGATGTGTTTTAAGAAAGCCCTAAGTTTATTTCAGAATTGGTGAAGGTTTGGTATGAGTTTTGGAAACGGGTCAAGATTAGGGTTTTCACGACATTGTTTTGCCCAAATCGAGTAAACGGTTTTGAATTAAGCTTTGCCATTTTAAGGGATATTATAAAATGTCATAATGGATAATACCCTAAGATGGTTCTGTATAAAAATGAGTTTTGCTATAGAAACGAGAAAAATGGGTAATTAGGGTTTCGGAATATGGATATTTAATATAAAATAATCCGGAAGGTATGGGGACTTGAAATTTGGTATGGTAACATGTTTACATATATATTAAGTATATATGAGTTCAGATTTTGGTAATTTATAATTAAATTACTCGGTGCAACGATTGTAGTAATTCCGCCTCATGGTCGTCAATGACGCCTACACGGCCGGTAACGATCGTCACCAAATTCCAAACCCCGTGACTATTCCTCATAGTAATTCCGCCAAATGATCGGTCATGAGGAAACACGAGCGGTAAACGTTAAGGAGCAAAGACTTGAAAGATATATGACAAAATATGAAAAAGGGGCAAAATGGTCATTTTGACTATTAAGAATATTAACCAATAATGAGTTGGGTTTTGGGATAATGGGGTAAGTCCTAAATGTGAATTGTAACCTTTAGGATGTCTTGATAGGGACATTACGTTAAAGGAATTAAGAAACTGATTCACGAGAACTTAACCCAAGAATAATAGCTTCGCAAAGCTAAGGTGAGTTCTATGAGCCCTCTTTTAAATTCTTTAAATGCTTTAAACTGTTTTGGGCTGATATACATAACGTTTTATGAAGATACTCTCAATTGTTATAATTGCTTGTTATATGTATTGATTGTATGGTGATGATTAGAGGAAAGATAGATTGCCATTTCAATATTTCTAGTAGAATAGATTACGGATGGTAATCGAGAAAAGATTGGGAAGTAATGGGCTTCTGAAACAAGAGGTTAAATAGTGTTGTCCCAATGGTGTCAAAACCAAGCGGCGTCAAAGCCAGAAAGCGTCAAAGCTAAGCGGCGTCAAAGCCAGATAGCGTCAAAGCTATATAGTGTCAAAACTAAAGGGACCATTGCTACACGATGTGTTCGTAAAGCAAATAGAAACACTATTTCCCTAAGATAGCATTTAATATGAGACAAGGATGACAAAGCAACAGAAGGTTAGTCTATTCACGAGGTTAGAATATGTGAATATATGTGCTATATGCTTTGTGTTTGATTGTCTAAATTGCAGAAATGTGTTTGATAAACCTAAGTGCTTTCGAAAGGTAAAGTTTTCCCAAAACGTAGAACTCACCAGCGTAAGCTGACTTGTTAAGTTATGTATGTCAGATGAGGATGGACCTTCGGATCGAAAAGGGAAGGCTGAGATGTGAGCAGAAACTAGGGGGGGGGGCATAAACTATGAAGACAATGTCAAGCTATCAAGAGGAGACATTTTTGAAAACTGGCGTGGAGATGTTTATTTCTCTTTTGTATTTGTCTCTCTTACTATGTAATACTTGGCATATGAATAAAAGTTTTTATTTCCGCTGCTTTAGTTATCTCTGTTGTACCTTGTGTTCATGAGTAAATCCGATGCGTGACCGCTCCTAGGGCCAAGTCTGGGAGTGGGCGTCACAGTTCGGACTTACCGTTTTGAGGGGACGTATACGGACATGAAAACCGAAATTGCATTCCCTGTTTTTGTGAAAAATCAAAGAAAGCTTTATTATTATATTCGGTCCCGTTATCGCATTGTAAGAATTTAATTTTACGCGAAAACTGTGTTTCAATAAGTGTGTAGAAGTTTTTAAACACAGTAAAAACGGAGGCTTTATTAGCTAACGGGTACGTCCACAAATGGTTCGTGTAGTCATCAAGGAACAAAATATAATATTTGTGACCAACCGAGCTTGGGATCGGTGAGGTCCATAAATCACTGTGAACAATTTTAAATGGTGCACTAGTAACAGACAAAGAATTATCAAATGGTAATTTCACCAGTTTGCCATAAACACAAGAAGAACATAAAGTGTTGCTAGAAAAATTGTTCACACAAATTTGATGGCCTTTATTAAGTAGACGAAGAATGGGAGTCCCGGGGTGGCCCAAGCGGGAATGCCAAAGATCTTCAGACAACGCAGCAAAGGAGGAGGGTGGGTGTGAGCTTGCAAGAGAAGACAGCGGGTAGAGAGGTCCCGAGCTGTTACATCGGTGGATAAGCTTCCGCGTCGGGTAGTCCTTCACAGAAAAACCAAATTTGTCAAACTCAATGGAGATATTGTTATCGGTGGTTAAACGTCTAACAGATAGCAAATTTTTAATGAGGGATGGAGAAACAAGGATGTTTTTAATATAAGGGGGGTGTGGGGGTTTAAGGGTGGTGTGACCCAGGCCGTGAATCGGTATTTGGTGACCATTACCTACAACAATGAAATTCGACCCGATATTATTGACATAAGAGGGGAACTTACCTGCGGAGTGAGCCATGTGGTTTGTTACACCGGTGTCGAGATACCAATTGTTGTCAGTCGGGTTGAGAGTCATGGTGTTGAAACCTTGAGCAAGTTGGGTCGGTGTGTAGTAGTGATCCGAGGCAACATATGCTTGAGGAGGAGCACCAAGGATTCCCGGTGCCGCGGAGCGGCACGAGGAGGCGGACTCGTCGCATAGGGGACAGGAGCAGTGGGGTAGGGGCACGGTGGAGGCGGCAGATATGTCCATGGCGATGGAGCGGGCTGCCAAGAAGGGTAGACATTCGGTGGTGTAGCAAACCCGCGGCCTCGTGGCCGATTACGATTCCTGTTGTTTCTATTGTTGCGACCCCTGCCAAAATTGTTGTTGGGACCAGCACCATGACCAGAATTATTTGCACCCCTGGAGCTTTCTGGACGATCGTACCCCCTGAATTGAGAGGCCGATTGCGACACCTGTGGAGAAGTTGGGACGGCAGATGTCGAACTGGAGGCTGCATGGAGAGCGGCTGAAGCGTTTTTGAGTTGATTTGCCTTCCGCGATTCTTCAAGTAACAGTTTGCTACGGGCGGTAAAGAAATCGGGCAGGGGGGTCGTTTGTTGAAGCAGCATGGCAATCCCATCGTAATTCTCATTGAGACCCGAGATCAGTTGGAGAACCATTCGATGATTGGAGACTGGGGCGTTGACGTTCCGCAACTGATCGGAGAGTTCTTTCAGGGCTTGGCAGTACGAGGAGATATCAGCAAACGAATCTAGTTTGGTGTTGGCGAATTGTTGCTCAAGTTGAAGCGCCCGTGAGTTCTCATTGTCGTTGAAGATGGCCTTCAACGTCTTCCAAGCAGTGCAAGCGTTGGTGTCGGGGGTCATGAGATTCTCGATTAGGCTATTGGAGATGGTGCCGTATATCCATTGCAACACAACGGCGTCAACACGTTCCCATAATTCAGTGTCGACGGGGGGCGGTGGTTTGTCTTTGTCGACCGGAGTAGGAGGTGGCGGAGGAGTGGTGCGTGTGAGATGGTCATAACATTGGAAGGCCTTGCAGTGTAGTTTAAAAAGTTCAACCCACGTCACAAACTTCCCATTCTTGAGTTCGAGAACGACGGGAATGTAGGTTTTTATGTTGGCTACGGTGAGGGCTGGGTGGATGGTGGTTGACATGGTGGCGAGAGGTTCGAGAAGTGGAGAAAGATGGTGAGAATCCGGCAGGAGATGGCCGGAAAAGGGGAGGCGACGCTAGGGTTTTCGCCAGAGAAGGAGGTTGCAGAAGGAAGGTTACAAGACTTGGGGAGAAAGAATAGGCAGGATCGTTTCTCTCAATGATACCATGATAGAATGGAATCCCTTGATTGATTCTCATTAATCTCCACAATATATAATTTACATAGGCTCCTCTATTTACATAATACATCCCTATACTATAAGGTAAATACATACAATAAATATATTCTAATAAAAACTGCCCTCACATTTTTTTCACGTGGGGGGCTTACCGTTACAAGTTAACGGGGTGTTAGCTTAATACCCCTTTATGAAACAAAATTAAAAGTTGCTACCTTATGTTGTTACATCCAGAAATTAGTATCCCAGGTTGTGTAATTAACTCTTATATAAACTGGTATATCTAATTTATTTAATCTTTTAAATCTCTCTATTTACCACTTAAATTCGATCGTTAATCAATTGAAAATAAGATGTCGTTATTGGATTGCAACTATCTATTACGTGAATCATCTGACCCTTACGACAATGATAACATCGGGTAGTCTCCTCTTAACGAATGAACAATCTTTTCAAAACTACGTCGATAAATTCAAATTAACCGTTATGATCGTGGCACTTACGGCGAGGGTTATGGGGTAATTACGACAGTGATAACCACGATCATAACGGCGGAGACGACGATTACTCTCCTAATAACGACGATAATGGCGGTGAAGAATCTCATGTGCATTTGGGGTTGTACCAAACTAATAAGGTACAACATATTTTATGTGTATTTCTTATTAGCTTTAAATAATTCTAATTATAGTGATTTTCAGGTGTCTTTTTCTCGTCAAAGAGTTGATTGATTGAAGAAAAACACAAACGTGAGTTTGTAAAGATATGGCCATAAAAGTTGTGTATTCTTGCCATGCCAATGACCTATTCTAAACCAACCTATATGCAATAAGATACAAATTAACAACCTTGAGTTTGCACAAATATGAGCTGGTACCATTAGGAGGCCAAACAATTTAACTGAAGATAGGTAAATCAGTTAACTCGGACCCCAGTAATCCTCCTACCTCTTGCTAGCCATCTTTTTGCCAGTATGATATATTTTGTAGAAACCATATAAAACTATAAAAGCAGATTCAAATTGCAAAATAATTGTGAGAACATAACGATGAATGCAAGATGAATTGTTACACGTATTTGGACAACATTCATATGGATAGAATATATGAAGTTCTAGTGTATCCACAATATGGAAGAGGTACCAGTTTTCATTGTTAGAAGATAATGGTAAATATATTTGTAAAAAGCAAAAAATATTTAGCTTTTTTATTAGTGAACAAAATTTATATAAATCAATAAGTTAGTGTATCAACCTCTCAGAATAGAGGATTTAATGTGTGCGTCCCATTGGCATATTCATCTTCATCATATGATCCTTCATATATACAATAAAAGAATGGAGAGGAGAGAATCGTCCACCGATTTAAGCCCTACAAAAACCGATTTGTACTTTGTATCACATCAAAACGCCAGGTCGTTAAACTGTTTTTCTCTGCCTGCATATGCTTTAAAATAGCGAAAAAATTATTTAAATACACTAATATAATGTGCCTATGTTTTAAAAACTTACAATATCCTTTACCTTCACAAAACTCAAGAAGGGTGCACAAAATTATATGTCAAGATATGTGGGGCCTATATACTAGACCCGCCAACCATGGGTATCTCCATTGTATAGGAACCGAACAAAATTTCGAGATCAGTTTGGACCACTCTCCCAAACAATGTTCTCAACTGGTGCTGAAATGTCGTCTACAACGACTACAAGACGATGCATTTTGTCATTAAGACAACATTTTAATTTTATTGAATGAGCGAATTGAATGATGAAATGATTTACAATATTAAGGTTTATGTAAAAGTTCTTGAATGAATAAAAAGTCATGTCAAATAATTGGCACGCGTATCAAATTTGAATAATTCATTGACATATACGACCCGTATTATCAAACACGAATCATATTCTCTTATAAGGGCCATGAAGGAACAAAAACATGATATAACCACATACGAGCTGTATTATACGATACGACTTCTATTCAAACTTAGCAAAGTATACATCAGGATGTGTGTATATATTTTTATTTGTATTGTTCTCATTATCGGATTCGATTAAGTACTCTTAAACTGCTTTTATTTTGGATGACCAGTTATGACTGCCGAATGATTGAATTGGCAGTTGGATTGGATTTCAAGTTTTATTATTAAAACCAAGCCAATGATCCAATTCGTTATAAAACATATGCTAAAACCAAGTTGAAGGCCCGTTTCGTTATGAGAAATTATTATTAGATATTTTAGTTTTATAATGATTTTATTTGCATGAGCTATAATTTATTTTAATTTTCTAAGAACTTCCTAAATTTAACATGATTTTTTTTTTTAAATTTTGTATGATAAGTTATAGCCACCAACATATTACCGAGCGAATTTTGGTTAGTAAAACTTAATGGATCCCGTCAGTAATCCTTTGGTATACTATTAGTTGGTATTCCCTGGCTAGCGAATCCGTCCATAATCCGTCGAGAAGAGAGTATTGGACGATCTTATAAAAGTCATCAGTGATTCGTCGCTTTAGTTGTCCGCTAGTGATCCATCGGTAAATCTTGTCCCCAAGAGGATAATTTGATAGTAAAGTAATGATTTTTCAACCAAAAGGTTATGAGTATAATTACTGGAAAGTTCAGATGTGGTGATGATTTAGCTGTTTAAAAAAGAAGTAATATTTGATGGTAATATGTTAAAACGATCATTTTGTTCAAACGTGGTGATGATTTAGCTGTTTCAAAAAGAAGTAATATTTGATGGTAATCTGTTAAAAACGATCATTTTCCGTTATAATAATCCTTATTTTGGTTAATGCGAATAATAATTCGGTTAATTTTATTAACTACCTCTTTTGCTTGTGAACTAATTCAAGTCATTTTTAATTAATAAATCCAATCAAGTTTTAAAGGAGAAAAAACATCAAATTTGTTAATTTATAAAGAAAATAATACAAGTGATGGATTATTTATAAATATCTATAACAAAGCATTTTGGACGTAATATATTATTTATAAAAATTGATTATAATATTAGGCTATTAGCTGGGATATTTAAGTTATTTTCACACATTTGAACAATTGGTTTCTTAACTTGGGAGTTGGGTTTATGTGGCCTACTCATTGGACACGGCCCAATACTTCATAAACCCATTTCTGAGCCCATGATAAATAATCTGGAACGTGATCATATGACTATCAGCACACATTTAGGGCTCTCCTTATTATCGTTAGTAGTGGCATCTTGCACATAATAAATACGTTCAAGTTTGCTATAATTAATGTAAATGTCATATTAATAGTTATTTTTGGGTATAAATAGAATCACCCTATTGCTCAAACCACCATCACGATAAAGTACGACTGGAATTTCTGGGTATCTAAGAAAATTGCTTTTCTTACTGTAGTGTAGACCACATATTTATGGCTTGCGATTTTGCTCAATCTATATGGGACACGGTCGCTCAATGGTGTAACATACCCAACCTGTTTGCTTTCACGGTTCATGACCTTCTTCTTAAGCATGTTGGAGTTTCGAGGAAGAGAAAAAGATTGTCAACCTTCTTATTCAAAGTACGGTGTGGTGTATCTGGAAAGCAAGGAACAGTCTGGTTTTCAATCCTTGGGCATCTTTAAATGTCGAAACGGTATTGTCTTGCGATTTCCTGGGAGCATTGAAGGAGATTTTCTTGTACTATATGATGTTCTTGTTCACTTTTTTTTTCCTTGGGTGTTACTCTTCCTACCGACTTTGGTAGTTTGTTAATATATTTTCGTTAACCGTTCAAAAAAATAATTGTATAGTTTTTGCCTTTTGCAATTGGATCATGATTCAAGAAGTTTTGTTTTAACATGTTCTTTTTAAAGTTTAGCCATTTTTTTAATGAATTTGACTTTAAATAAAACACAAAAGGACAAAAAATAAGTGGTTGTATTCTGTTATATATTTTTTCAATAAAAGAATAATATTTGATTTAATTTTCCTATATATTATCATAATCATCACCATACTCAGTAAATCCAACCAATAACAAATTTAAGGTAGGGCTGAGTAGGGGTGTGAATTTTTTACAGGATTCGAAAACACGACACGAACCGAACCCGAAATTCGTAGGTTTGGGTTTAGTATAAACGGGTTCGGGTCAGCTTCGGGTCGAACCCGACAACCCGTCTAGTTAAACGGGTCTTGTTTGAGTCAAATCCGTCGGGTTGACGGGTTGACTAGTTTAACCTATTTATTTAATATTTTATACTTTTATATTTTATCAAGCCTTGGACATAAGGCACATAACACTCAACAAATCGTCAAATCGGGACAAAGGCCAATTGGTGCATGTACCCATTGTCTTCCGGCTATCAACTCCACCACATGATGCATGATTAACCGTCCTTCATTATTAACGTTATTTTCACGAAATTAGTAAAATAAGGTTAAAATTAATGCAATTTCACTTTTGCCTCTAAGGGCCCACACATATATATACATTATATGCGCACACTGTAAGCGAAACATTTTCCTATATATACAAAACACAATTTGGTGTTTTGTCTTTTTGTGGGTTTTTCAGTTCTTTATTATTATTTATTTATTTGGTTTTTGTAATTTTTTAATTTTTTTGTCTTTACTCTTTTTTTATCTGCGTACACCGAATTTAGCAAAAGAGTTGGTGATGTAATATATATAATCATGTAATAGGTATAGTCGTGTAAATAGACAGACCTATGGGATGGGAGGGTCAAGAGGGTCCATTGACCCTCCGACTATCCAATGTTCTATTAGCAGTGATATGCACAGGGGCGGATTTTCCTTTGGGCCAGCAGTGACCTCGGTCACTACTGTTTTTTTGCTCAGGAGTGTCGGGTATACGTTGAATTTGTTGAAAATTTTTATATGTATTAATTTGGTCACTACTGAATTTCTTAACAAAACACTAGATAGCTTAATGGCAACTCCCATGTTTTGCATTCTGAAGGTCCCAAGTTCGACACTTAGTAACTCCGTTTTTCACAGCTTTTTCTTGATTTTTTTTCTTTTTTTTTAAATGTTCCGGAAAACCCTAAAATGATAGCTACTTCTAGTCCTGAACAGGCGCTCAAATCCTCAAACAAACACAACACATTGCAGACTTACTATCGCCTAAACCCTAATTTTTTTGCCTCATTACCGCTGTAGGGATATGATCACGTATAAATAAACATATGTCTGGAAAGTATTTAAGCCTACGGGGTTACACGTCTCGACACAAATGTATTTGTATTAATTAATTAGTTAATTAATATTTATCACGAACATTTAACGAGAAGTCGTTAAAAACTAACGGTTAATTGTTAACAGGGGTGTTAGTTGTAATTAGAGAGAGTTGGAATTGGATTACAATTAAAGAAAAGCTTTGGGATAAGGCCTTAGGGCCGAATTTCGTATAGGTCCCCATCCCAAACCCTATCTTGTTTTCCAAGTTTCCTAAACACTATAAATAGACCCTCTGAGTTTAAGGTTTAAGTGTGCATTTATCTGATAAAGTGAAAACCCTAAACACTCTCTCTTTTCCTCTCTAATTTTCGGCAAAAGAAAAAGAACCCAAGGGGTTCGATTTTCTTGTGGTTCGACCAAGCCTTTATCAAGAAGAGGAGTTCGTGATCAAGTACTAGCATACGTACATCGGTGTGTCGTGTGTGCGATCGTAGATGGATTTACTTCAAATCCTAAGAAGATCTTCACTTGCCGAGCTAAAAAGGTACACGTTGTCTATCCGGTTAGTTAGATTAATTCATAGGATAATTGTTATATAACCCAACAACCGCATCCAAAATACCTATCTCTCTGTTGAATCAATTTATCTAAACCTTTGTTGTCTGAGTAATGATTTTTTGGTTCTGGGCTTTGGTTCTACACAAGATCATACGATGTCCCCACTCAAGTAAGTCAAATCCTTTTATTTTGGAACCCCAAGTCAGTTTTGTTGGAGATACGGTGGCTCTGCATCCACGTTCCTCGCCTCTTCTTTATCTATGTTTATTCGATTTCCTGTTGCCCTTCCTATTCAACAATTTTCCTAGTCGGCTTATTAGGTGACAATTTCCTGTAATCTTCTTCAATTTAGGCCTCTTGCAACTACATACTTTGAATTGCTCCCATATTAAGATTGTTTTTCTTTTATTTTCGTAACCAATTGTGTGTTTAGTAGTTTCTATACATGTCTCCTTTGATAAATTTGATGGTAAAAGGTGTATAGTTTTGCTCTTTTTCATGTATTGTCCATACTTATTATTCTAATCTTTTCATGTATCAAATTTGTATTGGTTTTGTTGTTGTTGTTCTCTTTTGAAATTCATGGCAGAATGTAGAAAATTTGGTTTATTTAGGTAAATAGTTTGAATAGGACAACATTGCAGGTAAGACACAAGGCTAGCTTATGATTGGGTTTTTACGCTTCTAGCTTGGTTTCTTATCCATATTATAGTAGTCGCTGTGAAAACACATATATGCCACCAGGACGAGTCTCACTAGGTTGTCTCAGTCTTTGTTTATAGCAACTTTGTGGATCAGAAGAGTGGAAGACTACAAATTGCTTCACTGTAGTCTAGTGTGTTGGAATATTATATGGTTTCGAGAGATGTGAAAATTGATAGCATTGTAGTCTGGCGGCGCATCTTGTTGCTCGCCTATCCTGTGTGATGACTTGAGTCTTATATGTTCATGTTCATTTTTGAAAAAAAAAATTGCAAACAAAACAAAAAAAAAGTAATAATAATAATATAGATAAGGAGCATGTGGGTCAATTTGCAGCCAGAGGCCATGACTTTATTCTAGGTAATTTTTTTTTTTTGGAACGGCAAAATAAACTTTATTAAAAACTCACAAAGGAGCAAAAATTACATTACAAGGAGAGGGTTTACCATCCAATTATTCCAACTAATCAAGCTTTTTTGGTTTCTAGCGCTATACCACATAAACGAATTAAACACAACCAAATCGAAAGTACTACCGTTCCTGATTTTACTTGGGTCGAATATGGCTAGATTCCTGGTTTTCCATATAGCCCACCAAGAGACAAATAAAATGGAGAGAATGACATCCTTCTTTTTTCCAGCTAGCCTCATGTCATCGATATCTTCACACATACTCCTAGGGGGAGAAATCCGCAAGGAACCTAAGTCAAGCCAAGCCTTTATGCGATCAAAGAGGTGAGGAGAAATGTCGCACTCAACAAAAATGTGATTCGAAGATTCCACAGCTGCGTTGCAAATAGGACAAAGAATAGTGTCTATCTCAATCCCCCGTCTGGATAAATTTAAACGGGTCGGCAACCGGTCCAAAACAATTCTCCACACAAGAATATTTACTTTCTTCGGTACAAATCTAATCCATCTTGTGGCGACATCACAAACCGGCAGGTACATCCGGTCTATTTTTCGCCGGATCGTTTTAACAGAAAAGTCTGTATCTTCTTCAAGCTCCCATTTCCACTCGTCATTCTTGTTGGTTAACATCAAATCAGCAAACAAGTCAAGAAGGTTTGAAAATTGTAACGTTTCAACACCTCCTCTTAAAGGTCTTCTCCAATTCCATATCCATCCTGAAAAATCACGATACTCACTAATAACTTTATCCTTACCGTTAGATAAAGAGAAAAGGCGAGGAAATCTGTCTTGGAGCTTGCAATCACCAATCCAAATGTCACTCCAGAATTTTGTTTTGTTGCCAATGCCCACCACTTTCCTAATCACACTTGGTTCCACATAATGCTCTTTATGACAAGTGTCCCAAGACTTCATAATACAGTGCCACGTGCTAGGAAACTTACACTTGGGATGATCATTCATGTTTGAGCCGTGTATTGCTTTGATGATTTTCACCCATAAAGCATCCTCATTGGAATAAAATCGCCATCTCCACTTATAAATTAAGGCTCTATTCATAGCAAGGAGACTACCTATACCCAAACCACCATGTTCTTTACAAGCAATAGTGTGATTCCATTTGATCCAAGGAATTCGTTTTTCATTCTCCTTGAAGCCCCAAAAGAATTTAGACCGGATAGATTCTAGCATGTGATTAACTTTCTTGGGGAGCGGAAAAAGAGAAAAGTAATAAGATCCAAGAGAACCCAAGACCGCGGACACAAGAGTCGACCTTCCACCAATAGAAAGAAGGTTGCGTTTCCACCTATTAAACTTTTCTGAAATTTCTCAATGATTTTCTGCTAGTTAATCACCCGGGACATGTTTGCCCCCACCGGAATGCCTAAATACAAAAACGGAAGTTTACCAGCTTTGCAACCAGCTATATTCGCTAAACGACAAGTCTCATCGAAATTTACACCAATACCATATATCGATGACTTATGGAGATTGATATCTAAACCGGAAACCATGTGAAAAACCTTAAGAATCTCCACAATATTTTTGACATTCTCTTCCGACCATTGGCCAATGAATATTGCATCATCGGCATAGAAAAAGTGAGAAATCATCAAATCTTTAAAGTGAATACCCGTAAACATACCAGCTTCAATTGCGTCTTCAAGAAAAACGTGGAGCCCTTCCATGATGAGGATGAAAAGAAAAGGGGCCAAAGGACCCCCTATGTTTTTGGTCGTATTTACATATAATTTTAGAATTTTTAGTAGTGTTGTGAATATCATTAATTTTCTCTGCTTCGGTTGGTTCAATCCGAACCGAAACGGATCGTTGGTCCAAACATTTACCTTGAAACATAGCAATATTTTTTTTTTGGGTCACGTGACTTTCGGTCACCACTGCAAAGTAGGCGTTTTAATAAGCTAGACCCTTCAAATTGAGTCACTTAGAGTAGCTAAAGAGAATAGAGGAATGAAAATAACATCACCGCAGTTTTTCATCGATTAGCGGCGATCGGCACAGATACAATGGAGATGTGTTCTGGTTTCCTTTAGATGAAAGAGAAATTACGAGTGAAGTGAAGGCAAAGACGGTGAAGATATTTAAAAATTTAGTTATTGAGTTTATTAATTGGTGAAGAGAGTGAAAAGACATGACACATTATGAAGAGAGTTGTCAAGGTTTTATTCTATCGAAATTATTTGTTTTAGTTTTATTCAATTACTTCTTTACTCTATAGTCTAAAACTCGTATAGATATTTTATTATAGTTTCGGTTTTTCTTCATTTATTCATTACCTTCTAGTCTTCTGGCCTTATGATTATCCGTAATAAAATGGATGAGAATGTTATTATTATAAATCTAAGAGCATTCATAGCAGGATCTTAAAATTTATTTTTTTCCTTGAATTTTAATTATTATTTTATTGTATTTTTATCATTGCATCATGATCTTTATCCTTATCTCTTATTTTTATATTTTACCAATCTACTAAATAAATTTTTATATTTACAAAATCCTTACTCAAAGCAGGATCATTATCATTATCCTTATAATTTACTAAAAAAACTCTCATTTCTTAAATTTAACTTTCACTTTATAAAAACTTATACATTAGGTTCTTTATCCTTATATCATATAAGGATTTGGTAAATATAAAGATTTAGTTAGTAGATTGGTAAAATATAAAAATAAGATATAAAGATAATGATCCTGATGAAATGATAAAAATACAAAAAAAAAAAATTAAGGATTAAAATGAGTTTAAAGATCTCGTTGTGAATGCTCTTATATGGAGATAATGATAAAGAACCTAATGTATGAGTTTTTATAAAGTGAAAGTTAAATTTAAGATATGAGGGTTTTTAGGTAAATTATAAAAATAAAGATAATGATCCTGCTTGGAATGCTCTAAGAGTAATTGGTTTTAAAAATATACGTACTAATTTTATTAATTTCTTTCAACATTTTTAAAAAGATACAGAGTATATTTATTTTCTCTATTTTGTTTAAGATGTATTTTTAATCGTAACTTCTTAATATTTTATACTATGAGAATCATTAGAAAATTGATCACATGTCATATGTTGAGCTGTTTCAGAAAGGGTAACAATTTACCCAATCCAAAAAGCACCCCCCCCCCCCCCCTTAAAACGTCTCATTTGTTGTTCTTTATAAAAATTATATCTTTTGACTCGTCGTATTTATCTTTAATTCAATTATGGTTTCAACGTTTTTTAACATTTTTAAAGACGCTCGTCTTAACATCAATGTTACACACACTAACATTAGTGTTACATAAAAAAATGTGTCAATACAAAATAAAAATGCATACGTGCTAGTGTTTGTAACATTGATATTAAGACGGACACCTGAAAAAAAAGCTTCAAAAAATGTCGGGACCACAACTGAATTAAAGATAAAAAAGCGACAAGTCTAATGATTTAATATTTAAAAAAACCGACTAAAGATAAAAATGTTATAGAAGTTTTAAAAATGGGGTGTTGTTTTTTAATTTGGGTAAAACGTTAGATTTACCATTTTCCATTTAAAAGAAAATAAAGAGAGTGAGTACCACATGGCGTTCATCTATGGCATATGTTTTTTAATCCAACCATTGAGATTGAGTTATTGAATTGTTAATTTTGAGGAGGGTTATTTTTATTCCATCCCCCCCCCCCCCACCCCACACACACACACACACACACATATATATATATATATATATAATACATTAATATATATATTGGAGAGAGAAACTTAGAGTGTTGAAAAATTAAGAAATTTACAAGTTTTTAAGCATTGTGTACAAGTTCTTAAAGCTTGAAATCTTAAAATTTAAGTTGAAAAGAGCTATATTCGATTCTGGCCAGGGGAAAGAAAATCAGGTTACTTTCCCGGTAGCAGAGAAAAGCTTCCAAATCAGTGTTCCCCTCCTCCAAATACAGCCCTAATTTCAAATTTATTTGAAAAACAGGAACCTGCAGACATCCAAATTTGGAAAAGAAACAAGGGATAGTCTTTTTCAAGAGAGATTCTTTCTTTCTTTTTCTTTGTTCCAGCCATTTCAGCCTATTTGAAGCATTCAAACACATATCCAACGATAGAACCATAAAACCCTTTCTCTCAAATTTGAAATTTGAACCCTCTCTCAGATTTGGTTTCTATTAAATCTGGGTTAAAATCGGATGATTTGGCCCCATAGGTAATCCTCTTTCTTTCCCGTGTTTGATTTTTGATTCTTTGGTTTGGTTTTTGTGTGGCGGTTTAGGTGCAAGTACAGCGATCTTAAGTTCTTTATTCTTTACATTACCCTCTGACCGACATTCGGACCAGTGGACCACCCGACACACCATCACACCGGCGAACTCAAAATTTCTCATCAAATCTATAGGTTTGATCTTCGATCTGCCAGAGAACACGATGATTATTGGTGTGTTATTTTCTCTTCGTTTCTACTCCAATTCATGAAATCGTCACAACGAATTGACACATTATGTAACCAAATCGATTAATCTCGCAATCTCTCAGACTATTCCATGATTTAGGTCAGTTAAGTATTAATATCTTGATTTCTCCTGTTGCAGAAATGTGCGGTTGGAGTTTTCTTCTCTAACCATTAGTCCTTGTGCTTTACGACTGCAGTGAAATGTTTGTTTACTTGGATTTACACTTTTGTTCTTCACAAGATAGATTTGTGTTATTGGATTGACCTAAACAATCTTCTTAATTTTCTATACAGTCAATTTTTGCTGCAAGATCTCCATCGTTCTTCGTCTTTTTGTTTGGGTATCAGCTGTGCATACATAGGTTAATTTCATCTCACTCACATCTTGATTTCAGCTATATAGTAACCTAACAGTTGGTTGCCTGTTTGTTTTCCTCATCTTTCTGCAGCTCAAACGACTTAATAAAGAAACTTTAGCCATCTATCCACGGTTTTTGACTCCTCGGTTGCATGTTCTTAAAACTTTAAGGGATATATGAAAGAAATCCCTAAACAGAAACCTAAATTTGGACAGGTATTCTAGATATATTCGTTGGCTATATTGGACAAGTATTTTAGTTTTCCTCCTTATTTTCTCTACCTTAAATTTTGTGGATGTGTCTATTGCCTGCTAATTGATTGTGCTTTTGTTCTTAGGTCTTTATTTGCATTTGCACTAATTATAGCTGCTACTTATCTGTCTTGCATTTGAAATATTTGAAACATGTAATGGTTATTGTTTCTTTATCAAAAGTTTATATCCGTATCCATTGTTGACTCTAATTTGATTTAAATTTCTTTTTTTTTCAACCTCGTTAAATATTTCTTCTTTTGTTTGAATCACAGTCCAATGAATCAATTTTGCGATGACCAGCACATGTTGAAGCAGTCTGATGTCTTAGCGCTCTCAGGTGAGTGGATTTTGGTTTTCCTGTTTGGAGTAGTGTATTTTTCGTGTTTAGTTGATTGCCTTAACGATTAACTTATCAAGTATATTATAAAAAAAGACTATTTATAATTATATTTAATGTGCTAATTGTTTATAAAGACTATACCAAACCCGTTTATTGTTAAAACACCAACCCGTTACAATCTTAAAAACGGTTTTGAGACGTTTCTGGTTAAAACACTATCACGCCAACCTGTTTCAACCTTTAATAAAATGGTTTTGACAAGTTTCTGGTTACAATACCAGTTTGTTTCAATATTCAATAACGTATGACACATTTCTGGTTAAAACACCAACCTATTTCAACCATTAAAAAATTGTTGTGACACGTTTCTTGCTTAAACACCAACCCGCTTCAAACTTAAAGAACGAATACCTCGATGTAAATTGTTGTGCCGCCATAACAAGCGAACAAATAAACAAATACCGCGTTGTAGTTTGTTGTGCCGCTGCAACGCGCGAACAAAAGACGAATAACACGCTATACACTACCGCCGCCGCAACGCGCGGGCACACGGCTAGTATATATATATATATATATATATATATTGAAAAGTTCATTGTAGACACCCCCATAAGTGTAGACAGGTAGACACCCTTTTTCACCATTAGATCTCTTGATCTATTGGTTGTGATTAATTTTCTTTTTTCTTTTTTTCTTTTTTCTCATTAATTAGAAACTTTCACATATGAAAAAGAGCTATTTCACATGCGAAAGTGTCTACAATGAACCTCTCCCTATATATATATATATATATATATATATATATATATAGGGAGAGGATCATTTGAGAACTAATTGGGTTTGAGAACTAAAAAGAACTAATCTTAGCCACTAGTTTATATATATGGAAACCCCCCCCCCCCCCATGAATTTGAATGCTACCCCCTTGAAAATTAGTGGCCCAAATTGGTTCTCAAAAGTTCTCAAAAGAAAAAGTTCTCATTTGAACCTAACCCTATATATATATATATATATATATATATATATATATATATATATATATATATATATAGGAGGTGGTTCAAGAGAAAACCAAACTAAATCTAGAAAACCAAGAAAACTAATTGCAGCCAATCATAACATTTCTTGCTTTTTATATTTATTTAAAATAGAAAAGGTTAGTAATGTAATTTGACCACTACTCTAATTAATTAATAAATTAACTATTTAATACAAAACAGTTTCCTAATTTGTCTCATCTATCTCTCCTTTCTTTCGTGCTCTATCTTATGTATTATTCATGTATTACTTGTTTATCTTAAGGTTACATATATGTATCTACTCATTGAAGTTATATGTTATCAGTTATTATCCGCCAAGAGCAACACAACAAATGAGTCTATATAAGGTTACATATACGTAACCACTTATAATAAGGTTTATAATATGATTTTCATCAGGTTACTTCTTTTACTATCTCGTTGTACCATATATGTAATCATGTATCAAGTTTATCGTCATGTTTATGTAAACATAACCACTCATTAGAGTTTATCATCAGTTTACAAATCATCTTACATATATGTAATCATAAGTTTTCATTAAAAATAATAATTTATACCTTTGCAAACATGCTTACATATATGTAATCTTATCTTTTATGTAGAGATTAATTAGTATTTATAGCTTCTTAGTTATGATTAAATATATAATTACATGTATGTAACTTTGTTAATATATGTTGTTTTGTAAGCTATATAATTGGTTTTTGCGTAACCATTTATAATCTTACGTATATGTTATCAGTTATTATCCGCCAAGAGCAACATAACAAATGAGTCCATCTAAGGTTACATATACGTAACCACTTATAATAAGGTTTATAATCTGATTTTTCATCAGGTTACTTCTTTTATTATCTCGTTGTACCATATATGTAATCATGTATCAAGTTTATCATCAGGTTTACGTAAGGATAACCACTCATTAAAGTTTATCATCAGGTTACAAATTATCTTACATATATGTAATCATAAGTTTTCGTTAACAATAATAATTTATAACTTTACAAACATGATTACATTTATGTAATCTTATCTTTTATGTACAGATTATAATTTATATTAGTATTTATAGCTTCTTATTTATGATTAAATATAGATTACATTTATGTAACTTTGTTTATATATGTTGTTTTGTAAACTATATAATTGGTTTTTACCTATGTAATTACATATACATAATGCGGTTAGAGATGTGCTTACTTACATGCATGTAAGCAAGTTTACATATGTCTGTTACGATTACTTGAATTTATTCTAAAAATGATGAAGATTAAGAAAATAAATGAAGATGATTGAATTTTTTTTAATAACATGTAATTTATGAGAGAGGAGAGAGAATGTAGTAAATTATTATGGAGTTTTTTAATTATGAAATTGTTATCCTTTTTACCAATTTTGCCCCTTACATTTCAATTGTAATTAATGTCAGATTTTTTTTCCTTTTTTTGAAAATGACATATAATCTTGTCCATTCAATTTTTAATCAATGGCAATTAAAGGGTTTTCTTGGTTTTCTAGATTTGGATGATTTTCTCTAGAACCCTCCCCTATATATATATATATATATATATATATATATATATATATAGGCCTCGGATCAAATGCGGCCTGGGCATTTGCCTAAGTCCGGTGCGGCCCAATAACTCAATGACACGTAGCACGTTTAAGATTTTTAGCGGAGGGGTATTGTTGTACTTTCAACACGTTCAGTTTTTTTTGGTAACCACCGTTTTGGTAACTTCCTCTAATACCGCGATTTATTTTATTTTCGAATCAGAGTTATCAATCACATCTTATAGCAATCCACAAGCTTTTTCGATTTGATTAGGGTTTTTATTGTCATCGTAATTCAATCACAGTTATCAATTCGCGACGAATTTGTGTTTTTGACGCTGTTCATCTATGTCGTCTTCTTCTTCTGATCCAATGAGTATTAGTTTCAGTTCTGAGGAAGAAACCGAAGGTATTTTTTGGATCATAGCATTCATCGGTTATTCTGTAGTAGATAATGTTTGTTTGATGTTCATTAGTTTATTTGATTTCTGTTTATTTATTTATCATCGATTTAACATCCTGCGATCATAGCATTCATCGATTATTCTGTAGTAGAGAATGTTTTTTTTAATGTTTATGTTTTCAAAAACTAATTGTTGATTTTCTGTTTGTAGTGGATTTTTTCAGTACGTTTTTATAGGTTTTCAAGTTATCATGCTGGTAGAATTTTATGCTGGTTGTTTGTTTTGTGTGCTGGTCAATGTGACTGTTATGATTTTTTAAGGTTTTTAGTAAATGTATGAAGTATGTTGTGTTTTTTTTTTTTTGTAGCTGAAGTTGATGGATTTTGTGCAAATGATGGGGAAGCTATTAATTGTCAGTCGTTATCTGGTAGTAAGCGAATATCGCCATCAACGGGGAAGAAATACTATTTACCCAGTGTATCCCAGTCTGCTAAACCTGAAGTTGGCATGTTTTTTGACAGTGTTGAGCATGCTGTTCAATTTTATAAGACCTATGCAAAACTTGGAGGTTTTGAAGTCCGAAAGAGTACTCAGAGAAATTCTGGCCCTATTGTTACAGCCAAGCAATTAGTTTGTTCCAAACAAGGACATAGAAGATTCCATAAAATTGACACCTTAAATGATCCTGCTGATGCTAAAAAGAAATGTAACGATAAGCGTCGTAGACCATCGAAAAGAACTTGTTGTCCTGCGCTCTTATATATTAGAATTCAGATTGATGGAAGATACAAAGTTCAATCATTTGTTGAGGAGCATAACCATAAGTTTGTGGACTCAAGTGATATTCACTTGTTGAATTCTTCAAGGAAGTTGTCATGGACCCAACAACAAACAATATATGATTTGTCCAAACTCAATATTGGTCCTGTTAGAGCTTTCAACATTTTGCGTGAAATGTGTGGTGGTTTTGAGGATGTAGGGGTTACTGCTGTTGATTGCAAAAATTTTAGAAGGGATTTGAATACTTTTATTGCGGAGTTTGATGCTGATATGGTTGTTAGACGTTTAATGAGTAAGAAGGAGTTCTGTGCTGATTTTTCATGTGAGCACACTGTAGATGATAAGGGGAATCTTAATGGGTTGTTTTGGGCAGATGAGGAGATGAAAAGGAATTATTCTGTTTTTGGTGATGTTATCGCCTTTGATGCAACTTTCAGATCTAACAAGTAGTTTTTTGTTTTAATTTCATTCTCTGTTTAACCAATTTTTATGTAAAACTTAAGGTTTTTTTTTTTTTTAATATGCAGGTATAAGATGGTTTTTGTTCCTTTTACTGGTATTGACAACCACAACAAGAATATAACATTAGCTGCTGCGCTTTTGAGTTCTGAAACTACTGAAAGTTATGTGTGGCTACTTAATAATTTTCAAAAGGCTTTTGGGTCGGATCCCAAAGTTGTTGTTACTGACCAGGATCCTGCTATGGCCAATGCAATAAAACTTGTTTTTCCTAATAGCAGGCACAGGTTGTGCATGTGGCACATTATGAAAAAGCTGGCTTCAAAGGTAATCACATATCCATGCTGGTATTATGATGCTGGTTAAAATAATCATTGCTTTTGATTTTACATATTTCCATGCTGGTAATATCATGCTGGTATATACATATCATTATTTTTTGTTTTGTACATATTTTCCATGCTGGTAGTGACTTTATATTTGTATATCTCTTTTGTTGTTTTAATATAGGTTGGTCATAGATTATGTCGAAATAAAAAATTTAGGAGAAGGTTGTGCGGGATTGTATGGACGGATGATATTAGCATTGACTATTTTGAATCTTCATGGCACAAGATCCTTACTGCTTATAAACTGAGTCGTAATAAGTGGCTTTGTCGTATGTATAATATGCGCACTGATTGGATCCCGGCATACTACCGTGATGAGCATATGTCTGGATTAATGCGTACGACATCTCGATCTGAAAGTGCAAACAACTTTTTTGGACAATTTTCTAATGATCAGAACACATTGGTTGAATTTCTTACTAATTTTGAAACCGCCATTGAGTGTCAACGATTTCAACATCGAAAAAATGACCATGATACGAGGTACACCACTCCAGAGTTCAAGACTGAGTCTATATTGGAGCGTCAAGCTGATAAAATTTATACGAGGGGGGTATTTTATGATGTTCAGGAACAAATAAGAGTTGGTCTTAAAGATTGTTTTTCCATGGAAACTTCTGAAGTTGATGATTTTTTAAAGTTTAGAATAAAGGATCTTACATTAAAGAAGAGATGGTATTACGAGGTAATTAAAGTTTATGTAATTACATAACTTATGCTGTTAGTTTTATGCTGGTTTCATGTGCTGGTGTAATAGTCTTTGCTCTCATGTTACAGGTTCTTTTCAGGGAAAGTGACATGACTTTATCATGCTCATGTAAGCATTATGAAAGATATGGTTTGCTTTGTAGGCACATATTCTATGTTTTGACTTTATGTGAGGTCAAGAGATTTCCAGAGAAATATATCCTACGTAGGTGGACTCGAGATGCTGTCCTGAATTCTTCACGTAATGATATTATTGCACAAGATGATGCTGATCAGGGTTCTGAAAATGTTAGATGTTTGGTAAAAGATATTATGACATCTACCGAATACATTGTGAATCGGTTGGTCACAAATCTTGAAGAGTTGTCGGTTTTTCGTGACCAAATTAAGGATTTTATTAAGAAAAATGATGTTGGTGCTTCAAATGTTGACGTTACTAAACAAAAAGAAAGGCATGCTGCTATACTTGGTCATATGAAAGGCAAAGAACCTGAAATAGGAAAACCCGTTATAGTTAAGACAAAGGGTTCAGGTTCTCACAAAACAAAGCGTATCCAGTCCGCAGAAGAGCACTCGATACAAAACAAAGGTAAGAAAAAGCGAAGATGCAAGAACTGTGGTCGCACGGGTCATAATAGTCGGACTTGCAAACTGAAATGTGATGATGATGGGGATGACATAAGTTCTTCAGGTGATATAGATGAAGATGATTTAGAAGATGGTTATCATGGTGAAGAATCAGAAGATACAGAAGATGAAGAAGAATAGGAAGATGATCAAGATCGATTGTCATATGCTTGCAGAAAATAAAACCATGCTGGTAGAATCTTGGCATTTTCATACATACTTTTGAGTTTTTTTTTTAAATTTTTTACAACAGATTTTCATTTCCTTGGTTATGCTGGTATACTGTGCTGGTATATGAAAAAATAAAACATTCATCTGCAATATTCATATGATCTGCATATTTTCCTTTTATATAATACTATTAATGAAAATTTGGCACATGAAACGCCATTACATATATATATAGAAATATAAAACATAGGAACTGAAAAGAAGTAAACAAGAACACATTATATATGGTATTTGTTCTTGAAATCAGTTACTTCTTCAGAGAGGCTCATGGTGCTGTTCATCAATTTGACCACCTCCTTGTCAATCCTATGCTGTTCAACGAAGTACCTGCGTGAGGCATGTTGGGTGTCGAATCCAGCAAATAAAATAGTAATAAAGTGAACCAACTAAGACACACTAAAAATAGTATGAGTGGAAGTAAGGTTCGTGTCCTCAGGGATGCGGATTAACGTTTTATACCAAAAACTCTTAGCTCAAGTACAATGAAGTGAAATTTAATAAAAATGGGGTTTTGTGAATTTTTTATGAAAAATATGAAAAATATGAAAAATATGAAAAAAATGACAGCATATTGAAACGGCCGTCTCAGTATTCTCTCGCGGCCGTTTTGGATCGCTGTGAAGAAAAACGAATATTTTTGGGTTTTTGTCTTTTTTACTTATCAAAACTAAGAATACTAAACAAGATTAACTAAAATTGAGAATAGAGTTCAAATATGAGATAAATCAATTCCAACACAAGAGAAATTTCCCGATTTTCGACTCAACTTATGATCCTTAACGGTTACGGTGCAATGATCCTTTTTATAAAATGATTTGTATCGGTCCTAGACGTCGAGCCGTTCTGACATCACACTTTATCTAATGTCTAACCAAGCGCCGTTCGTTGATTAGAGCCAACCCGCTACTCTAAGCTCTAGCCGTTCTGATCTTAGTGTGCGGGTTGCAATGATAGAAGAACCAATTACAACTAAACACACACGCCGTTCGGTGTGTTCAACTATATTATGGGTTCCTATAACGAGTTTAAATTCATAGACAAACCTAAACCGTTACTTGTTCCTTTTATCAAAATTAAGAACTTTTTAGGGTTTTAAAATTGATGAACTTTATTAGTTTCATTAACAAAGTGGCCAATTTTATTAAGAAAACTAATGTATACCGGAAAAGAATCCGGGTTTAAGATCAAGAAACCACATAAACAAACCATTCATAAAGTGAATCACATAAACGTTTCACATAAAACTAGAGTCAAGCATCAAGAAATTAAACCCTAATGTTGGAATCAACAAATGTTTAGCCAAACATAATGGCTAACATGATCAAACTAAATAAACTAAACATTAAAACTTACGACAAAAAAATTAAAGAGATGTTGTTCTTCAAAATTCCAAAGCAAAGTCAAGAATTCTCCTTGCTAATCTTGAAGTCGTCCGATTCTTTTTTTTCCCCGGAGAATCTTTTCTTCTTAAACTTCTTTTCACTTGTGTCTCCTCCCTAAAAATTGAACAAGCATTTCTTTCCTTCAATCCAAAAAAAACCGTTGAACCCCATCATCCCATGTTCCCTTTTCTTTTATTTTTTTTTTCTTTTAATTTCATTTGAAGTTTCCTTTTTTTATTGGCAACCAAGGTATAACATTCCTAAAAAATAGGAACTTTATATTCTAGTCTTTGACAGCTTCCGAGCTACTCCAATATGAATCTCGATAAGTCCACAACGCCTTGTAATCGCCTTGCACCTGAAAATCAATAAAAACGCCCAAAGTAGATTCCATCCCACAAAAACTAATATTTACAAAATACTACGATATAAATACGAAAAATGCATGAAATATGATTAAAATGAGACTTAATAATAATATAAAATACGCCTAAAATTGCAACTAACAAATCTCCCCAAGCTTAAACCTTTCCTTGTCCTCAAGGAAGTCAAGAATAAGAGTAAACCGAGGATAAGAAAACAAAGAAAACAAACTAATATGCTTACTACGAATGCAATTGTTTTTTTTTCTTCAACCCTTTTTCGTCCTCGTCCGAATCGATTGTGAGCATGAAATCACATTATCGTGTTAACTTCAATTGACATGCATAGATAAAGCTTTCAAGACTTTTATTGACACACATACCCAATTTGCCAGTTAGGGTCCACTAACCTCATTCTAGATATACATGTGAAGTCCAAATTTTGAAATCAATCTATCTATTCTCAACCAAATACATTGTGCTTAATAATGTACAAGATTACCAATATGTTCGATTGTCCCCACACCCGAACAGACATAGCAAAACCTACCCAACCTCATGGTTTATTGAGGATTCGCAAACCCGCACTTGAGGAACCATGCATCGCTTTATAACACAATAGGGATTAAATCATTTTAACTCCCTTCTACATGACATTCGGGAAACATACTTCCCTTTATTTTCTCAACATTTTTTTTTGTAGAACTTCACCTAATGGTGCATCCATCAAGTCACTATCCCAATGGGTAGCACATAGGGTATTTAGTTCTTTTTTTTTGTAATGGTGTCATCATGGTGGAAACATGGTGTGCGAGAGAGAGAATACTAGGTATTAATACCACTCTCAACCCGTTTTTGTCGGGACTCAGTTTTTTAAACCATGCATGCCGGGATGGGAAACTAAACATGTATATTCATTTAAGGTTATTGCACGCACATTGGTGATCATAGTATGAGGCACTAGCGTAACGGGGCACATGTGTCTTTTTATTACTATCACTCTTTTCTAGCACGCAACCTATAATCAACACAACAAACCTATCATTTTTCATGTTTCCCTCACAAAAGACTCAAGGACCATTGGGTTTTTTTTTTTGTTTTTTTTAACACATATGCACTAATGAGTAAATACAAAACTAACTATGCATGCTAAATGAAATGCGAACTAAAACAACTAAAAAAAATAATAATAATAAGAAAAATATAAAAAGTAAATTGAAGCTAACCTCTCCCCAAGCTTAAAATGTGGCGTCGTCCTCGATGCTAGGAAGAGAGTGCGAAAATAGAACTACTGTTGTGATGGTGGGGGAATTGAAGGTAAATGTGATGAAGGGAAGTGGTGAGTTTTATTTTATTTTTTTTATTTTTTTTAAAAATTTTTTCTAGCATCCCCAAACGGCCGTTTCAGGACCCTACGCGACCGTTTTAAGGTTCTGATCAAAACATTAAAACTTAGGAAAAACTCTTATTTTTGTATTTTTTAATAAAAAGAACTAAGAAAAACAAAGTTGAATCAAACAACACGGGTTGCCTCCCGTGCATCGCCTTTCTTTATCGTCTTTGGCTAGACGTTGACCTCGTTTCATTTTTCAATCGGGTGCCTGTGGAATAAATGGAAGAAGTTTTTGGTTAATATATGGTAATTCTTTTTTCGATGCATCGTACCTTGCTTTCTTTTGCGCATCCACGAATATTAGCACCTCCATCGACTCCTCCCCAAGCTTGTGCTTTTCAATAGGTTCTTTCGAGACATCTTCATCAACATTTATATTTAACGCAACCTTTTTGCAATTTGAAGGTAATGTCTTTCCTACATTTTGGAATGTCTCCATGACCTCTTCATCTTCTCTTTCTCTCTTCGCGCTTTGTAGTCTTGAGGGAAATGGACGAGGGTTGACTTTTACCTCACTTCCTACGGGTTTTGGTACGTCTCTCACTTCAACCAAAAGTTCTTCTTCATCGTCATCTTCTTGTATACTAAGACCTCATAGCGCTCCAGATTTTGAAAGGTAATGGTAGAATTATTATGCTTTGGGTTCATCTTGGTTTGCACATGTAATTTAACTTGAAACTCTATCTTGCTTACCGAGCTAGCAAGTTGAGATATATGTTGCTCCAAATTCTTTATACTAGCTTTGGCCTCTTGTTGAAACAGTTGAACGCTCGTGGTTAAGCTTTTCACAATGTCTTCTAAGGACATTCTTGTGCTACATGGTGGTTGTTGGTTCATCATTTGGAACGAAGGTCTTGATGCTTGAATCGGTGGCACCACGTCTTTGGTCTTTGTAAGTTGCATTACCGCTTTCTTTAATTCAACAAGTTGAGTCTCGATGTGGTGAGTGCTCACTTCCTTAACTTCCCATGATGTTTTAACATAACACTCTTCTTCTTGTGCCCAATGTTTTGTGTCTTCAGCAATGGATGTGATCAATGCTCTGATTTGAGTTGGTGTTTTGTCGAGTAAAACTCCTTCACTAGAGGCATTGATCACCCTCCTTTCCAATGGTGATAGGCCTTCACAAAATAATTGAAGAAGTTGATGCTCAGATATGCCATGTTGTGGGCATCGAGCACACAACTTGTTGAATCTTTCCCAATAAGCATGTAAAGCTTCACTTTTGGCTTGCTTGATCCCAATAATCTTTTTTCGTATGCTTGAGACTTTCACTTCTGGTAAGTACTTGTCCAAGAATAGCTTTGCAAGATCATTCCAAGTGGTTACCATTTCCGGTGGTAGGTAATACAGCCATTCTTTTGCTGAATCTTTGAGAGCAAAGGGGAATGCCCTTACTTTGATTTGATCTTCGGTGACATAGTGTGGCTTCATTCCGGAACACACAACATGAAAATCTTTGAGGAAATTGTAAGGTTCTTCATTTTCTAGACCTCGGAAATGAGGCAATAGATGAATGAGACTTGATTTGAGCTCAAAGTTCTCCATGGCAGGATAGTTGATGCAAAATGTTTGTTGGATGACATCGTGAGTCGCCCATTGTCTGAGAGTTTGTTCAGCTGCCATGGTGAGTGGTGTACCTGTACTAAAAAGATCTTGGCATAAAACTGTTAGAATTGCCGTATCCCCGGCAACGGCGCCAATTTGTTGGGTGTCGAACCCAGCAAATAAAATAGTAATAAAGTGAACCAACTAAGACACACTAAAAATAGTATGAGTGGAAGTAAGGTTCGTGTCCTCAGGGATGCGGATTAACGTTTTATACCAAAAACTCTTAGCTCAAGTACAATGAAGTGAAATTTAATAAAAATGGGGTTTTGTGAATTTTTTATGAAAAATATGAAAAATATGAAAAATATGAAAAAAATGACAGCATATTGAAACGGCCGTCTCAGTATTCTCTCGCGGCCGTTTTGGATCGCTGTGAAGAAAAACGAATATTTTTGGGTTTTTGTCTTTTTTACTTATCAAAACTAAGA
>JBCNJP010000024.1:55036408-55164745 GCA_039602395.1 Deinandra increscens subsp. villosa | reverse complement strand
TCCAAGATGAGGTGCAACATACTAGGCTAAGCCCAGCAAGTACCGCACAAGTCAAGGAGCCTCAGAGAGAATATAAGCCCACAATTCCTTATCCGGGCCGGTTGAAAAAGGAAAAAGTGGAAGCACAATATGGTAAATTTCTTGAACTTTTTAAACAATTGCATATAAACTTACCATTTGTTGAAGCTTTGTCACAGATGCCAAAGTATGCTAAGTTTCTCAAGGACATCCTTACAAACAAGAAGAAACTTGAGGATCTTGTAACTTTGAATGAGGAATGCTCAGCGGTGCTCCAAAACAAGCTACCCAAGAAGATGAATGATCCAGGGAGTTTCACTATCCCTTGTTTGATTGGTAGTTTGTCAGTTAGCAATGCATTAGCTGATTTAGGTGCTAGCATAAATTTGATGCCATATTCTGTTTTTGAAAAGCTAGACCTGGGAGAACCCACACCAACACGAATGAGTATTCAACTAGCAGATAGATCAATAAAATATCCTAGGGGGATAGTTGAAAACATGTTGGTGAAAATTGATAAATTTGTTTTTCCTGTAGATTTTGTGATTTTAGATATGGATGAGGACAAGAATGTGCCACTTATCTTAGGCCGTCCTTTCTTAGCTACCTCAAGAGCCTTAGTTGATGTGTTTGAGGGTAAATTAACTCTTAGGGTAGATGAGGATGAGGTGGTCTTTGATATTAAAAACTCCATGCGACATACACAAGATCATGATGATTCACTATATTTCATTGACACTATTGACTCACATGTGAATCTTCATTTGCAGGAAACCTCTAAAGAAAAGGCTTTGGACACCCAGTTACTTGGTGGGGGAGAGCTTGATACATATCAAGCTAATCACAATTGTGATGAGACAGCTTTTTCGTTAGCACACGACTCCCACCCGAGTCCAGAAGTCTTTGAAGTGATTGAAAGAGAAGAAGAACAGAAATCCAAACCTTCCATTGAAGAACCACCATCCTTAGAGCTGAAAGATTTACCATCTCATCTTGAGTACGCATTTTTAGATGGTGATTCTAAATTACCTGTGATTATTTCTTCTAGTTTGACAGGTGATGAGAAGGAGAAACTGTTGGATGTTCTTAAAGAGCACAAGAAGGCCATAGCTTGGAAGATCATGGATATCAAAGGCATAAATCCATCATTTTGCACACATAAAATCCTTATGGAAGATGATTTCAAGCCGGTTGTGCAACATCAAAGGAGACTCAACCCAAACATGCAAGATGTGGTTAAAAAGGAGGTGATCAAGCTACTTGATGCAGGCTTGATCTACCCCATTTCAGATTCTACTTGGGTGAGCCCAGTTCAGGTAGTCCCAAAGAAAGGAGGTATGACAGTCGTGACAAATGAAAAGAATGAATTGATACCTACCAGGACTGTCACAGGTTGGAGAGTTTGCATTGACTACCGCAAACTCAACGATGCCACGAGAAAGGACCATTTTCCTTTACCTTTTATTGATCAAATGTTAGAAAGGTTATCTGGGAATATGTTTTACTGTTTTCTTGATGGTTTTTCAGGTTATTTTCAGATCCCGATTGCACCCGAGGATCAAGAAAAGACCACATTCACATGTCCCTATGGCACATTTGCTTACCGGCGAATGCCCTTTGGACTGTGCAATGCTCCAGCCACGTTTCAAAGGTGTATGGTGGCCATTTTTCATGACATGATCGAGGACTCAATGGAAGTATTTATGGATGATTTCTCAGTTTTTGGTAGCTCCTTTGATCACTGTCTAAATAGTTTGAAGAAAATGCTCGCTAGATGCGAAGAATCCAATTTGGTGTTGAATTGGGAAAAATGCCATTTTATGGTAAGGGAGGGCATTGTTTTAGGGCACAAAATCTCAAGTGCCGGGTTGGAAGTGGATAGAGCAAAAGTTGAAACAATTTCAAAACTACCACCACCCACGTCTGTTAAAGCAGTTAGGAGTTTTTTAGGTCATGCGGGTTTTTATAGACGTTTCATAAAAGACTTTTCAAAAATTGCACGACCTTTGAACCAACTCCTTGAAAAAGATATCCAATTTGATTTCAATGATGAATGCTTAAGCGCATTCAACTTTTTAAAAGAAAAATTGGTTAATGCCCCCATTATGGTAGCCCCCGATTGGACTCTTCCATTCGAGCTCATGTGTGATGCAAGCGATTATGCGGTTGGGGCAGTTTTAGGTCAAAGAAAAGATAAGCATTTTCGTCCGATTTATTATGCAAGCAAGACACTCAATGATGCTCAAGAAAACTATACCACCACTGAAAAGGAGCTTCTTGCAGTTGTATTTGCTTTTGATAAATTTCGTTCTTATCTTGTTCTTTCTAAAACTGTTGTGTATACAGATCATGCAGCTCTCAGGTACTTATTTAGCAAACAAGATGCAAAGCCGAGACTTATTCGATGGATATTACTTTTGCAGGAGTTTGATATAGAGATACAAGACAAGAAAGGAGCTGAGAATGTTGCTGCGGATCACCTTTCTCGCCTTGAGAACCCATATCTGGAAGAAACTCGAGGGATTCACATAAATGACAATTTCCCTCATGAGTTTCTTATGCAGGTTCAGGTGATTGATGATTACCCTTGGTTTGCAGATTTTGCTAACTATCTTGCAGGTGGAGTTCTTATGAAGGGGATGACTTATCAGCAAAAGAGGAAGTTTCTTGCTGATGTCAAGTACTATTTCTGGGAAGATCCATATTTATTTAGAATTGGTGCAGATCAAGTGGTAAGAAGATGTGTGCATGGGAGTGAGGCAATGAGTATTCTTCGCCATTGTCATGAAGGTCCCACGGGTGGGCATCACGGAGCAAATTACACCGCCAAGAAAGTCTTTGACTCCGGATTCTATTGGCCCACCATCTTCAAGGACGCACACGCGTTGGTTAAAGCATGTGATGCTTGCCAACGTGCAGGTAACATCTCGTCCCGTGATGAGATGCCCCAAAATAGTATTCAAGTTTGTGAGGTATTTGACATTTGGGGCATTGACTTCATGGGACCATTTCCATCTTCACATGGTCATAAGTACATCCTAGTAGCTGTTGACTACGTTTCAAAGTGGGCTGAAGCGCAAGCTTTACCCACAAATGATGCTAGGGTGGTTGTGAAATTTTTAAAGAAATTGTTTGCAAGATTTGGCGCCCCTAAAGCCTTGATTAGTGACCGAGGCACTCACTTCTGTAATTCTCAACTTGAGAAAGCTTTGGCACGCTATGGAGTGAGCCATAGATTCTCAACGCCTTACCACCCCCAAACGAGTGGACAAGTTGAGGTCACTAATCGAGGCCTTAAACGAATCCTTGAAAAGACGGTTAGCCATAACCGAAAGGATTGGGCAGATAAATTAGATGATGCTTTATGGGCTTTTCGAACCGCATACAAAACACCTATTGGTACTACACCATTTAGGTTGATTTATGGAAAAGCATGTCATCTCCCTGTTGAACTCGAACATAAAGCATATTGGGCTTTGAAATCGGTTAATTTTGATTTGAAAAGTGCAGGTGAAAACAGGTTTTTACAAGTTCACGAGCTTGAGGAATTAAGGAGTCAAGCTTATGAAAATTCCAAGATCTACAAAGAAAGAACGAAGAAACTACATGACAGCCACTTGAAGAACAACAAACAATTCCAAGTGGGGGATCGTGTATTGCTTTACAATTCAAGACTTCGTTTGTTTCCCGGTAAATTGAAATCAAGGTGGACGGGTCCTTACATGGTGAAGCAAGTATTCAACTATGGCACAATTGAAATTGAGCATTCGGATGGTAGAATTTTCAAGGTAAACGGTCATAGGTTGAAGCATTACATAGAAGGCCCGATGAATGAAAAAGACTTGGAAGTTGTGGAACTCCACCCCAAGAATAACTAAATACGGGGTCGAGTCAAGCTAGTGACTCGTTAATAAACAAAGCGCTTTCGGGAGGCAACCCGAGGTTTGGTATCGTCTTTATTTTGTATTTTAATTTTAGTTCATTCGATGTTTTATGTGTTTTTATGAGTTTTTAGGACGCATTTTTGTGATTCGGGAGTGAATCGTTGCGGGACTTGGTCTTAAACTTCGTCAGGTAAGTATTCTACATGTTTGTACCAAACGTGTCGGAAAAATCGATGATTAGGGGTTGAAACTGGATTTTGAGAAATCTGAAATTTTTTGAAGAAAAAAAAAAAATCTATCTTTTTCCTTAGCGAAGTTCTGGGAAGCCAGTGTCTAAATGACATGGTCATGTGCTGGCTCATGTGTATACGACATAACCATGTCTATATGACATGGTCATGTGCCCACCCATGTCGGATCTGAAAAATATGAAGAAAAAAAAAAGGAAATTTAAAGACAGGATTTATTATGTTGACAAGTCAACATCCCTTTTCTCCTAGTCACGTACAGCAAAAGAAAAACAAAAGAACAGAGAAGAAAACCCTAGTTTCTTTCCTTAATCATCGACGCACGCATCAACCATTTCTCTAGCTTCGATTTCGTGCTCCATCTTCACAATCAGGTACGCATCTCCTCCTCTCTTGTTTATTCTCTGATTTCGCGAACAAGAAGGCGCCAGTTCGCCGTGGTTTCGGGTCTTACGAACTGAAATCCAAAAATTGCAACTCCTTTGCTTCCATTTATGTCGATTTAAGTTATGTATCAGTTTGTATGTTGGTTTTAAGGTCCAATCTCATCTTTTTAGGTCCGATTAGAACAAGTTTTGAAGTTAAGGATTTTTGGTTGTGAACCTTCAAAATCGTAATGTAGGCTGCGATTTCATCATGATCAATTGTCCTTGTTTCGTGATAGTTAGAGATCATTTGAACTTCAGTTGGTTGATTAAAAATCAATTTTTCTATGCCTATACATTGGAATTTTTCTTTTCATGTTTTTGCCAACTCAGTCAAACATGTTCTCTTTTGTGCAATTTTGAACTTATTTTTGCTGTTGCTTGTGGATTTGGTGGCTTGATTTGTGAAAGAAAAAAAAAAGGGATACAAAAAATGATTTCAAAGTTTTTGTGTAGGAAAGTCAAGGTCGATATTATGCTTTTATGCAATCTGAAGAAGTTAATTGTTGGTTTCTTTTGAATGGAACATCAATTTTTTTTTTTAAAGGGGCTTAGAGTGGAATTCAAGTGGTTAAATGTTTCTAATCTGTCGCTTGATTTCTTTACCACTATTCTAATTTTGTCCATTGTTTGTTTTGCAGATTATGGCTGATCCAACACATCCGTTTTTACAATTTCAAGCGGGTGATCCTGCCGTTGGTCGTCTCGAGAGGATACGTGGCAAGCCTCAAGAGGCGGGCCGCACGATAGATTGGGATATATTGGAGCAACTTGGTTCACGAGACCGTGCAAGGGCCTTACTTTCGAAACCATGGAGACGTCTGTTGGCTATTCGCCAACCTCAATATCGCGAATTGGTTCTCGAGTTTTGTTCCACTTATCAGTTCACCCACGAGGTGGGTAATTTGTTTGCTGAGGGGGCCATTAAATTTAGACTTGGAGGAGTCCAACATGAGTTGTCCGTGGCTGAGTTGGGAGCTAGAATGGGGATATATTCAGAGCGTGATCTTGACGGACCCATTTTTCAAGAAGCCCTTCTAGACATTCATGATGATGATGTTGATGCGTTATGGGATGAGATTGGTGAGGATGATTATATACCTAAGAGTGCCAAAGCCAGTTGTTTTCGTGACCCACTCCACCGCTATATTCACCGTGTGATCGCTCACACGATCTCTGCTAGACGATCCAGTACTAGTGTTGTCACAACTCGAGACATGTTCTTTTTATTCTGCATCATTCGCCAGCAGCCGTGCAATTTGGCTTATGCTTTAGCCCAGTTTTTTCAGTCCTGCACCGGGCAGAGACAGGAGAGTCCTATATGTGGAGGGTCATTCATCACCCAACTTGCATTATCTTATGATTTCATGACCGCAGACACTGTAGCCGGATTGACCGCCTCGCACTCTACCATCCTCGTAAATAAGTTGATGATGAAAAACATGGATTTGATAGGCTATGATCGAGATGAAGGTTGGAGGTTTTTAGACTCTGATGGCCAGCCTTGGGTTTATGTACCACCTCCGCAGCAGCAGGTTGCTGGTGAGCCAGAGCAGCCTCCTCACGAGCAGGGAGGCGATGTTCATATGCATGACGCTCCACCTCCACCACCTGTGGATTTTGAGGCTCGATTGGGTCGAGTCGAGGTCACTTTGAGGCAGATGGCAGCCACACAGGCCCAGGAATTGGCCTTTACACGTGCTTTTTACCAGTGGATGATTCAGGTGACACAGATTGCTGCTGCAGCTGAGGGCAGAGCACTCCCACCACCACCAGTGCTACCACAGGATCCTCCTCAGCCACCACCGCATCAGGATTAGCCATACTTGGCTTGGGAAGGGCTAGTTTGATGCCCTTCCCTCATCTTTTGTGTTCTCACTTGTAGAGTTGTACTCTTTTGGGTTACTTTTGTACAAACTCTTATCTACTTACTAGTCTTATTAACTTTACTGCTTTTATTTATTATCAGTTAACCACACTTAATTTTTGGTCTTGGAATGTGTTAGTTGACAATCTTGGTTGGATCTCTTGGCGCGTGGCATTGTCTCATGATCTTTTTGGATTTTCTTCACCTCTGGCTGGATGCTACTCAGGGGAGTTTTCTGTTCTCTATTTCCCACTTCCTTTGCATTTTCATTGCATGCATGCACATTTTTTTTGTACATTGAGGTCAATGTACGATTCAAGTGTGGGGAGGGACTTTGTAATTGCATTTTCTGTACTCACCCTTGTACATTGAGGGCAATGCACAATTCAAGTGTGGGGATGTGGGAAAGTTAGTTAAAATCACCAATTACCATCAATTTTTGTATCCCTTTTTGCACATGAAACTCCTCATTTTGGCTAATTTTTTTTATGGCATCCTTGTGCTCTGTTTAGATCCTTAAGCATGATTGCACTTTTAGAATCGAATGAGTAAAAGATTTTTTTGACATGTTTTTAAGAAACATTTTGAAGTATATGATTAGCATAATGAGGTCTGCGGGAGGAAAATCATGTATGAGTTTGCACCTATTTCCCACCCCCTTCCGTTTCCGTGAGCTTACTTTGAGCCGTTCGAGCACCCATTCTTCATGATTGTATTATGTGCTCACATTTTTTTGATGACTTTTGAGTGTGCCGCATGTTGCATCCACTTTAGAACTTGTTTAGGTAATGCATTTCAAGATCATGAACTAAGTTGTTGTATGAATATGATAGAGGCACTAGGAAAACCCCTTTCGTTTAGCCTTTTCTTTTGTTTCTTACCAAACCCGAACATGACCCCTAGTAGCCCCGTTGAGCCTTTCCCGTTTTCTTGTTTTTACCCACATCTTAAAACCCACTAGCCAAATTAGCCTTTTTGTTTTAAACCCATGTGTTAGCGTCCGGTTGTAGTTAAGGTCTAATTTGTGCCATCTAGTTTATCTACTTAGGTTCATTGTCGTTGTATCATATCATGTATGCATCTTTGTTTGTATATGATGATTCTTCTCCGATTCTTCTACAAAAAAAAAAAAAAAAAAAAAAAAAAAAAAAAAAAAAAAAAGAAAGAAAGTATTATTCAGTGTTTTATCTTCTCATCTTAGCTCATAAGAGATAGATATTGAGCATTTTTGCATCTCGTAATGTAATACCCTACTAGTAGCTCATTTTAGTTAAGTTTATGTCAAGTTATGCCTAGTTGTCCATCTTTTTCTTGTTTCGTTATCTATCACGATTAGTATCTTAGCTACACCGGATTGTTAACCATTTAGCCACTTTTAATTCCAAATTCCACACCCATAACCCAAGCCACGTTACATCCCGTTTAAAGCCCTCTTGATTCATGCAATTTCTTATGTTAGTTGGTGGAGATTTGATTTCTAAACAAGCTTATGATAGTGTTTGCTTCATTGTTTGGCGTCGAGTGATCAATATTCACACTTCTACATCAAAATAGCCGAGTGTTGAGTGAATATTTGTGAGAGGTGCAAATTGATACATGATTCTAGTTTTGTAGACATTGTTGTGCTTGTTCGGATATTTTCATGCTTTTGGGAAGTAAAACCTTTTGTTGGCTCGTTTGGCTTTCTTTATAAGATTGCTACATTTCTAGAAAGTCGCTTATGCATTTGGATCTTTTAAGTTGCTTTGGGATTGCCTATATCTTTATTTAAGCCAATGGGAGATTTGTTTGATTGTTGCATAGGATTTTGCTTGAGGGCAAGCAAAGCTTAAGTGTGGGGATGTTTGATGTGTTAATAAATATACATGTTAATAATGCATATCATACCCCCATTTTAAGCGTTTTTGGTTACATATTCATTTGAATCGACTCTTAATTGTGATTTATTTGAATTTTGTAGTTTTGGATGGCTACTTGGTGATTTTGGATAAAAACTCAAGAAAATATGAAGATTTGTAAAATACAGCACTGACATGGTCATGTCACTTCCTGACATGGCCATGTCGGCCAACATGCTCCAGATCAGTTGCTGTCGCCAGAATTTCTAAGTCCTGATGGTCGACATGGCCATGTCTGTAAGTGACATGCCCATGTCCGGCGCCTGATTCATTAAAACACAAAATTTGCTCCTCATTTGAGGGATCCAACTTTAGAAACACAAAACCCTAGCCCCCTTTTCTCCTCTAGGACGGATTTAGGGCGATTTCAAAGAGGAGGAAGCCGAGATTGAAGATCAACCATTCCAAGTGAAGATTTAGCTCCATTTAACCCTCCTTTGCTCAAAGTAGGTTGAATTTCTCAAGATCTTTCATGAGTTCTTCCATCTCTTCAAACTTAGTTGGGGTTTTTGTAAGTATTATGGGCTAAATACTCTTTATCACTTAGATTAGATGAAACTTAGCATACTTTAGCAATGTGTATGCAACTTTTGGTGAATATTATGTTTTTTGGGTAATTACAAAGTTATGATTCTTCTTCAATGATTGTGTGTGCTTGTCTAGTTGGATGAAATGTTGAACTTTGTAGATGTTGTAACCATATTATGTTGGAAAACCATATGTGTTGGAACATTTATTCATAAATTTGCATATCCATGTATGTAGTTTATGACATTTGACTAGGAATGGTGAATGAAGGTTGAATGTTTAGGAAAATTGGACAAGTGTGCATCCTTACACATATGTTTGAGAAAACCGTTGTGTATGTTGTGAATTTCTCATGTCATTGTTTATGTGAATTTAGGATTTATTAGCATAAATCTATAATTTATATAATCGTGGTGTGATGTTTATGAGTTGAAGAATATTTATATCTTTGTTGCATTACGAGACTTGAGGTGGTTGATATGTGTTATCGTATTAACTTTCCAAAGAGTTTTGGGGTTGGATAGCCTTGACGGGAGTCTAGTCCATATTTATCCCATTAACATAATTGTATCGTTGGAACTTCATTGCATGATTTTAGGTGGCTATTATGTGTTTATCGTTCTAGCTTTCCGACAAATCATATGATTAAATAGCCTTGACGGGAGTTTGATCTAATTTCACATTTCATGTGTATAAAACGATTTCACCATAAGTTCATGCATATTGTTATTGTCTTGCTCAGTGGATTCGAAGTCTAAGTGATATCTTCTTTGATTGATTATCTTCATCTTTGTTACTTGTTTTATTTAGATTAATTACTAGTTAACTTAGTTAAAAACAATTGAAACCAACCATCATCCTTTTTCGGCTAGACAATGATAAAAGTTTAGTACCAGGAGCTCTCGCGTCTTTGGATCGATACTTGGTTCTTACCAAAGCTATACTACTAATCGATAGGTACACTTGCCTATTCGTGTGTAGTTTAGTTCCGAGGTGATAATCATTTTTATAAATTTAAAACCAAAAGTGTGAAAAACTTATTGAAAAATATATATACATCACACGACATCAGTCTCACTAAAAGTATAAAAATATTGTTAGTAGGGTCTAAGAGGGTGAGATGTAAGCAACATTACCTTCACCGTAGAGGATAGAGAGACTGATTCCAAAGAGACCCCTAGCTCCAAAACACAAGAGGACGCCGACAGAAGAAAGATTGACACAAAAAGGAGAAACTATACGACAAAAAGAAGAAGAAAAAAGTTAAAAATATAAAAATAAAAATATAATAAAACTAAAAAGAAAATAATAATAAAAAATAAAAATACTAATACTAAAACAAATATAAAAAGATATAAATACAATAAAGAATATAATGAGATAGGATTAAAAAATAATAATAATACTAAAAAACAAATAAATAAATAAAATAATAATGATAATAATAAAAATAAAATAATAAAAAATAAAAAAATAATACAACTAAATAAATAAAAAAGGTCATAAACCTACCCCTAATACACATCTCTTTAGAAATCCTTAACCTTAATCCTACGTCTCCAGGACGTCCTTTCCTTATCCATATCATCGGAGAGGTGCAAGTTCAACAAATCTTGCATAATGCGCTCGTCCCATGACATTTTGGGTCTGCCTCTCCCTCTACGCCCCTCAACACTCATGAAATCCACTGCTCTAACTGGTGCTGTCAACTATCTCCTTTTCACGTGCCCACACCATATCAATCTTCCCTCGCGAATCTTCTCTGAGATACACATGACCTCAAAGTTTGCCCAAAAGACCTCATTTCTTATTTTGTCTAACCGTGTGTGTCTACTCATCCACCTCAACATCCTCATCTTGGTAACCTCAAGCTTATGCACCTGGGTTTTCTTGATAACTCAACACTCAGAACCATAGAGCATTGTTGATCTAACGACGACCTTATAGAATTTTCCCTTTAGCTTAATAGGATACCTCTTGTCACACTGAATATCTGTAGTTGTTCTCCATATACACCATCCTGCACGAATACGGTGAGCACGTCACTATCGATAACAGATGTTAAAAAGAACATTTAAGTCGGCAATAAAAGATCTCGAGATGAATTTTGGCATGAAAGTGCGGGATCCAAATCTTTTCATGGTTGCTAAAATAATCTATGATTCGTATGTGTATCTTTCTGTTATCTCTAAAAACAGAAAAAATATTGATGTTATAAAACTATGTTTTTTTAAAAAGAAAGAAAAAAGAAGCATATTAAAAAATAAATATTTTATAACAATAATTAATGCTCTTTTAGAATCTTAACCTAGAAGTCAAGGTGACATCATGTTAGAAATCGAGAATCAAATTGAAGTATCAATCAATGAGAAGATCAAATCAAGAACATAACGAAATCTCTTTATTGATCAAGGAAATCAGAAAAGGTTTTACAAAAGGAGAAAAGGAATCAAAAGCTAATCTAAACAAAATGAGCAGCTAACTACTTATTACCGATTCGCAACGGTACTAAACAAACAATTAACAAATACTCAGCAGCAGTCCTCCAAGTTTGAACAATTGACACTATCCACCCTTGAAGTCTTAACTCCTTTATTAACACGGTTAACTGAAACTTAACCATTACTTAACATTCTCCACCTTCAGTGAAGTTAACCTTGATCAGACATGAAATGGTAACTGTTTGAACTATTACAACCATAGTTCAACATCATCGAATAGTAGGGATCCAACGGATTTACCTATCCTAATGTGCCAAACCATAGCTGCTTTAGCTCAATCACCATTTCTCTTTGTTAAATTGTATATTTAACCCACTCCCAAAGTAGACAAACACCTCTGAAAGTTAGCAGTGGGTAAAGTTTTGGTAAACAAATCTGCTGCATTCACATCAGTGGGCACATACTCAACCTGAATTTCCTTTGAATTCACTATGTCCCTTATGAAATGCATCTTAACACTTATGTGTTTAGTCTTCTCATGAAATACACTGTTTTTAGCTAGTTGGATAGCCCCTGAATTGTCACACAAAACCTTAGTATTTTGTACATCAAAACCCAGCTCATTGACAAAACCCTTTAGCCAAATGGCTTCTTTGATTGCTTCAACTAAAGCAATGTATTCTGCTTCAGTGCTTGACAAAGCAACTACATGTTGTAAGCTTGCCTTCCAACTAACTATATTTCCCATAACCATGAAGCCATAACCAGTAATGGATCTACCTCTATCTAAATCCTTTGCATAATCAGAGTCACAATAGCCTAGTACATTACTAGTAACATCAGATTTAGAGCAGAAAATTAAACCTGAGTTCATAGTACCTGATATGTATCTTAGGATCCATTTAACTGCCTCCCAATGCCTTTTTCCAGGATTAGACAGGTACCTACTTACCACACTTACAGCATACCCTAGATCAGGCCTGGTACAAACCATAAGATACATTAGAGACCCAACTGCATTGGCATATGGCACTGACTCCATATAGTCTATTTCCTCCTGGGTCTTAGGACAATCAAGCAATGACAGTTTAAACTGAGCAGCAGAAGGTGTCTTCACATATTTGCTACTCATCATGTTGTATGTGTTTAACACCTTCTGAATATAAGAAGCTTGTGTAAGTCTCAGCACTCTATGCTTTCTGTCCCTTGAAATCTCCATCCCCAAGATCTTTCTTGCTTGACCCATATCTTTCATTTCAAACATTGTCATCAACATTTGCTTGGTTTCTTGAATGACCACCTGTGATCTACAAGCAACTAGCATGTCATCAACATAAAGCAATAAGAAAACACAATTACCTTCTTCATATTCCCTGTAATAGACACAGGGGTCATAGGCACTTCTGTTGAAACCATTAGAAGTCATGTGATCATCAAATTTTCTGTACCACTGTCTTGGAGACTGCTTCAAGCCATACAATGACTTCTTCAATAAGCAGACCTTATCTTCATGCCCCTCCTGTTCAAAACCTTGAGGTTGTGCTATATACAATTCTTCTTCCAGGTTTCCATGTAGGAAAGCTGTTTTCACATCCAGCTGTTCTAGTTCTAAGTCTAAAACTGCTGTGATTGAAAGTATGGTCCTAATTGAAGAATGTTTCACAACAGGGGAGAATACTTCTTGATAATCAATACCTGCCTTTTGCTTGAATCCCTTGGCCACCAACCTAGCTTTAAATCTAGGCTTACCTCCTTTTTCCATTGGCTCTTTGAGTTTAAATAGCCACTTGCAAGGTATCACTTTCTTTTCCCTTGGTTTATCTACCAATTCCCAAGTGCTATTCTTATGTAATGACTGAACTTCCTCTTCCATAGCCTTCCTCCACTCATCACCCTGTGGTGACTGAATAGCCTCATCATAACTAAGTGGTTCACTTAGTTCTGATTCACCACTGGTGGACAGAAAAACAAATGCTGAAATTTCATCATCTGTCCTAAACCTAATAGGTTTAACAACCTGCCTCCTTGGCCTATCTCTTGCTAACTGATAAGATGACTCACTTGTACTTGGTTGACCCACCAATGCAGGGCTTGGATGTTCATTACATTCCTCATGATCTATATTCATATCTCCATCAGGCTCCACCTCAAGCTGCAACTTAGGTCTACCAGTTGAGCTTTCCTGATAGCTTCCACTCATCACATCTTTATACATGATGTGCTCATTGAATACTACATCCCTGCTTATGATAACCTTGGGTCTCCCTTCATCAATTCTCCACAGCCTATATCCCTTGACACCCTCAGGATAACCTATAAAAACACATTTTATAGACCTGGCTTCTAACTTGCCTTGATTGACATGTGCAAAAGCAAGTGAACCAAACACTTTCAGATCATCATAAGGTATCTTCTTCCCTGTCCACAACTCCATAGGTGTTTTAAAACCTATGGCAGATGAGGGTGACCTGTTAATCAGGTACACTGCAGTTGTTGCAGCCTCTGCCCAAAAAGTTTTAGGTAACCCTGAACACAATAGAAGGCACCTCACTTTATTCAGTATGGTCCTATTCATACGCTCCACCAACCCATTTTGTTGCGGTGTTCCAGGTACTGTTAAGTGCCTTCCAATACCATGCTGTTTACAAAACGAGTTGAATTCATGGCTACAGAACTCCAACCCATTATCAGTTCTTAGCCTTTTTACCCTCTTCCCAGTTTGGTTTTCTACTAAATTTAACCAATCTTTAAAGGTCACAAAAGCATCACTCTTGTTTTTCAGAACAAATAACCACACTTTTCTAGAATAATCATCCACTATGGACATGAAGTAACTTGCACCCCCTAAAGACTTATTTCTTGCAGGTCCCCACAAATCTGAATGTACATATTCTAAAATTCCTTTGGTAGTGTGTTTACTAGTGTGAAACCTTACTTTATGTGCCTTTCCTAATATGCAATATTCACAAAACCCTGCTTCCCTTCCATGAAAGTTACTAAGCAAGTTTTGTTTCTTTAGTTCCATGAGACCTTGGTCACTGATGTGACCAAGTCTCCTATGCCACAGAACTGACTCACTCATATCAGAATTGCCTTGAACACTATTGGCAACATCCTCTACTCCTCCATCCAACAAATAGACATTATTATCACACCTTGTTCCTGATAATATCACTCTAGACCCTTTAACCACTTTAGCCCTCCCATCCTTCAAATTTACACTATGACCTTCCTTTTCAAAAGTACCCAATGATATAAGGTTCCTTGACAATTCAGGGATATATCTCACATTATCTAACTCAAGATTGCAGCCATTGGTTAATTTCAATTTGACTTTACCTAATCCTGCAATCTTACATGGCCTATTATCCCCTAATTTGACAGTCCCCATATTTTCTAAGTGCAAATTAGTAAAGTATACCTTGGTAGGGGTCATGTGGTAAGAACACCCGGAGTCTAGAATCCAACTATCCTTGCTGACATCTTTAGAGGCCACCAACACATCTGCACTTTCATAGCCATCACAGAACTCTTCATGTGAAGCATTCACTTGTGCTTTACTTCCTTCACTCTTGAATTTCTTCTTCCAATCAGGGCACTCCCTTTTCAAGTGACTTTCTGATCCACAAATAAAACACTTCAATTTTGTTTTAGACTTGGATCTTTTACCCCCTTTCTTCTTGTCTGACTTCCACTCAGATCTCCCCCTCACAAAAAGCCCTTCTGCAGCCTCTTCTTTCACTCCACTTCTTCTTTTAAGTTCTTTGGAGTTGATTGCCGCCAACACTTCCTCCATTGACAGGGATTCTCTCCCATACATCAAAGTATCCACAAAGTGTTCATAGGACTCAGGTAGGGATGACAAGAACAACACAGCCTGATCTTCATCATCTATTTTAACCTCAATATTCTCAAGATCAATAATCAATTTATTGAACTCATCAGTATGTTCAATTAATGATTTCCCAGGAGTTAACTGGAATGTATAAATCTTCTTCTTGAGATATAAACGATTTGCCAGAGACTTCGTCATATACAGGCTTTCAAGTTTGAGCCACATACCGGATGCAGAGGTTTCTTTCGAAACTTCACGAAGAACTTTGTCTCCCAAACTTAGCACTATTGCACTGTGCGCCTTCGAGAGCATCGGTTTCCAGTCTTTCTCTTCAATTTCGTCTGGTTTGTTGTCTTCCCCCAAAAGCGCATCCACCACACCCTGGTGAACGAGGAGAGCCCTCATCTTCATGCGCCACAGCCCAAAATCATTGCGTCCATCGAATTTTTCCAATTCGAACTTAGCCGTACCCATCGTTTGATCTGATTGATTTCAATTTTGCGGAATTGAAAAACGATTCTCGAATCGAGCCGTACCAGGGCTCTGATACCAATTGTTAGAAATCGAGAATCAAATTGAAGTATCAATCAATGAGAAGATCAAATCAAGAACATAACGAAATCTCTTTATTGATCAAGGAAATCAGAAAAGGTTTTACAAAAGGAGAAAAGGAATCAAAAGCTAATCTAAACAAAATGAGCAGCTAACTACTTATTACCGATTCGCAACGGTACTAAACAAACAATTAACAAATACTCAGCAGCAGTCCTCCAAGTTTGAACAATTGACACTATCCACCCTTGAAGTCTTAACTCCTTTATTAACACGGTTAACTGAAACTTAACCATTACTTAACACATCATTTACTATTTCTAGGATACTTCCAGTAGATTGTAATCCTGTATTGTTGCTTTTTCTATCTATATTTTACTATATTTTCCTATGAAAGCGAAGATATTGATTGGTACGAGTTTAAAGGAAAATAATAAAATAATACTAAGTGTTTTATAAACTTATAAACATATTGAATTTTAATAATTTAAAATATGATAATAGTTTAAGCTAATAACGTGTCAATAACATTCTACTATGTATAATTACAAACTTAAAAGAACACTAACATAATATGTTTAGGCTATGTGTTTCAAATTGGTTTGAGCAAAATCGGTTCTTAAATCGATTTGTACGCAAAGGGGGGTAACTGATTAGAACCGGTTCGTTTTATATCGCTTCAAAACTGATTCAGGTGAAACCGGTTTGAACAGGTTTCAGTTTTGGTTTGAAACTGGTTTAAAACCGAAAAAAACGGTTTTAAATTTGCACGCACCTCTAAATATAAGAGTGCTCTAGACCGGTCGATTATAGGTCAGATAGGCCAAACCAGTAAATTAGACTTGATTTTTTTACCCTTTTTCAAATAAAAAGTTTATATGCAAAGTGATTTAATACTTCACGCTCTATATTTTTTTTCATTTCAATTTTTTTTCTAACATTACGATACCTATGATTTACAAATGCGTAAGCAACAATGTAACAGTTTTTTTTTTAATATTTAGTGAATATTCAGGCAATTTTTTATCTGCCGAGTGAGTGTGTGGTTCTTTTATCGCTTACGTGACATGCCAATTTGCATTGCTTTCTTTTACTAGTATTATATTATTTTATTGTTTTTTTATTAATTTTATCTGTATTAATTTTTTTGGTGGTTGGAATTCCATAATCTAATACCAAATGCAAATTCTTTTGTGTTTATATTACTTTTGATTTTATATTATTTTAATATAGTTTGAGGTTTTTACTTTTAGTTTTATTAAAACTAATGTCATGTACAAATCTAGATTTTGGAAAAAAAAATAATAATAATAAGAAACTCTACAAAAGTTGCGATACGGCTTTTGTTTTGAAGCGAGCCGTATCTTTTAACTACACGGATTTTGTTTAAGACCGTATCATATTGTGAAACAAGAGTTTTATAATTAGCCTTGTAGTGCAGATTAATTTAATACATTAAAGTAAGAAAAATGGTCTAGCTTCACTCGTAAATTAACATCAAAAGATAAAATAATATTTTAATTTAAACTAGATTTTACTATCTGTACGTTGCTGCGAGATAATCTATATCTATATCTATCTATATCTATATTCTATTATATATATAATCTTTCATCCTAATAAAGCAATAAAATGGTGTCCACATGTCACTTTACTAGGGTGTCCACATCATCCTCCACCTCAACAATCCACTTGTCAATCCCTTATTCAATATCAAAAAATTCCATGTATTATTTCAACTTTACAAATATAAAATTGAACCTTACTTATAATAAATTTTAAATTTCTAATTAAATATAATGAAAACTTCAAATCTTTTAAAATTTCTAAAATTAAATTTTGAAAAATTCAAGTTTAAAAAAATTTATTTTTTTAACTTTCCACATATTAAATTCAATATTACATTTAATAAATATTAAGTTTATTATTAATATAATGTAATTGTGAGATCTCTAAAACTTCTAAATTTATCATCCAATTTCTAATTAAATACATTTAGTAAATTTTAAATTTCTAATTAAATAGTTATTGTAATGTTCAACAAATCCTTATATTTTTATTAACTATTGTAACATAACTTATTACTATGCTGCAACAATTAAAATGACAATGGTGGTGGTCCTACTGTTTTACGGCCAACAAATCATGATTATCGCAATATGGATAGTAATGGTCGACTATCTAACTTAAACTACAACATTGAAAATAAAACATTAGATCGGTCAAACATGATTAGTGTAATTATTTAATATATTACATGATAAACGAAATTCATATTTATATGGCTATTAAATTTGAACAAATTCAACTCATGTTTAACAAAGCCAAAATTGATTTAAAAAATTATGTTATTCATATTTTTCGAATCTCTCATCATTTTTTTTCTTCCATTTATCTCATTTTATGAATCTAAATTCAACACGTATATTACGGGTTACTAACCTAATATATATATATATATATATATATATATATATATATATATATATATATATATAATAAAAGAAAAGTTTTTGGCACCACAATTTGTCATGTGACACCACCACATTCATCCTCAACAATTTTCCCACCAATAAACATTCACAAGCGGATCTTCTCATTTTGGATATATATATCCACTATTTATTTATTGTAACGGATCTTCTAATTTTGGATATATATATCCACTATTTATTTATTGTCTTCTTAATTATTTAATAACTAATTATTTAATTACTTAATTAAATATATAATATAGTTTATTAAGTTACACCTATCTATATCTATCTATACTTTATACTATATAACAAACAAAAAGTTTGGTCATAGTTTAATTAATAAAAAAAGAAACTTTACATCACCACAAAATTTTGAATTAACCCGTGTAACACACGGGGATAAAAAACTAGTATGAATATATAAAATAGTTGTATTGCTAAAATACAACGTTAAAATTAGAAACTTTGTTAAATACAATACAAAGAATTAGATCTAAAGGCAACAATGTGAAACTCAAAATTAACCATCTACCCTTTATTAAACTCGTTGAGCTCAGACAAAAAAAATCTATGTTAAACGACTCTACCTATTACAAACTATCTTTTAATTGGAAACTGAAAAACAATTAGAGAATGTATAAAATGAAGGCTATATGGGTAATTATGGTGATCATTTTTATTTGAGTTAATTACACAGCTAGTACCTGTGGTTTACTCATAGTAACAACCTGGGGTACTAACTTTTGGCTATAACGACATAAGGTATCAACTTTTTATTTTATATCAACAAGGGTTATTAAGCTAACACCCAGTTAGTTTTTAACAGAAAACACCCTCACGTGACAAAAATGTGAGGGCAGTTTAGTCCATTTAGCCTAACCCCCAAATAAAAGCCCTTGATCAACCACAAAAACGTGAGGACCGGTCCCGGTGGTCACTGCCACCACCCAAACCCTAGTCGCCGCCGGCTCGCTGGAACGGGAAGGAGACGCCGGTTGGTCGTCAAACAGAGGAAGAGAATAAGCTGGAAAATGAAAGAGACTGAGGACCACCACCTCTACACCGTCGCTAACTACCACCAAAAACCCCTTCACCTGCTCCGATCTAAACATGCATAAAGAAATCTAGATTCAAGGAGTGAATAAGCTGGAAAATGAAAGAGACCGAGGAGATGAACCAAGAGAACTCACCATCGTCGCCGGAGAAAACGAGAGAGGGGCGATGCCGCCGTCGTTCATGGCGGTAACCTAGCAGCCGCCACCGCTGCCTTTCCTTCCTTCTCCTGCCGCGACGAGAAACAGTCGGGGGTCCATGGGTAGGCCTCAGAATCGGAGGAGGGGAAAAGAGGGAAAAGGTTTGAAGCCAAACCACCATCCACCGCCATGAGGCGCTGCCGGCTGGTTCGTCCGCTGGAAAAACGTGGAGAGCTGGTGGGCTCTCTTCTCTCTTCCTCGGTACACACATAGAAAAGGGATTTTGGGGGTATTTAGAGGGTTAAGTTATATTGACTAAACTGCCCTCACGTTTTTGTCACGTGAGGGTGTTTTTCGTTAAAAACTGACGGGGTGTTAGCTTAATACCCCATGTTGATACAAAATAAAAAGTTGGTACCTTATGTCGTTATAGCCAAAAGTTAGTACCCCGGGTTGTTACTATGGGTAAACCACAGGTACTAGCTGTGTAATTAACTATTTTTATTTTTATTTTCGTGTCTATCCACCTAATGGCCACATAACAACCTAAAAAAACGTTTTTTCTTTCTTTTGGGTCATCAGGTAATATAAATGAAATTAAAAAAAAATGTCAAATTATTCTAGTAACCTTCATTTAAATATGGTTTTTTATGTTTTCCAATTAGAAGTAGTTTTTCAAAAAAAAAAAACTTTATCATTTAAATATGTTTTTCTAGTGGATTAGAATGGTTCTCAAAAGTTCTCAAAACCAGTTAGTTCTAAAATGATCCTCAGGATAGGTTCAAATGAGAACTTTTGAGAACCAAATCTCAACCACTAATTTTAGGTGGCGACCACTGTAATTCATGTGAGGGTTTCCCATATATATAAACTAGTGACTTAAAATGGTTCTAAAAAATTTTTAAAACCAATTAGTTCTCAAATGAACCTCTCCTTGTAAAAAACTTGCACCAAGATCTTTAAAATTATGTTATCTTTAATTCTGGAAAAAACTAAAAATAAAATCAAGGTTTTTTTTTAACATTATTGCACATGTGTAATAATATATATTTTTTTATTATTGCACATTTACAATAATATTAAAACCTCTATGACTTTTTTATGCGTTAATTTTTTTTTATAAAAAATTGCACCATAAATATTATAATCTTGTTATCTTTAATTCAGGAGAAAATTAAAAAAAATCAACGTTTTTATTTAATTCTTTTATTATTGCACATATGCAATAATATTTTTTTTATTATTGCACATATGCAATAATAGTAAAATGCACATGTGCAATAATATTAAAACCTATGTAACTTTTTCATACGTTAATATTTTTTATAAAAAAATTACACCATAAATCTTATAATTCTATTATAGCAATATTACGATTTTGTGTTCGCGTTATCCCGCCAACAACTTGGGGTTGCGAAAACTAATTTAATCTATATGCAGATATTAAAAACATGAAGTTTTTAATTGGACCCAAAAAGAATGAAACTTTTTTAATTCTTAAAATCATAAAAATCTATTGTAATAAAGTAAATTGTTTACATGTCACGTGTCACCTTCTCATAACAATTTCTATCTTATTTTCCCACGCCTTTCTCTTATCAAATACCAAATCTTTCTATTAAATAGTATTAATTTTAAATAATTATTCATTTGATCGGCAAATATTTATTTACACCAAATACATCCTACATGCATTGTCAGAGTCTGAACCAATGACCTCTAACTAAGAGGGACGAACCTCTACCAAGTATATAATTAAATATAAAAATACAAATCTTCTTAGACTAATAATTTTTCAAACTTAACAAATTATAATAAGATTTTTATTATATCTTATTTTTATTTCTTAAATATTCATTATTTTTTTTATTTCACGGGTATATTCTGAAAAAAGTTGTAACATTTCTTATATGTTGTTTACGTTTAAACTTATGTTTAAAAATATATATAATAATAATAATAATAAAAGTCGAGTTATTATGAGAAATTTGGTTTGAATAAGAAGGATAATAATGAATCATAATCATTAGATCTTCAATTAAATAAAGTTTTATGGCTCAAAGTTATTCTGTATTGAATTAGAAAGAAAAACAAAAATTGGAAGGGCATTTTTGACTTTTTAACAAGTCCCCCCATTTTTAAAAATTAATAAATCTTAAATACGACATTGTTTTAAAAAAAAATACACCATAAAAACGAGTGTTTTTTATCTTTAAAACACATATAGTGTTGTTATATATAATTTTTTTTTCTTTTTCGATTGTATCAAAATATTCAAATCATTGTGTCATGGTGTCTTAAAATGTTCAGATTATTGTGTCATATTGTGTCAAAAAGTTCAGATTATTGTGTCCTATCGTGTCAAAAATCAAATGAGTAATATTTTTTTAATTTTATATATAGAAACAATATACGCGTTTTAAAGATAAAAAACGCTTGTTTTTATGATGTATTTTATAAAAAAAAAAATAATGTTGTATATGAAAGTTATGAATGTTTAAAAAAATTAGAAATTTAATTAAAAGTAAAAAAAGATGGCTAAGACCAAATTGCCCCTCCTTTCTTTTATATTAGATTAAAATCAAATGGGTGAGATTTTTTCTTATATTTCTTATGCAAATCAAATTTCTCATTTAAACTTCTCTCATAATATAATAATTATATACGAAGTTATCTTCCTACTCTAATAAACAATTACAATTATTGACACATGTCAACACTAGAATCATTCTCACAAAAGTTTTCCCTCCCAAATCTACTTCCTAATAGATTATATTTGATTGAAAATTATATCCTATTTTATAATCATGATATATTTTTATTTATTTATATATGAAATTATGACAATCATATATTAACTTACATCGTATTTTTATTTAAAATTATTTTTTAAATGATTATTATTTTCATTTTTATAAATATTTAACAAACTTAACATTTATTTAGTTTTAAATATAATTGAGTAAATCATATTTAATATTTTAATTAATAAATACCTAATATTATTTTATAAATTCAAGCAACATTGTGGATGATACTATTTATAGAGAGATTCATAAATGACAAAAACCATGTTCATAATATCCAATATTAAATAGTTTTTCTAGCGTATTAAATAATTCATGTTCATCCAATATGGGAATTTTAAACATCACGACTAAAAGAATTTTAAGTTTTCTAACGTATATCAAGATAACATTTTTTAATTGAAATGACATTTTAATATTATGATTATAATTTAGATTCTCTACCTAACAATCAAAATGTGTTCATTATAACTTAATAAAATTTTATACTCACCTAACTTTATATGAATTATTAATTTATATTTTTTATTGATTCAACCCGTATTCAACCCGTATAACATACAGGTTCTATCCTAATTAATTATATACTTTTATATATACGGGTAAATAGTATAAAAATAAATGTAAAGTACATTATTTGACAAGACAAATTACCTATTTTTTTCATAATTATTGTTTATTATTAAATTTTGTAATTAATGTTCAAATACACGCATCTCGAACTCACTAGATATGGATTTGACAACGTTAACTCTTTAACTGCTCAAATACTACAGGGTTATATAGTTCAACGCTATTAAAGTGTTTGGGTGGTTTTCTTTGTATAATTAATTTTATAATTAAGTTTAAGAATTCAAATTTTATTATGATACTATGTAGATTAGAAAGTAGGTTTATAGTAGCCTATTCGAATATATAGTCTATGTTAATATAAAATTGACAAGGGTTTAAATCTTAAAAAATGTAAGGTTGATATTATCGATGTAATAAAATTACGATTAATAAACGTAATTTATTGTTAATGTCGTCATTCCATTACGTTCATAATTCATGTATAGTCTTAGCTCTTTATTGTAGTCGTAGCTCAGATTAGAGGTGCACAAATCGGTTTTTTTCTAATCGGTTTCGGTTTTGTCAAATCTTGGTCATAATCGATTTTTCAGTAATCGGTCTGGGTTCTACGTAACCGGCTTGAGAAGAAAATATGTGTAACCGATTAACCGGTTTTAATTTTTTTTTACAACCGGCATGTAACCGGTGGTTTAGTTACAAACCGAACCCGGTTTGGTTTGAACCGCTTTTTTTTTTTCTATAACCGGTTTCCAGTTTGAATTTTGGTTTTGATTCCTTATTTTTTTTTTTAATTGAAAGTGATTATGCAATAATGCTTGATTGATTTCCATTACACAAGCCTCCTATATATACAAAATAGGATCCCTCCTTTCCTAACATAGGAGATCCTCAATAAAGGTACATAAATGACAATATCTCCTAATTATATACATTATATACAATATATTCTAATACACCCCCGCAGTCGAAACGGGAGGTTGACGAATGTTGAGACTGTCTCGAAAATCATCGAAGAGAACCTGCGGAAGACCTTTAGTAAAGATGTCTGCGACTTGAAATCTTGACGGAGTGTGTACAACTCGGATGTCGCCGCTGGCGACCTTATCACGAACAAAATGGATATCAACCTCGATATGTTTGGTCCTTTGGTGTTGCACCGGATTGCTTGACAAGTAAACTGCACTGATATTGTCGCAATAAATTAAGGTGGCTTTAGTTGGAGGACGATGTATTTCCATTAATAGGTTTCGTAGCCAACAAGTTTCAGCAACTACATTTGCAACGCCACGGTATTCTGCCTCAGCACTCGAGCGAGAGATAACTGCTTGTCGTTTAGACGACCAAGAAAGTAAATTGTCACCCATGTACACGCAATAGCCAGACGTGGAACGGCGCGTGTCAGGACAACCGGCCCAATCAGCATCAGTGTAGGCACGTAGAACACTCGTATCTGTTTTTCTGAGGAGTAGACCGTGAGACATTGTACCTTTGATGTACCGAAGAATGCGCTTGAGGGCATGCATGTGTGAAATGTGAGGGGCATGCATGTGCATGCATATCTGTTGGACAGCGTAGGTGATGTCCGGTCTTGTGATTGTCAAATATTGTAAGGCGCCGGCGAGTTGACGGAATTCAGTGCCGTCGGACAGAGGAGTACCCGAGACCGCCGATAATTTTTGCTTGGTATCCACCGGTGTTCGGGCGGGGTTACAATTGCTCATTCCCGCCCGTTCCAGGATTTCGGCCGCATACTTTTGTTGCGAGAGTATCATTGAGGCCGGCTTTGTGTGTACCTGTATGCCCAAAAAATAACTAAGAGGCCCCAAGTCCTTCATAGCGAATTCTGTCGCAAGGTGATTCATAAAATGGGTGCGGAGAGAATCTGATGAAGTGACTAGGAGGATATCGTCCACGTAGAGCAAGAGGTAAGCGATGTTTGAGCCTCGTTTGTAGATAAACAAAGAATGGTCGCATCGGCTATGATAAAACCCAAGCTTGAAAACATAGTCGGCGAACCGTTGGTACCATGCTCTAGGGGCCTGTTTAAGTCCGTACAATGACTTTTTCAACAAACAAACGTGCCCCGTGTGTCTTTGATCCCGAAACCCGGCGGGTTGGTGCATATAAACAAGCTCGCCAAGACGCCCGTGTAAGAAGGCGTTTTTGACGTCTAACTGATGAACCGGCCACTGTAGTGAAACTGCAATGCTCAAAACGGTGCGAATAGTAGTGGGTTTGACCACGGGGCTAAACGTCTCGCCGCAGTCCACACCGACCTGTTGGGACTTGCCATCACAAACTAAACGAGCTTTGTATCGCTCGAGATCACCGTTAGATTTAAATTTATGTTTAAATATCCACATACTACGAACCACATTCATATTGGGTTGTCGCGGCACTAATTCCCACGTATTATTATCGATAAGGGCCCGGAATTCGTCGGCCATGGCGTCGCGCCATTCAGGGGTCCGGAGGGCTTCGATGGGTGATCGGGGAATAGGGGCTAGAGTGGCGGAGGTGTGGAGATTCATCAGGTGACGGGGTTTGAATACGTCGGACATGCTCCGGGTATGAACCGTCCGAGGAGGGGGCGGTGGTGCCGAGTTTGGTGGAGGAGGGGACGTGTTTTGGGGGCTGGGCGAGGATGGAGTGTTTGAGGGAGAGGGGATAGTAGACGAAGGAACAGAGGCAGGAGAGGGGGTCGTGACATGAGGTTGGGCCGGTGAGGGTGGTGGGCAGCTTTGGGCCTGTGGGGAGGACTGGGCCGAGTTTGGGGCTGAGGTTGGGAGCCAGAATAGTGGGCTGAGGTCGGAAGTGTCAGTGTGGGGAGGTGGGGTAGGAGCTGAATTTCGAGAGAATGGGAAGATGTTCTCATTGAAGAGAACATGTCTTGACACAATGATTTGCTTGGTGGACGGGTTGTAGCACTTGTACCCTCGATGGTTTGAGGGGTATCCCAAGAAAATACATGGAGTGGAGCGGTTTTGTAGTTTATGAATGGTGTTTGAGGGAAAAAGTGGGTAACATAGACAACCGAAGACCTTAAGATGTTCATAGGTCGGTGTCCGGTGGTAAAGAAGGTGAGTGGGGGTATAATAGTGAATCACTTTGTTTGGGGTGATGTTGTGGAGGTAAGTGGCATGTTGGAGGATATGTGGCCAAAAATTGGAGGGAGCGGAAGAGTGGGCGAGAATGGAGCGAATTGTGTTGTTGAGTGAGCGGAGTTTGCGTTCCGCTTTCCCGTTTTGGGACGATGTGTAGGGACACGAGAAGCGAAAGTTTATTCCATTATTTTGACAAAATTGATGAAAAAGATTGTTGTCATATTCTTTCCCATTATCACATTGGATTGATTTTATTGTATAATGAAATTGGGTCTGAACATATTTAAAGAAATCTTTGAAGATTGAGAAGACTTGGGTTTTCGTGGAAATTGGGTAAGACCACAAAAAGTTTGTCATATCATCTAAGAAAATAAGATAATACCGATGTCCACCTGTACTAACAACCGGAGATGTCCATAAATCGGTGTGAATGATATCAAAAGGTAAATGAGAAGAATTTGTTGAATTCATAAAAGGAAGTTTAATATGCTTCCCCAAAACACACGAGGAGCAAAGCTGAGAAGGTTTAATACGAGCAACATAATCAGAAACAAAATTATTCGAAAAATTAAATGATAGAGGTCCCGGGTGACCGAGACGTTGATGCCATAGATCCTTATTCATGGAGAGGTGGGTGGAGGGAGACGAGAGCTTGGATCCTTGGACGAGGGGGTAGAGGTCCCCGGTGCTGTTACATCTGAGGATAGGAGTGCGGGTCCTGAAATCCTTCACAGTTAAACCAAAACGATCAAATTCAACAGTGACATTATTTTCAGATGTAAATTTACGAACAGAAAGAAGATTCTTGATAAGATTAGGGACATGCAAAACGTTATTAAGTTTAAAGGAAGTAAAAGGGTAGGAAAGAGTTTGAGATCCCGTACCCTGAATGGCGACATGAGAGCCATTACCAACTATAATATTCCGTAAAAAACCATTATTGACATAATAGGAGTCATAGTTACCTGTGTTGTTGGTCATGTGGTTCGTTGCGCCAGAGTCAAAGTACCAGTTGGAGTCCTGCTGGTTGAGATTGATGTGGGCCATCGCTTGATCGAGATCGGTGTATGATGCCTCCGATGCCGCATACGATTGAGGGCGAGGGCCAAGAATTCCCGGACCGGGTGTTGGGTTTGGTGTTGGGTTGGGAAAAGGTTGGCGGATGGGGGTTGTCGGGTATGGGCATGGTGGGGCAGCCCAGGGTGGATATGCCCATGGGCCGGCCCAGGGCAGAAAGTTGGGGGGACGGAAGACAGGGGTTGGATTAGTAGAAGTGGACTGGGAGGTGGAGGCACTAGGGCGTCCCCGCGGGTTAGTGAACCGGGTTCGACCCCGTCTATTTCCACGGCCACGGGTGGCGGTGAAATCAGGTTGGCGAGGGGCCGGAGGTTGGGCAGCAGGAGCGGCGGTGACCATGGCAGAGGCCGTCGAGGTGACGGTGGCGGAGGCAAGGTTAGCCTTGCGAGATTCCTCCAAGGTGAGTTTGGACCGTGCTTCGTAGAAATCGTGTAAAGGCACCGATTGTTGAATCATCATGGCCACGCCATCATATGATTCGTTCAAGCCGACAATCAATTGAAGCACTAGGCGTTGGTTACTCACAGGAGCACCAACGTTAGTGAGTTGGTCAGAGAGCATTTTTAGAGCCTGACAATAAGCAGAGACATTGGGAAAGTTATCAAGCTTCGTGGTAACAAATTTGTGTTCAAGATACACCGCACGTTGGTTTTGGTTATCCTGAAAAATGTTTTCCAGGGCAGCCCATGCCTGAGAGGTGGTGGCCTTGGGCTTGAGAATGGTGTGTAGTAAGTCGTTCGAGATTGTGCCATATATCCACTGAAGGACAAGGGCATCAATTCGGAGCCAAAGGGTGCGGTCCGAGGAATCAACGGGTTTAGAAGCATCGGTGGAGGGGACGACTTCTGGGGCCTTAGCATCTTTTTCAAGATGATCAGAAACTTGAAAGGCACGACAATGGATAGTGAATAACTCTGCCCAAGAAGCGTATTGGCTGTTGTCGAACTCGAGGAAGATGGGCATGTAGCTTTTGATGTTTGTGACAGTGAGGGCAGGATGAATTTTGTCCATGGTAGGGTGAGGAGGGGACGAAAAAGATGAAGGGGAAGGAGGGGATTCGAATAAGATGAAGAAGGGTTGGAGGGGAAATCGATTAGCAGGCCAGGATCTCCGTGAGTGATACCATGAAAGTGATTATGCAATAATGCTTGATTGATTTCCATTACACAAGCCTCCTATATATACAAAATAGGATCCCTCCTTTCCTAACATAGGAGATCCTCAATAAAGGTACATAAATGACAATATCTCCTAATTATATACATTATATACAATATATTCTAATATTAATCTCTACTGTAGATACCATAGTTGTGTCACCTTGCCTCTCGTCGTGGTTATGGACTTATGGGTTTAGATCCTTTGTTGTCATTTCTTCTCATTAAATTTGCTTACCGTTTAAGTTTTCATGGTTTTTATTTTTTTAATATTTCTTAAAACACGTGTTCTAATATAAATATCTTCATTGTTTTTTCACTTTAGTTTGAACGTTAATTTTTCTACCACTTCATGTGAGGGAGAGTACCGCATATAATATATTAGTTATGATTATATATATTAATGTATTTGTTAGAATTTGTAACATATATATAAGGTTTGAGATAATTTATCTTTAACATATATAATTAGGAGTCAAAATCATATTAGATATATTCTATAATTCTTTTTATACTATTATTATAAACAAAATTAACTCAAAATGAGTTAGTAAAAATACATACATTGATATTTTCTATAATTAATATTCTTGTTATGGTCTACTAGGGTGAGGTTTATTATTGTAGACACTTTGCATGCTAAATAGTTTTTTTCCACATGTGAAGTTTCCTGAAAAATGAGAAAAAAGAAAAAACAAGAAAAAGGAAATTAATCATAACCATTAGATCAATAAATCTGATGGTGAAAAATTGTGTTTACATGTCTACACTTATGAGGGTGTCTACAATGAACTTTTCACTAGTCTAATAATATAATATATCTTACGACTTTTGGTTATTTTAAAAATTATACCAAATCATGCAGAAAACATTAAATGGTACCATAGTAGATGAGGTCTTAATGGCATAATCGACTATAGTGGCAAAACCTGACCTAAAATTTTACGGGGACGATAAGTCACAGACCGATAATCCAAGGGGACGATTCTTAATATATATAGAGAGAGAGGAATGATAAAATGAAAACCTCATTGAGTTTGGAAAACATAAGAAACCCTTATTAGCCCTTGGATCAAATCTAAAGGTTGTGAATTTTGTCTCCTTTTTTTTTTTAATTGACTATCAATTTTGTCTTTTATGTTAAAAGGACAAATTTGGAAAATGAAAAATATAACTTTTTCTCTTTTTGCTTTTTACAGACAACTTGTCATCTCTCCCCTACCATATCACATCAATTATTTTAATTTTAACTAATATATCTCTCTCTGAATCATCTTTCTCGTTTCATTTCAACCCCACAAGTGCTTCTCTCTACCATAACTTTCTACCTCCACCATTACCACCTCCGCCACCACCATTACCACCTCTGCCACTACCATTACCACCTTCGCCACCACCTCTGCCACCGGTTATAGGTGTTTAAGAGGTGGAACCTGCTGTTGTCGCTAACCCCTACCCGAGACTTCACGGATTTGGGGTTTTTAACCCACCATGTCGCCAATCTGCTCCTTTACCGCCGCTAAACACCGTCATCGTGACTTTCTCGAGGTGGCGCAGCACTTGTAGCGTCAACAACCACCATCGTCGACACTGATCTGCTACATTGAGGAAATGGGGTTCTTACTTATTTCAAAACCCACAATAAATTTCTAAGCTTCCACCATAGAACTCAAGATCTGAGAAACCCACCACCATCACTAACGTCATCGGGCCGTCTTGCTTCACCATCTAGTTCGAAACTCAAAATCAAAGGTACTTGTTCCTCCTCCCATCTAGTTTGATATTGATGATGAAGAAGAAGATGAGAATAATATATGAAAACAGAAAAATAATAAAAGGAAAATGGGTTAGGTGTGATGATACTTTGCTTTGTCAGTATTTGTTTAGCCGTTTAATATTCAAGTGGTTAGTTTTTTTAAATCTTTATTTAGCTTTTAATGTCAAAAATTTTATTTTTCTTATAGCTTTTCTTCTTTGTTATATCTTTTCTTCTTTGTTACATCTTTTCTCGTTCTCGTTTTTATGCAAGTTTTTTTTAGTAAAATGTTTAACCATTACATTAATCTATAGAGTAATCTACTAAAATGATTTTTTACATGTGTAAGCTTTATATGTTTGACTCTGATGTGTTTTTAGTACTTCCTGATGTTTGTATGCCTGTTTTATTATTTTATGTTGTAGTGAGTTAAATATATAGCTCAAATGTTACATATGTAAGTATTCGTTTACATATGTAACTCACTGTTTTACATATTTTAAGCATTGGTTTAAATAAGTAACTCTTGATTTACATATGTAACTCACAGTTTTACATATTTTAAGTGTTGGTTTATATATGTAACTATTGTTTTACATATGTAAGTCTTGGTTTTCATATGTATCACTTTTAGTACACAACATAACAACTCAACAAAGATTCTAATAAGAGTTCATAAACGAATAGTTGTTTCATAACACAAATGTAAAATTAATTGTGTTAAATATGTAACTCTTGGTTTACATATGTAACTATTGATTTACATATGTAAGTCTTGGGTTTCATATGTAACACTTATAGTACACAATATTACGGCGCGCCAAGGATTCTAATAAGAGTTCATGAACGAATAGTTGTTTTAAAACACAGTTATAAATTTAATCGTAATAAATATGTAACTCTTGGTTTACATATGTAACTCACTCTTTACATATTTTTAAGTGTTTTTTTACATATGTAACTACTGATTTACATTTATAAGTTTTTGTTTCAAAACACAATTGTAATTAATTGTGTTAAATATCTAACCATTGGTTTACATATGTAACTCAATGTTTACATCTTTTAAGTTTTAGTTTACATATGTAACTACTGGTTTACATACAGAAGTCTTTGTTTTCAAACACAATTGTAAATTTAATTGTGTTAAATATGTAACTCTTGGTTTACATATGTAACTCATTGTTTACATATTTTAAGTAATGGTTTACATATGTAGCTACTCTTTTACATATGCAAGTCTTGGGTTTCATATGTAACACTTCTATAATAAACATCAGCAACTGATGGATTTGTTTCTTTTCGTAGGTGAATAGATTTTGCGTCAAAGATGAAGATTATTATCAAGATATGAAGCATAATTAGGGGTTTAGTTAGCTAGTTTATTCTTTTAATAATTTTTTAGATATGTCGGTTCGTATAAAACATTTTGTAATGTTTATTGTTGATTGTAATTATTTGTTTATAAATCAATAAAAATTATTTTGTTATATATTTTGGTTATAAGCATCCTGATGAATTTACATATGTAACACGTAGTGAAAATTTATGTAACCATTATGTCTTGGGAATTGAAACAGTAAGAGAGAGAATGTTGCAGAAAGTGTGTAAGAGGGCTGTCAGAATCTAGAAAGTGTTCATGGTTGAATTAACGATTATGCCATTTTGTACTCATGATCCTCTCCCTATATATATATATATATATATATATATATATATATATATATATATATATATATATATATATAGGGTGAGGTTCATTGTAGACCCCTTAAAAAGTGTAGACCCCGTAGACCCCCCTATATTGTTCTATAAAACTCAGTAAAAATTATAAAACTCATTGTTGTTGGTTTGGTTTTTTTATTCGATAAGTTTTTAAAAATAAAAAAGAAAACCTAAAAAGTTGTTGGAGACAATGAAATATAATTTTTGATGAAAAAAGTATATTATTCTATAAAACTCACTAGAAATTATAAAACTCATTGCTGAGTTTTAAAACTCACTGTTGTGTTTAAAACTCACTACAACTTTAAAAATCGATGTTCTTTAAAACTCATTGAAAATTATAAAACTCATTACAAAATATTAAAACTCACTCTTTAGATTAAAAGTCACTTCTGTTTTTAAAACTCACGGCAACTTAAAAAATCGACGTTCTATAAAACTCACTAAAAATTATAATTTCAAATTAAGAAAATAAAAAATAAAGAAAAAACTAAAAGACATAGAAAATAAACCCTAAATTAAAATATAAAGATAGACATATGACAAAATAAAAAAATAAAAATAAAGACCAAATTCAATAACAATGAGTTTTATAATTTTAGTGAGTTTTATTTGATCCTTCCCCTATATATATATATATATATATATATATATATATAGAGAGAGAGAGAGAGAGGGTGAAGTTCATTGTGGACACCCCGATAAATGTAGACAGTTAGACACCCTATTTCACATGTGAAATTATTTTATTTCACATGTGTTTTGACATGTGAAATTTTCTAAACAATGAGAAAAAGAAATAAAGAAAAAAGAAATTTATCATAACACCATTAGAATAAGAGATCTAATGGTGAAAAAAATGTCTATCTGTCTACACTTATAAGGGTGTCTACAATAAACTTTTCAACATATATATATATATATATATATATGTACAGATGTATATATAATTTTTTTTTGGAAAAAACGCGAAAATTAGTATTAGTGGACGAAAAAACCGCATGGACAATTGTCTCCCCGACTCTCCACTAAGCTGCACCATTAATCGACTATGTTTAAATAGTAAAGTGATGTTACCAATGATCTCTGGCTTGGTTGAGGTGAGATACCCCAAATACATAAAAAATGGAAGGTCTTGGGTTTAACTCCCACATTGTGACAAAAAAAATAAGGTTCCAAGTTGGGCCAGTGACAATAAAACAACAAGATCCAATCACCATATATAATATATCTATATTTAAATACATGGGTAATAAATACAATGTTATATCTAAACTAAAACCGGAGTTTAGATATACCAGAGCGGTTCATAAAATAACTGTTCAAGACACCAAGGTTCAACAAGACGTGCTAGTGAACAGAAACACACCGAGAGAAAAATGATCTCACGGTTTTCTCGCGTGCACGTAGAAGCCGAGCAAAGCGGGTCGCGTACCGCGAAGAGGAGCAGAAAACACGACGGTCGGCGGGTGGCGGACATCGATGATTGGCAGCGGATGGACAGCGACAAGTGGTTGTCGGTGGTTGTCGACCGGGTGAAGTAGCGGCGACTCAAGGTGGCTAGACTTGCGATCGGCAGGATTGACTCAAAAGAAAACAATGGCGAGCGGGGAAGGTCGCCAGCGGTTGCGGCGATACGGTAGCCGGCAGATGGTTGTTGGTTACTATCTATCACTCTATCAGTCTATGGATCTTAGTTTTATCTGAATTAGATCAAATTATCCACTAACTTTTATGGTAGTTAACACCAAATAGATGCCCATTAAGTTGGTTTCTAATTGAGAAGTACCGGCCTTGTGATCACCAAATAGAACCCATGGATGATTTTAAAGTGAATTAGGGTTTAGTTTCTAGTTAGTAAAGTCGAAAATGGTATCTAGAGAACTCCATATTTATTTTGAACATTTAAATGGTATAAATTTACGGGTTGTTATGAAGGGTAACTTGAAATTAATTGACCCTAATGTCCAACTCCTAACTATAAAAATTAACTATCCGTTCATTTTAGCATCACAAGTCAAACATGTGTATTATAATCGTATCATTTGCCAACAAAAACATTGGCATGCTATTTATAATAATTGGAACTTTGTGTTTTTAAGTGATTATGATTTCATTTTGGGATAGGTGTAAAGGATCAGTGGCGGATCCAGGAAAGAATATCAGGGGTAGCGGGGACTAACGGGGGTTCGGGGGCAGCGCCCCCGAAAATTTTTTTTAGGTAGTTAACGGGCTTTTAATCATATTTTTAAGGGGCTTTTGATCATATTATTAAGTAAAAGCCATAAAATTTCTTCCAGGGGTCGCGAAAAATTTGTTTCAGGGGTCGCGAAAAACCGAAAACCTATTAAAAAAAAAAATTTGCACGTCGGGGTAAAAGTTCAGGGGTAGCGGGCGCTACCCCTGGGACCCAAGTAGGTCCGCCCCTGTAAAGGATGTTGCACCAAAGTCGGGTAGAATCACACTATGTTGTTAAAAACTTAAAATTGTATAGTTCTTGTAAACTTACTTATATTAATTGTAATGTTACTTTGGGTTACGACTCTATCTTATGCATAACTTAGAATATTTAAATTGATTAGTTGACATTGTGAATGACGTTATATTTAGACAACTATAATTTATATAATTGTTTACAACAACATGTAATGTAAATGTTATGAAAAAGTGGCTATAAGCAGCAGAGTAAGTATCTTATTAAAATATTATGGTTTTTGTTTTGTTTTACTTTCTTTGAAAGATCTTTTATAAAGAATTGGGTTTTTTTTTTCCTTCTAAAAGAATTCATATTTTTTGTTTGTTATAGAATTGGGTTTCTTATTCTTCTGTCCACCTATCCATATCAGTTTTAATTTTTATATAGGAATGTCTGGAAATTAATTTGTCCCAAAGAGAAACAAGACTGCTATGATCAAACCTGTAGTGTAGGTTTATAACTAAAAATACGGAGTAGTTCACCGCAACGTGTGGGTGATAGCTCTAGTTATTTTGATATACTAGTTTCATAACTTATTTTATTTTTTCAAAGTTTATAATTTTCAAGAAGGAATAATAGATTTTGATAGTACAAGTTTTACCTTTTTGGCGGATAATAATACGAGTTTTAAAAAATTCTTTACAATAATACGAGTTTTGTGGTTATTGGATTATAATGATACACCGTTAGTTTTTTACTAACGTTGTTAGTGTCTTGCTTACATGGCACCTGATGTGGACTGTTTTCCTCCTACGTGGCATCTGAAGTGGCACCTGCCACGTAGGCAACAGACCAACACCGTTAGTAAAAAAAAACTAACGGTGTATCATTAGAATCCAATACCCATAAAACTCGTATTATTATAAGGATTTTCAAAACTCGTATTATTAGATAAAACTTATATTATTAAAATTCATTCTTCATTTCAAGAAATATAAATATACAATTTTATAATGAACCAGTTACCAGTGTCCGTTAGAGATCCCTATTGGGTTTTTTTTTTTCAACCATTTTATATTACAAGAACAAAATAAACAAATAAATATATTTTCCTTTTAGTTGATATAATATTTAGCTTTAGAAAGTGCAACCATATTTCAACTCTCTGATATTAAATGCTTTTCTCCCACTGTTTTCCATACTCCCTCCCTCCTTCCCTCCCGCTATAAATGCCTCATCATCATTCTCCTCTCACCTCCACCGTCCTCCTCGTTTTCTCCGGCACCTTTCTCCGGCGAACCACATGGCCGATCTCACTCTCCTCAACCTAACCAACAGACTCTTCACCGCCCTCTCCACTTTCGCCTTCGCTTTCGGTTCGTAACTTCCCTTAACTGAATAACTTAATTCTCCCCCAATTTTGACCTAATTTTGAAATTGGATGCAGGTGGAGCGGCGATAGGGACGGTGACCGGCGCGATCAAAGGTCAGACGACGGAAACCGGCTTCGTCCGTGGGGCCGGTGTGGGCGCGGTCACCGGCGCGATCACGGCGTTGCAGGTTATGGATATGGTGGTTAATGGCGAACCGTTTTCTAAGGTAGTGGCTGCTTGTACTTCTTGCAGGTTTAGTTGTACTTTAGGCTATGTTGAATGATGATGATTATTAATTTATTATGATGATGATTTTGTAGGTTGCATTGTTGCATAGCCTTCTGAATGGGAAAGTGTTCACTGAATGGGTCAGTCCTGCTGTGCTCAAAGCTTATCAATGGCAGGTGATATTTCTAATTTCTTACACACATGGTGGGGCTGGTCGGTTGGTTTTTTAGTTTTTTTTTAATAGCGTTTTTTTGAGTCTTTTTCTGTGACGGATTTTAACCGTCCAGGTTATATGACGTTTCATGTCCAACTTGAAAATCCTTATTGACAGAAAACATAACAACCAAGTAAAAGTAAAACCTCCTTGACATTTGCGTCAAGACTTGAACCGGCTACCTCTGCTAGAAGAAGCCACGGGTCTACCACTAAGCCAGAAGGCCCGTGGTAGTTGGTTGGTTGGTTAGTTAGTTGGTTATGCCATGTAGGTAACGCCCTCGGGGCAGTGTTGAGACGTTACATGGCGCCAAAATTGCTCTTTTGCGTCCACTACAGATGGCCTAATAAATGTTAAACGAATTTCAAACCCGTATTTTAGTTTTGAGTTTTTTTTATATAAATAAAAAATATTATTAGTTTCTCTAAATAGATTTCTTGTGATTAGTTACTTTTAAAAATGTTATGATTTTCCGTAAGAAAAATATTGACTATTAATAGGCATGCGTGTGTGCGTGCATATGTATATATTAACATATGTATATGTATATATGTATACGTATTAATTAATGTGTTTGTTGCGATATATACAGACTAGTGGCATAGAGACGAGTTTTAGTGACATGTTTGATGTCGATAGCAATGTGACAAGAGGGTTATCAGAAGACGCGATAAACAGATTACCAACTTGCGTATTTGATACTGATCCAACGAGAGCGACTGGTCAAGGAGACGAGACAAACTGCGCGATTTGCTTGCAAGGCTTCGAGAAGGAAGAAGAAGGGCGGGAACTACCGCTTTGTAGACATGTTTTTCACGTAAAATGCATCGACGAGTGGTTGATTAGGCAGGGTTCTTGTCCTATATGTAGAAGGGATGTGTAACGACTTTAGTTAATAGCAAAAGGGAAACGTGAGGGGTAAGTTTGGTGGTTGCAAACTAAAGGTTTGCACTTTGAACTTTGAACATAGCTAGTAATATATATAGTCATGTGGTTTGGTGGTTAAATGGTTATATATGATGGTTACTTAAACCTTTCATTGTTATGTTAGGCTATATATATGTAAACCACTTTTCTTTGCTTTTATACGTTTATATGGTTTTATGCGCGCTTGAACATGAGTTTGTATACGAGTTTGATCAGACTCGTAAGTCTAAAAAACTCTTATGTGATTATATATTATATAGATATGTTAATATTACTCTTTTTATGAACGAGTAATGCTTAGAATTTTTCTAAAAGAAAATCATCACGATATGCATCTTGTGAAATTCAAACTCATAACTTTTTAGTTAAGAAGTATACCATTTGTCATTAATTATTACTGATATATGTAGGGAATATAGCTTTTGTTGGCCAATAGGGTTAAGATGATGACTTTAGGATAACAAAGTGAGCGAATCTAAATCGTTTGATTGGTAGATGAGATCTGGACCAACGAAAGATACTTTGACTTTTATATGTGAGCGGGCCTCGCTTTGACTTTTAACTCTTAAACGACACGCAACCGTCACCGTAAACTAATTCAACCACTACCATTGTAATTTGTAACACCCAAAATTTTTTAATATATTCTCAGAAATGGCCCAATGTTTATTAGAAGGCAAGAAGAATCAATAAATTTGAGGTGATATTCCTCGTAACATGAATATATGATTGTAGTGATTCAAGCTCTTGGGAAGCTATTTTTTACCCTTTTTGCTAATTCTAGAAGGATTTAAGTGAGTTTATAAGCACAACTCATGCTTTCAGAAAATTTTCTTAAATAAGATATTCAATAGTTTACAGATATATCATAAGATTTTAAAACATGTTCCCTAAATCTGATTCTATGGTGGAACTGAATTTTATAAAAAAGTTATGTTATAAATAATGATGTGTGCCCAGATCCAGTTTACTATACATGCTTAAGCCTAGTCATAGTCCAGCCCATACAATGTTTGGCCCAACAACCCATATCTAGCTGACTATACTTTCCCTATAAAAGAAGCCTATACAATGTTTGGCCCAACAACCCAAATCCAGCTCACTATACTTTCAAATTTGTGATTTTGGTAATAACCAGTTATCTTAATCAAATTTGACACGAAATAAAAGTTTGGTAAACTAATTAAGTAAGTTTATAAATGAAACAAATATCTGAATGGAAGGTGATCACATTTGTTTTTGTGAATTGTGAAACAAATAGGTTAAGGTTGAAATTGAGCAAATGAAGCTCAAATAATAGTTGATTTTGGATAATTAAAGTTGGATTAGTCATGTAGATCGATTTTGAAACCGGCAACGACTTAATTGCAAATTGTTGCGATCAACAGCGGAGTTAACGAGTATCTATGACTAGAAGAAGGTAAGTTTAAGTAATAATCATATTTTTCTAGTATGAATTATTATGTTTTAATAATCAATGAGGAGACTGTTTAAGTTTAACTGCACCAGGGGTTTAAGGCAGGGACCCCCTCTTTCCTTTCCTCTTTGTTATTGCCATGGAGGCCATCTCCGCCATTATGCATAGAGGCCGAAAGTTTGGGTCTGATTAATAGCATGCAGATGACCGATAACGGCCCCAGAATTTCGTACCTTCTCTTCATTGACGACGTGCTTTTCCTTGGCAACTGGTCTCCCTCTTGTTTGCTGAATATCACCCGGATTTTGAGGTTTTAGCATGTACTTTATCAAAGTTTGTCTTCGAGTAGATTAATGTCATCAACTGGACTATTTAAAAGAAAACAAAGACCGACATATATAAACTCTTCTGTTACTAGAATAGAATAAATGAATATATCTATGTTAAATATAATATAGGTGTAAATCCAACCCGTACGTCATGCTTCAGGATGTTGAAACGGGGTGCGACAATAAGGTATGTATTTTTCATAAGTGCTTTCATAAGGTCATCTTTGAAAGATCATCCCAAATGTTGTGTACTCAAAAACACACAAAGCTAACCTTTAAGGGCAATAAAGTGGTAAGCATTGTTAGGATTTGTAATCACACACACAATCGCTGCAGAAAATTAAAATAACACACAAGTTAGCATGGTCTAGGAGGTCCCGTGATTTTTTATTTTTTTTTAAAGCACAAAGCTGAAATATGCTCCGCTTTCACCAAAGCATATATTATATCAAACTCATAACTCATGAATGGTTACCATCTATTTCTAAAGCTAAATGGTAATTTGGTAACCTGCTACCTAAGCAATTTGGGTGCATGTTTCAGACCAGACATGGTAGTCTAATCTTAGATAAAAAGTTAAGAAAACATCAAAATTTATAATTTATATCTATATTTTGAAAAACTAATCTGGTTGTATGTACTAAAAATAAAACTTACAAATTTCAACCCATTTGAATCATCACATACTCAGCATCATTCTATTCATTTCTTCTTCTTGCTAGCAGATTTCCTCTTTACTTTTTTAAACACTAATCCACTCTCCTGCCAAAAGTTCAAATACATACATTGCATCAAGTGAAATTTGTAAAGAATCAATATCATGTAGTTTATATTTTACAAAGTTTAACTAAGAAGATTTAAAGCATACAAGCACATGTACCTTTTTGTACTGCATGTATGCAACTCGGCCAGTCAATTCCTGACCGCTTTTACCAACATAGACCTGAACATTATAGAAAACAATCCAATTTATATAAACAATAAACCATATAGGTGTGGCACAAAACATAACAGCGATGCAAAAAAAAAAAACCAGACTTTCAAGATTTTATTTCCTTAGTGCAAGTATATGCCACAAACACCAATAAAAAAAGGCTCCTGAAGACCCATGCATCTGAACCATAGATGATCAACAACCAGTTTTACATAGAAGATTAAAAACCACATTTTTATGCATCATAATCCACGTAGAAACACAATAATATGGCTTTCTGCTACCCTTGACTAGAGGTGGCAGAATCGGTGGGTCTAGTGACGGGTCAAACAAGTAAATCTAGGTTTTGGTGGGTTGACCTGTAAATATTTTTGTCCATATTCTATTTTATAAATGATAGTGCATTAAATATGACTAAAAGGGTACTCGTACGATGCAGTGGGGGACACAACACACTAACATATACACTAATAAAGCACTTGTACAATTAATTAGTGAAATATTATATTGATTTGAAAGTTTAATAAAAGTTTATAAAATAAAGTAAATATGAAATCATATAATATAAAATTAATTTTGAGAATTTAGTTACAAGAATTTGATTGTTTACATAATTAGATAATTTAGAATTAATGTAAAAAGACAATATTTGCCCCTTAAACTCTTAAAAATTAATGTAAAAAGACACCCTCGTCCTCCTCACATGTATTTGAAAGAAGTCAGGAATGGTATTATTACACTTTGGGTGATTTTTCAACAGTTAAGAATTTACCATTTTGACCCATTAGGCCATTAGAGACAAAACCATAACCGCAATCATCCAATTCGTAGGTAGAATGGTCTAAACTTCCACATCTAGTTAAATCCCCTTCTAAAAAGTACTTGAAATGTATATCATACAATTGGACAATATTAGAAACTTCAAAACGACTATTATAACAAATCTAAAAGGACATTCAGCTTACTTTCTTTCCATCAGAACCTGTTAACCAATGACCTGTAATTTGGCGGGCAGCATGAGCCTTTCTTTTCGCAGCTCCTTTTGTTGTCACTTTTTCAACACCAAGCTTTGGATTCACCCAACCTTGTGACATCTCTTCAGTCTGAGATTTTCTTGAAATTTTCCTGCTAGTTGAACTTTTCTTGTCTTTAATAGTTCTAGCAGCTTGTTTTGAGCTTTCATCAAAGCTAAATTGTCCCCTAAAAACCAGGACCACTGTGTCATTGACAAAAATGTGCTATAAAAAACAAGAAAAACTGTCACCCAAAACATGGTTTTAGAAAGCATGAGGCACCCTGAGCATTTAGGTCACGAGGCGAGTCTCACGTACGCAAGGCCTTGCTTTATGTACAGCTAAATAAGCTCAAGTAATATAGTTTCTTTATTCTTCTGGTTACTTATACATATCAGCCCTCTCCACACCCTAATTTTGACCCATATGCGCATGAGTCGCCGCCTCAAGGCCCTTAGAGATAGCCTCGCTTTTTATAACCAATAATCAAATAATGAAATAGAGAGTCAAACCGAGTTTACATATAATCAATCTTCGATGTACCAGGCTGCTCAAGATCCACATTTAACATGTTACCCAAAGGGGCAAAATTCGGTAGGCGACTACGAACAAGCTCTTGGATCCTCGGATCATCATGAAATAGATAACGATATGCCTTGGGGAAACCTCCCCATGCTTTTGAAACATTTTGCATTCTAGTTACATGTTGAGGAAGATCATACTTCCCATGATTTGAATTTGAATCTGAGCCATTACATTTGCTATCATCAGAGTCGGAATCAATCGATTGAAATCCTCTAACAGGACTGGCAATTAACTTTGGAAACACCATGTTATTGCAGCTTGTTGATAACCGGATCTCGATCATCCGAAATCTGTTGCTTTCTCTTAACTGACTGATTGTTCAAATGAAGATGTTGATCTGATACCAAGTTACCAACAATAAAAACTGTATTCATTAACAGATTGATTCAAGGAAACTTAAAGCTAAAGTCTGTTTTGTGTATAACATTGTATGGATTCAAACAATTGCTACAAAAATCCTCACCTGTAAACCCTAAGATATCTTCATCATCAATAACCGCCGTAGAATGCACCTCCGCCGTGGCCTTGCCGGGAACCGGTGATGATGATGATGACGTGGCGCGAATAGTGAGCCCACGCCGGAGGCGATACAGGTTCGGGTGCGAATCCGGATATTCAGGCTCCGAATCATCGACAACTAGGGTTTCAAACTCGTCATGTTTGTTTTCGAACGTTGCAAAAGGAACAGAGGACTGATTTGAAGAAGAAGGATCTAGATCTCGGGTTTCGGGAGCAATTTGGGGCTCCGAATCGAATAGGTCACAATCAAGCCCTAAAGAGAATGAAGGTGGCTCGAAATCAGCCATGATTTGGAAATCAAAGTGAAAACAAGTTAAAAAAAAAACAAGTAACATTCAGATTTTGCAAGACGATTTTGGTGTATTCGAAGAAATGGTGATACTTCATTTTCATGGAAGACGATGATCAAAACCTGCAACGGCGAGTTACAATGTATCGTCCTTGAACAATACGATATTGACAACATTAGTCCCCAAAGTTCAAATATGATGACATGTTTAGCAAAAACCAAATGAATCAAGTTAGTAATACAAAATTATAGGTGTAGATTAAGTATAAATGGATGGATTTGGGTTAAGTTCAGGTCGAACTTGTAAGCATGTGTAACTAAAGAGACCGTGTTTGAATCGACTCCGTTGACTTGTTTTAACTCAAAGGCACATAAAAAAAGCGGGTATAGAGCATCGAGTTATTACCTTAAGAACCGGTCAATGAAGGTGCTATTTTTTAGTTTTATTTTTGCATTTTTAACATTTTTCTCCCATGTGTTAGTTTTTTTTTTAACGGCAAATGAAACGTCAACCAGGTCACCCGGGGTGAACACCTGGGAAAATCAGTGTTTTACCCACGACATGCTGTGAACACAGACCGTGGGTAACCCGAGACCTTCTGTCTGACACATCCACCGGAAAATCCACCCCCACTTAAAGCCAGGTGTAAAACCGCTTGGCCTCAGGACTCGAACCCTATAAACCTGATCATCCACCATCTGCTGATACCACTGGGACAATAGCCCGTTAGTCCATGTGTTAGTATAAACAAATATTTGATATATTGTTTAATACAACACTCAAAAACTCTCTTAAAAAAGCTTTCAAGTCACAAATGACTAGTGTAAGTCACAAATGACTAGTGAAAGTCCACAATCCTTGTTGGTGTTGGTTATTCATCAAGCGAAACCATTGTTTCTATTTTATCTACAAATTGAAACAAAGAGATTTAAGATCATTTTGATTTATGAGCAATGTCAAGCGGTGTTAACAAAGATCGATGCAAGAAATATGATGATTTTATGAAATCCAATTCAAAAACGACTTACAGTGTTTGTATTTCCTTTTACTTATGTTGCGTTAAAGCAAAATGTTTTTTTCTACCCAGTAAATGAGTTAGTGGTGACATAGGATAGTTGTATAACATATAAGTCTTATGGTCCATATTTTGAGCGTTTGACTTCTAAACTTATTATCGTTTTTCCCAATCGTTCTGTATTTTCGTTTTTTAGGTTACCTTAATTATTTTGTACCCACGTTTTCCCGTGACAAAGCACGGCAACGCACGCATTGCACATTTAGTTTTAATATAAATAACAAAATTTATCATAGATATATTAAATTTTGCCGCGATATGAATCCTCCTAGTTATGATAGGAATTAGGACGTACATAAACTCCACTTGGAAAATGTTTAAAAGCGTTTTATCTTTTGACGATTTGCCGATTTTCTTCAAGAAGAAGCGGCAAGAAGTTAGGAGCGGCGTTATCATGCAGTTTTATGAACAATTGGAGCCTGTTGTGTGTAAAAAATGGGTTGGTCGGGTACAAAAGATTGTGGAGGGGGTTGTGTAGGATGTATAGAAGACTGACCGGTTGTTCGTACTTTCGATCAAAATTTTCAGATGGAAACGGGTGATATTTTTTTTCTTGGATTCATAGCAAAGATATTGAAGAATAGATGGAGGTAGAAATGTAATAATGGGGTAGAAATTATGGTTAAATGGGAGGTTTATTTATAGTGTAAACAAACAAAAAAAAAAGAGAAGGCTAGTAACCGTTGACTACTAGCCGTTACCCAACGGTCAAAAAATTCCCCAAAACCATCGGTTAGCAACGGTTAGATTTACCTGGAGATGGTAGTTTTTGGTTACCCGAAATAAGTAACCAAGATAGGGGGTATAGTACCCATTTTACCCAATGAAACCATGGGGGTACAGCAAGGGTTGGATTTACCCGAAGATGGTAGTTTTGGGTTACCCGAAATAAGTAACCGAGATAGGGGGTATAGAACCCGTTTTACCCAATGAAACCGATGCACCCGTTGGGGGTACCCCCACCAACACAGCCGACCCTTACTATTACTAAACTTTAAAATTTTATATTTTTGGAAGTAGCTGTAAATCATAATACGACTTAAAAGTTAAAACTTAAAAAAGAAATTAAAAAAGAAATCAACGCAAAAATTTGTGTCGTTTTCAGATTCATATATGGAACATGAACTTCGGGTTCAGACCAGGTCCGGGTCACCCGTTTAATATGCCGTATAGACCCTTAATAAAACTGACACTTGAAAACACATCAAATTCAAATACTTGTCAACACCCTTAATGTATTTTCCACTCCATTCACCATAAACGTGTCATAACCCGAATGAACCATTGCGCATTGCGCGTGTATGCTCGTTGCGAAATGTTTGAGCTAAATACGTTGAATTCCTGGCTCTCAGCCCAGTTTGAGAGCCGCGAATGACTTGGCAACGTCTATTGCTTCATCCACGTGTTTTATATCTGGTCCCTGGAAAAAGGACAGAATACCATCATGAGCAATTCCAACCCATTTAGTTATAACTTAGTTCTTATAGGTTTTGTTTTATCACCATCAGGTCAACCGAGCTAAAAAGAGAACGGGTCAAATGACACCACAGTGCCCAAAGTTTACCTTTAAATGAATATAACCTTATGAACTTTTTATTAAACATATTATACAGTTTTTGTACTCGTATCTTTTTAACACGTTATTTGTTTATAGGAAAATAACAAAATGGGAAGAGAGTGATTAGGGGACTATCCCGGCCCATACTAAGAAATTACTATTTTGACCCAAACCGGTATTGACCGGTAAACCTGACCCAGCCAGCCCATTTCCCACCTCTAATGGATATCATGAAGTTACCTGGCCTTGAGCAAGACCCCCTTTCCCTCCACCACCTTTGCCTTCTAGCGGCTTCAGTGCTGCCTTCAGCCACTCTAAAACCTTCAGATGGTTGCTTTTATCGCTTTTTTCCGGCACACCTGCACAAACTAATGCCTTCTTTGATTGTTCATCGGTGCTAAAAACCATCACCGCCATTCCCTGCCCACAAACCAGAACATGTTGATAAAACGAAAATATTAAAAATAATATAAATGAAACATATATTTTTCTAACCACCTTCTGCTCCATGACTTTGACAACTGCCTCACGAATAGCAGCAGTATCTGAGCCTACACCAACATTTGAAATGCAGAAGGCTTTCCCCTCAGAAGATGCAACTTCTGCTGCCTTGGTGGCTGCTTCAACAGCTTTTCGTATGTTCTCTTCAGCGGTCTTCTTTTTTGCTTTTATTACTCGGTCCTAAATTATAATAAACCATTATGATGTCGTATTTGGTAGAATTCGGTGACTAGCTTGTGACAAAACGCATAGTCACTATACATAATATTATTATCTTACCTGAAGTTTGGAGATTTCTGCCTTAAGATCAGCCTTCTTTGCTGCTGGAATTGAGGTAGACTCTACTTGACCATTTAAAGAAGCCACTTTCTAGAAGAAAAAAAATAAAAAAAAATCCAAAAAACAGAGTATATTCAACAAACAAAACTAAATAGAAAAATAGATGACGAAAAGACTGGGTTCAAAACATGCAATATTAGTGTGGGCCGATTCGAGCAGGACCACAACCACACACAAAAAAAAAAAAAAACATAACAGAAAAAAAAACAACGGAGTTCTTTAAATAATTGGTGTGCTAGATATGATTACAGAAAATGATTATAACAAAATATATCAAACTCTATTTAACAAATCGATTTAGGTAGTTTTAACATATTGAATACAGTTTGGATGATTTTGACCCCATTTAACCCTCTGGCCCCCCATTCGTGAAAGATTAACACAACCCAGATCACGACACGTTTATTGGTAGATCGGTCTGAAATCTAATTATGCCAACCTGTTCAAGAAGGCTTCCTTCCAGCTTAGATGCCAGATCAACTTCCTGCTTAAGCTTAGATGCCAGAGCAATAGCTTCAGTAGCATCATTTCTTGTCACAGCAGTAATTCTCCTAGTTCCCTTAGCAATTCCCTCCTCAGACAAAAGGGCAAATTTTTGTGCTTCGCTTGTCTTTGAAATATGGGTCCCTAGTTTTATTCATAAAACTTAATTTTAAGAACTAAAAATAAAAGGATATATAAAAATCAACAGATTTCGAGAAGGTGTACCGCCACAGAGTTCTGCAGATATGGACAACCATTTTTCATTTTCAGGATCAGCCAATACATCGTCCACTTGTTGACCAATGGCAACAATCCTAACTGGATCAGGGTACACCTGTACCCAAAATGAAATTTTTGCACCCGTGAGTTAAAAATATAAGAATATAAAGACAGCGTTTATTTCAGATGGCTTACTTCACCAAAAACAGCCTGCAAACCGTTTATTCTTTTCGCATCAGCAAGGCTTGCCTCCTTTGCGGAAACCTTCAGATCAGCTTCAATTTGTTCATTTACAATTGATTCAATTCTACGAAGGTCATCAGGCTTTATGGGCTTCCCATGGGAGAAGTCAAACCTTAACTTTTCTGGCAGAACAATGGAACCTTTCTGGTCAACATGACTCCCAAGTACTTCCTGTAAAGATATCGTAATATTAGGAATTTGAAAATGATTAATCAAGGTGACAATAAAGAGTATACAAGTGTCATTTTTGGATTACCTTGAGAGCAAAATTTAACATGTGTGTACATGTATGATTAGGAGCAACGCGTTCACGCCTTTCATTGTCCACCTAAACAATATTCCCAAAAGGGTGAAACAAAAAATCCAAGACATTATAAGTGGGGGTGGAAAATCAACAGGTCAGGCTGGTCCGGTAACAGATCATAAACAAGCAACTTTTGTACGGGTTGTTTTCACAACAAACTTTGTCTAAAAATGTTGTATTCTACAAATGATTAGTGTCTACTGTCTAGTCTAATGCAGTGTAACAATAACAATACTATTTTGATAGTAATCTAAATTTTTGAATAAAATGATTTCCGGAGATTTTATGAATAATGATTTTTGGAGTTTTTATGAATTAAAAATACAGTTTTCATAATTTTATTTATTTTACCATTTGGACCCGCTGAAGGTAAAAGATACAAATCAACCCATTATAAGTAAATGGGTCAAAATTGCCACATCTGATATTAGATCTTATGTCAGCAGCTTACCTCACAAATTACTTCATCACCCACATGGAATCTGGCCAACTCCCCACTAATTTTACCAAGATGAAGCACAAAACCACCATATGTTTGAACATTACAGACTTCAAATGATCCAGATGGGCCTCTAAGTAATCCAGTATCAAAAATCTAAAATACAAGAAAACCATGTCAGATTTTAAAGGTACTCCGGCAGGAAAAGGGAACCATGTAGATCCTATGGTACAACCATTTTGTACCATATCCAGCACTAACCTGACCACCTTGTTCAGCATAAAAACTTGTGCTCTCAAGAATTATGCCAACATCATTGCCAGCATCGGCACGTTCCACATACTCAGATCCTGTGTAAATGGCTTTTATCACACTCTTGTGGCGCGGATTTTTCTGCACATGTACGGATTAGCACATTGCTGAGTTGGCAAATTAAATACTTAACAGTGAGTCATTAAGATATACAAGTGAACAGGCTTGTCTACATACCTTAGACACTGCAAATTTGAAAATGTCATTTGTAGTAGCCACCCCTCGCTTATGCAGTGCTGAGGTGGCATCTGCATCCATGACAATTGTAACAGCGGCATTCTGCAATATTATTGTGTTAGTAAATTGTTGAACATTATTAAACTAACAAAATAATAAATGTTTAAAAATTTTATAATGTTTCTCAGAGTGTTATATTTTATGGACGCAGACAAGATATAAGAAACCAGATTGATGAACCTTATTCTGGGCGTTTCTTGATCTTTCTCTAGCTTCATTCATAGCAATATTAAAGCCCTCTACATCAACCACCAACCCTCTTTCTTCTGCCATCAACTGAAATAAGAAAACGATGCCAATAATAATACAGTAAAAATTGCAAAAAGAAAAAAAGAATAAAGATAAAATTTAAGAGAACTGTCCACGCACCTGAGTCAAATCCAACGGAAATCCATAAGTATCCCACAAAACAAATGCATCCTGCACCCAATATATTTGTTTAAAAAGATGAAAGAAAAATGGACAAGTATGACTCTAGAATTTAGTCCCATAAGTAACCAGATCTCGACGTGCTTAAATAAACAAAATTAGATAAAAACATTCTAAATTAAAAGGTGATTTGATAACATGGAGCATGACCAACAAAAATATCAGCTGAATACTTGTTGGATAGCAAGGGATGAAAAGAACAATATAACAGGAACAGAAAAGTTTAACAAAACATAAATAAAAATAAAAAACTTACAGGTCCAGTGAATATCTTTCCCTGAACATCTTGAACCATCTTCTTAAACTTCTCAATTCCCTATAAACAACCATGAGCACTTTAGTCCATGCATACATATTTTATTTTCTCCTTTTTATGCCTATTGTTTTTTCTTCTTGGATTCAAAAAGAGGACCCACAATAACTCTATTTTATGTATAAAGAAGGATTAAAGTCGATCAAACAAAGCCTTTTCATTCTTTCCAAATTAATTATCAGCTTTTTTGTGTAAAATAGGTTAGCATATACCATCAGACCAAAAGTTACCAGCAATAAAATAAAGCTTACATGAAGTAAAGTCTTCCCAAAACTTGTTTCCTCTTCAGCTATGATCTCTCTAATGTGTGCCTCTTGCTGTTTTAGCTCAGGGAAAACATGGCCCATTACATCTACCACAACTTTTACCAATCTGATTCCATTATGACAAAAATTAGCAGAAATTACAAAGATTACAAATTTACAATATACAATATTATTAATTTGGAGAAATAATTTGACAGGTACCCGTTGAAAAATCCTTGTTGTGCTTTCAGTACTTCTGTTCCATAACGTACCGCTCGGCGAAGAATGCGTCTTAAAACGTATTCCCGCCCTTCATTTCCTGTAATTATAACAAAATTAGCCAAGTTATTTGCGGCAACAATCATGCTAAAAGTAGGTTCTGAAATTTTAAATAAAAAGCATTAAGGTGACAGGCTTCCATATCAACCTGGACGAGAACCATCTGCAATGGCAAAGGAAAGAGTTCTGATGTGGTCAGCAACAACTCGGTATGCCATGTCAATTCCATCCACATCATCTGGGCCCACTTTGCCTGAATATGGTCTAGCACCAGTTGCCTACTTGGCAGTCATACGAAATGCATGTTGCAATTAGCATATGTAAACTAGGCGAGAGAGAGTGCTTATATAATATTTAAATTACCTCTTGGATAGCATCGAAAATAGGCATAAAAACATCAGTATCATAGTTGCTCATTTTGTTCTGAAGAATTGAAGTCAATCTTTCGAAACCCATTCCAGTATCCACGTGTTTGGCAGGTAAAGGTTTCAAGGAGCCATCAGCTTCCCTGTTAAACTGTGGAATGAAAATTTTTGGCAAATATTATATGTGTGATAAATGAAATATAAAATTACGCATGCTTACACGGGAGACAGCATATAAGAGCTTTTTACCTGAATAAACACATTATTCCATATTTCTATCAATGTAGGATCATCATTATTAACCAATTCAGCAGCATCACGTCCACCAATTCTATCAAAGTGTATTTCGGTACAGGGTCCACAAGGTCCAGTGTCACCCATCTCCCAGAAATTGTCCTACCCCAAAATTAAACAAATGAATAAAACAGATCAGTTGGCTCTTCTCAGCTCAAAAGTAACGCTGTGTTTAAATGAAGCAAAATGGACACGGGTGATTCAAATCTGGTAATTGTGTAGCGAATGAAATGAGCCAAACAACCTTGACCTGAAACACTTTTCGTCCTTTTTTTATATTTGAGTGTGAAAATGATTACAAGAAATATATTATTAGGATAATAATCTAACTATTGGAAAAAGTAATTAAGTAGGTGGTTTGCACTAAACCCTTTTCAGCTATTTTTTTATTTACCCGTTTGGCCCATTAGAAGAAAAAACGTGACCTGAATGGGCCTGCTCATAAGCAAATGGGTCAAAATTGTGAACTCTGGTTGTGTTCAAGACTCAAGACAAGACAGTTTAAGAAGTTAAGAGCTAAAGAAAAGCTTACTTTACAACCAAAAGGCAAAACTCGTTCAGATGGCAAATATTTTAGCCATATATCTCTAGCTTCATTATCAGCAGGAAGGCCCAATTTCTCATCACCACCAAAATATGTAGCATATATTCGATCAGTAGGTAGCTTATAAACCTGTACATTAATAGAGAAAACCCAAATAAACATGAGAAAGAATAGTTCATGATAAACTTTAAAATGATAAAAAGATTTATGAAATTACCCTTGTGAGAAGTTCCCAAGCCCAACCAATTGCTTCTTCTTTAAAATAATCACCAAATGACCAATTACCAAGCATTTCAAAAAAGGTGTGATGATAGGTGTCCTTGCCAACATCATCAAGATCATTATGCTTCCCGCCAGCTCGGATGCATTTCTGGGTGTTGCAGGCACGAGTCAGTTTGCTTAAAGAAGTGTTAGGATCAGCAGTACCCAAGAAAATAGGCTTGTACTGATTCATTCCTGTAAATATTTATTAAAAAAAAAAGATATAATGGATCAACTTGCTTGAAAAGTACTTGGTGTTTAGGTAAACTGATTATGATTCTTATATTCTAATTACTTATAAAAACTAATTGATTTGGATACTTAGGTAAGGAGTTGTGGTAACTGGTCAGAAAATAAACTATGTCATTCCGACTAAATCTACAATTTACGAGAATCACTTTTTATAAGCACATCCAAATATGCACTATTTCATGTGTAAGTTTCTTGAAAGCTTAACATAGTTAATTACAACATATTCAGTCATTCTGAAATAAGATAGGCAGTTTGACTTTTAAGGTCAAACCTATTGCTTGTTGGTCTCAAAATGGAAGCTTATTTTGCTACTATTATTATATATCATTATTTACTTGTCAGTGTAATCTTTTGTAAACTTTAGTTTTTTACTGCTGATCTTCAGGTTGAAAAATGTCATTTTGGAATTACAAAAATCAAACTGAGAGTGTAAACAGCTTCAACACTGAATCCCCAATATATATGTATACATGGAGACGCGAGCCACATAGGACATGTACATATGTAATTATATACATATCGCTTCAAGGAAGGTAATATAATTATAATACAATGTTTTGCTTCTCTTTCCACTACTTATTCTGAATCTTCTTACAAAAACATATGCATATACATGTAAGTATGTATGCATTCAGACCAAAAAATACATATTGTATCATATTTTTTAAATAAATCTTTAATGTATTGAAATCCACATCCATTCTAGTGATTCATATATGATTCATATAATACAGGTTCAGATCCTGTGATCAGTTTCTGGATTTCAAAGATTAATTCCTGAATTGCAATACGAATACAATAAGTCAATAAGATCACGCCTAAATAAGCAAATAGAATCATATTGCAAGCAATTCAACGAGAAGAGATTGACAAACCAGCATTGGCAAAGAGAAGAGTAGGATCATTAACCGGAACAACCGGACTTGATTTCCAATACACGTGATTCCGTTCTTCAAAAAACTTTATGAACGAATCCCTAACTCTGTTGGCCGGCCACTCCATCTCCGCCGAAGGTTCCGAACCCATAGTCTTACGCACTGAAGCAACGGCCGATTGATTAAACCGGCGTAGCAGCTGATTGCTGTTTCTACGATAATAAAAATGATGATCCGCCGCCGCGGCCGGGAGGGGGAAAACTGATGCGGAAGAACAACCGACGGCTCGGCGGTAATCGGACGCTAATGAGGTTAAATTACGAGTGATTTGAACTCTCATACATCTGCGAATTCGATTTCGAGAAAGTGAATTGTATATAGGCGTTGACGCCGAGGTGTTTGGGGATGTGATACGGCGGCGGCGGATAGTGATTGAGGGTTTAGGGATGATCGGATAATTTGTGGGGGGAGATGGAGAGCTCGGAAGCCCAGTAACCTCAAACTTGTTTAAACGACGTCGTTTTCAGGTTTTCAGGTTTTCAGTGTTAGAAGGTGGAAACTTGAAATCCCTTGTTCATTTTAACAAAAAAAAACGCAATTTCTAAATGGAAAATTGGATTTAAATAATACGAGTTATCACTTATTGGCGAATAATAATATGAGTTTTAAGCGTGACCTACAATAATACCAATTTAACACCTGGGTGCTATCAGTGATACGCCGTCTAAATTGATTTAACGGTGTTAGTCCCATGCTGACGTGGCATATCTTAAGGGGCTGGTTTTGTAATTTGTTAAAGTAGAGGGTTTATTTGTAATTCTTTAAAAATTGTTATTTAATTAAACCTTTTTATGAAAAAGAAAAAAACGTGGTTGAGATTGATGAGATGAACAGATGAACAGCCACCACCCACAGCCTTCACCCCCGCCTGCCTCATCCTTCACCGCCGTCGGCCTCAGCCTTCACCGTCGTCGGCCACCATCAGACTTCAAACATATTACCTTACTAAATGATGATTACTAGCTACCTGATTCTAATTGAGCAAATTAGGGATCCAATATTAACCAGAGCCTATGAAGAGACTATGAAGAGAAAGTCAATTTCACATAACCAGATCATCAATTTCCTCCCCCGATTCCAAAAACGATACATAAATCATCAGTAAAACAGAAGCTTCAAATCCAAAATAGGAAAACACGAAAGGGGAGGAGGGTAAGGTCCGGTGAACGAAGGTGGGGAGGATGCGACGGCCGCAGCCGCGAACCCGCCTAGGGTTCCGACGAGGACGGTGGCGGCGCCGCTCGTCTTCTTTTTCTGTACGCACCCGTCTAGGGTTCCAACGACGGCGTTGGCCGCGAGCTTCATCCGAGAAACGGCGCGCGCCTGTGGCGGCGCCGCTGCCCTTCGGTTTTCCGGCGACGTTAAGATGAAAGGGTTTTCCGGCGATCTGGTTACGGGATGGATGGTGGTGGCCGGCAGTTTAACAAGATGAACAAGGTGGGGGCTGTTTTTTTTTTCTCTTTTCTTTTTCATAAAATGTTTAATAAAGTGAAAAAGTTTAAAGAAATTAAAAAAACAGCCCTCTACTTTAATAGATTACAAAACCAGTCCTTCAACACTTGCCACGTCAGCATGGGACTAACACCGTTAAATCAATTTAGACGGCGTATCACTGATAGCACCCAGGTGTTAAATTGGTATTATTGTAGGTCACGCTTAAAACTCATATTATTATTCGCCAATAAGTGATAACTGGTATTATTTAAATCCAATTTTCCTTTCTAAAGGAAATAAAGGGTGGAACAGTAGTGTGGCCAAAATGCCAAATATCCTTAAGATTTCGCACTATTATAAAAAATGATCGTTATAGGTTGTAGGAGACCCGGAGAAATCCAGGTTTGATTTTTGAGGCAATCGAGTTTATCGTTTATTCGTCATCGTGTCTATAAATGTGTGGGTAGCGGGTTTTTCCTGGAGCTGGTGTAACATTGGACGCTTAAGGGTTTCGTATGACTGAGTTAATCAGCTAGCTGTGAAATTTTGTCATTGAGTCACCACGTACGAAGTACCTGAACAATTTAATTTGTTGGTCTTAAAAAAGAGTTGTAATTTTCATACAACCACTTTCAAATTTACAACCTGTAAATTTAGACCTGGCAATTCGTGCAATTTATTGATTTCATTCTCTAGGAGCTTTGTCTTTTTAGTTGAGGTTTTGAGTCGAAATCTAGACAATGATGTAATTGGTATAATATAGTTTGGAGTAGTTAAAGAGTGAGAACAAAAAATATGATATAGTTGCCATTAAAAAACATATAAAACTAGAAACTTTACAATCTAAAAACAACCGTTTAGAAAATATTTCTTGTTACTATATTTGACAACTTTTAAAGGTCCACTTGAATTTTTCAGACTTTTTTCATATTAAGTATTTTGTGTCATATTAAATATACTATGTTAGTAACCCGTGTACTACACAGGTTGAATTTAGGTTCATAATATTAGCTAAATATAAAAAATATTAAGAAAATTTAAAAATTATAAATGACATAATTCATTATAAAATATTAATTGATAATTTAATAAATTAAAGATGACAAATTCTTGATTTGTTTCCATAAAAATGTCACACCCCCCCCCCCTCCTCCGCACCCTGCCAGGTGTGGGGGAGGGCGTTGGACCGGCTGTCCGTATCATTTCCCGAGATTACCAACGCTTCTAACAACAAACACATACACATACAACGGACATCCAGCCCACACATAAGAAAATGTTAGACGACTCATGAGCGAGGATGCACAGCCCTCTTATTCGATCTAACAGAATCAATAGCCACCGGATATGGCCTGGAACTGAATAAGGATACATATTCAAGGAAACATAGTCATAATCATGTCTTCATAGTTCATTCATAGTTCATGGTTCATATTTCATAGTTCATACATGCCCAAATTCATAACAACAACAACAACCCAGCAACGATCCAAGTTCAATATAGGTTCATTCCTACACTTGTTTACCTGCAACATAAGTCATTCATAACATAGTCAACAACAATGTTGTTGGTGAGTCTTAACTACTATCATATCATTAACAGTTTTCAAACACATACTGGTTATGAAATTATCAAATCACACCAAAGGTCAAACTTTATGTACTCTACGGTACGTCGCAATCAGCCGTAAACCATCAACGAGTAAGAATTCATATTCAACATATAAGGACATATTCCCCCTAGTTCTTAATTCTAGAGGATCCGGATGAACATGGATAAGTCAACTATAATGGCCGTTATAATCCCTTATATGCCTAGTGGCTCAACCTTAATGACCAGAAAGTATATGATAACCCACACAGGGCATCTCCGAACTAACAGTGTTTGACAAGATAAGTTCATAACAGATATAACAAATACATCAAACAGAATGGTGATCTTAAACAGTTAATTTCATGAGAGAAGTCAGAGGACTCACTCAAAGAAGTCTGAAAGGGTGGCTAGATAGAAGATCCGAGAAAGTACTCTCTCTTAGATTCCTAGCGACCTATCATCGATATCATGTTCATATACGTCATATACAAGGCTAATCATGTCCCATATCATTTTCTGGTTGAAGTTATCATAAATTACAGTTCACTGAATCAGTCTTGTTAAATTTTGGTTCATCCAAAATTGACCAAACATTCTGTCATTTTCCCTCATAGGCGTACCGCCTGGAAGTTCATATTTCTGGGCGGTACGCTTCAAATGGTCGACTGATTTCCAAATTTTCATTTTCGGGCGTACCGCTCTGATTCTTAAGTTTCTGGGCGGTACGCTGGAATCTGAGATTCCGGTTCTGTTTTCCTTTTCTGGGCGTACCGCTCTGCATGCAGAGTTTATGGGCGGTACGCTCCCATCTGTGAACAGGGGCCCGACTATTTTGTCTTTTAGTGCTATTTTCATGTTTTGGAGTTTTAAGTCCAGAATTCATACCCGATCAGTTTCATAATATTCCGAGGGGTCAATTTGGGGTTCATTTATAGTCTAAAACCTTAACCAAGCACAACCCCAATTCCCGAGCTTTCCAAATATGGTAACTTTCGTTGTTTCGACCCCCGTTTCTCACAGATTTTACTAGGGACAGAGTCCCTATGTCCCAATGACTCATTTCTTGATTAGATACACTGATCCACTCTGGATTCGAGGGATCTAAGTTTGCAAAGTTTCTATTTATGGAAAGAAATCAACATGCATGCATAGAAGGGTTGTACCTTGTGCAAAGATCCTTGTACCACCGGGTTTTTCTGATCTTCTAGCACTCCTCAGTCCACAATCCAATTCCCAGAAGTGATTCTACACATGCATGTATGATCCATGACCAATTAATGGTTGCATGATCTTAAAGAAACCCAAAAATGGCATTTCTATTCATAGTCCAAAGACTCATACCTTGATTGCTCTTGAAATCAGTTCTTGAACCCCTTTGATCCTCTAAGAGTGCTCTTGCACAGCTGTATTCAAGGGGATTGGGTCTTAGAATGAGGTTTGCTCATACATTCATGTGATTAATGATGGAAATGCATATGAAAAACTTACCCTTGAAGAACAAGCTCTTCACAAGGCTCCTAAGGCTGGAAAATGGTGATGACAGAGCTCTGGGACTGTCAAGAGAGTGCTCTGGCCGGAAGTGAAGTAATTCACAAGTGTGTAAGGTTAAAAAGGCCAAAAACCTTGTTCTTATCGATCAGCCATTTTGAGGCGTACCGCCCCAAAGTACCTATTCTTGGGCGTACCGCCCCAATTTGTATCTCAGAAACTTTTAAGAGTTTCTCATTTAAAAATTCCACGTTGGATAATCGTTTCGTCCACAAAGGTTACAAAAAAGACTTAAATTTTTGAGTTATCAACTCTACATTATGTTTGCCATTTTTTAAATAAAATTTTAATTTAGATAAAATTGGTAATTAGTCTTGATTGGTAATTTACTAAATTGTAATTGAATCTTGTATTGACATGTGGCATTGGTGATGTGGACACCTTAAAAAGAAGACATGCGGAAACCATTTTATTGCTTTATTAGTATTAAGATAAGATATTGAGTCAATTAAAGAAGCAAAACCCATTATGGCGCCGGTGGCACATGTTAGTTGGGGCCAGCTCGGGACTCATTTGTTTTTTCGCTCACAGGGATATGAAAAATATTAGAATGTTGTTGGCTTTACAGATCTCTAAATCCGAATGAAGTGACTTTCTCATCTCCTATATTGTTAGTTCCCAATCTTGCTTAATTCTACTTGTAACCATTTAAGTCAATCAATTGACTCAGTTTGGATTCTTCTCAATCGTATACTACTCTTAACTGTGTTCATATTGGTTCATTCAAAAAGCATTCTTAAAATCAATTTGAAAGATCACTACCTTATGTTTTCAAGACACTTCCAATATGTTTCTAATAGAAAGCTTGTTGATATTCATAACAATAAAACATATTATTTTTTTCAATCTATTTGTAAGAACCCTTAAGATAACCTTACAACCAATATGGTAAGTGGATATTTTGAAAGAAATAAGGGACCCGTTTTCCTGTTTTTATTTTATTTTACACAAACTAAAACTTTTAATTTTTATTTATTAATCACGAAAGGGAAATATACACGACTCAAGTCATCAAGCAGGGAAGGCGAGCAACAAGCTGCGCCGCCAGCCCTTTTTGAATAGCAAATCCCTGAAATTTAAAGCATTAAAAGATGAATTGTATCACAACATATCAGATGTCTTGTAGACATGATTAAAATGTTCACTTCTATGATTTGATTAAACTTACTTGATTGGTCGACATCTTGAGTCTTTTTTTAACAAACAACACACCCGTCTATAATCATAACCTCGAGTAAATTAACAATATACAACCACTATTAAGAATCAACAACAAATTTGATCAACCCAACTTTCTCTTACTTCCCTCATTTGTTTTTGAAAACCAATAAACACACATATCTCTAACTTTACTCCTCAAATCTGTATAATATTCAAACTATATGTACTTAAATGCAATTAGAATGATGAAGAAGGAGTAAATGAAAATACATTGTTTTTTGTAAGGAGGTAAGTGCAATATTAGCCTAAAAAAATGTCATGCCAAATTTAGCAGCACAAATTGTACATATTTTCTTAATAAAACCCCGTAATTATCTCCGACTCGCCTTCTCTGTCTCCTCACTCTCAACACATCACAGAAAATCTAGGGTTTCAAATCTGTCAATTCTCCTTCAATCGTCCAAAATCCTTAAGGTACGGTTATATTTTCAGTTAATATCGATATACTCGATGTATAAAATGTCTGTCAGAAACTTTGATCATGCATTTTGATAATCACTCGCTAGTTTACTAGTTTAAGTGTTTAATTACATGATTATACGTGTAATTCTCAAATTGATGCACAGATGAGCGATCTGCAGAAGAAGGAGGCTCGATTAACGGTAATTTACAGTTAGGTGAGTGCGAATTTCATTTCCGGTCGATGATTATGCTTTAATATGTGGTATTTTGCATCTTACTCCATCTCTAGTAGTTTATTACTGATTGTTGTGTGATTATGGTTGAATTTGGTTATCTGTTCTCATTTAATCTGTTTTGTGTTCCATTCATCGTCTAAAACATATCAAGCATCCATTCACAGCCTTTCTCTAAATTTTTGTGTGTAGTCTTAAAATTTAAGGTTTAGTTGTGTGTGTAGGAGAGATAAAATATTAGTATTCATCCCTTTATTTGATAAAACACTGTACTTTCCCAATCTTTATTTAATATTTTTTAAAGTGGTTACTTTCCCAATCTTTATTTAATATTTTTTAAAGTGCCCAATCTTTGTTTAATATTTTTTAAAGTGGTTGTAATTGAAAGAGAGAGAAAATGTAATGATAAAGGGATAATTTTTTTTTATTAAATTGAAAGCAGAGAGAAAAGTTAGTGATATTTAGTTAAATTGATAAAGATAGGGAGTGGGTTGTGAATGCTAGTTGGCCACTGTTTAAGAAGTGTGTTGACGTCTAGATTATAGTTTGTGTCTGGATCACTTTTACTAACGAATGTGATCATCCTACCAGCTTTTTATAACTAACTAATGCTATTTGGATAATTGCAACTATACATTCCTCTAGAGATCATTTATATGTGCAACAATTTGAGAATATACAAAATGCATAACACATAAACTAGCGAATGATTATCAGAATACATGATCAAAGTTTCTGATAGACACTGTATATTTATTATAGGTCGAATATATCGATATGAACTAGAAACATAACCACGCCTTAAGGATTTTTTATGATCAAAGGAGAAATTGACACTGTGATTTGAAACCCTATATTTTATGTGTTGAGAGTGAGGAGACCGAGAAGGTGAATGTGCATTTGTGTGGAATCTTAGACTGTGTGTAATACCCTGTGAGTAGGGGCGTGAGGGATGACATGGCAATTTCACCGGCGCGTGAGGGACGACGTGGCAATATCACGGGCATGGAATGGAACACTGCACCGGTGGGGCCTGAGGAGGGGCGTTGCCTACCCACCGTGAGTGTGGCAACCAACGTGAGGCACCAGGGTTGATTTTTCAACCAATTTCGAGAAAAAATCTGAGGTGGCAAGGGCGTGAGTCGTTGCCCGTTACACCCAACCTTATAATCCACATCAAGTTAACATTTTTCTATATAATTGTTCTCCTGTTTACAGATAGAATCTGCTTATTCTGATTATATGTAAGTAAAATGCTTTACAATTACATTCTGAATCATTGTTAATTAATTATCTTAAAGGTTCTAACTGACATAACGGCTATTATTTCTGAATTAATTGCATTTTGCATTTTTAGTAGGACTATTTTATTTTACATTTATATATATGATCAATTAATTCCATTGCCAGATTAATTGCTTCTCAAATATACTTTTCAATGTTTGCTTCGGCATGTTATTTATTGGAAATTGGATATTCAAATTTGGAACTGTCTGGTTATGAAGTTGTTCATTTATATACAAATTAAAGCTTCTGATTGTTAATGAAAAAATGACATATATTACCATAGCTGCTGAAAATGGATCCGGTGAGCCAAGAAGGCCTAATTGCACACTTCATATAGTGTCTGTCAGAAACTGTGATCCTGCATTTTGATAATTCTTTGCTGATTATGTGGTTACTTGCATGATTACTCATGTATTTCTTAAATTGATGCACGGTTGAACGATCTATAGAAGGAAGTAGGCTTGATAAACCGCGATTTCCTGTTAGGTTAGTGCAAATTACATTGTTATTGTTGTTTCTGTGAATATGTTGAATTCAATTATCTGCTCTCATTGTATCTGTTTTTTGCCATTGCTCGTCTGAAACCATGTTTCTTTATAATCACCAATGCTTAATTTGATTGTGTGTTGACATCTAGATTATGTTGCCACTGTTGTATTATGTAATGTTTCTTCTCCTTTTCTCTCAATAATTTCAAGGAGTCCCTCATATATGAATGGTAAGAAAAGCAAGTTCGAGAACAGGTTACAACATAGAACAAGGCATTTTTGAATACTATATCCATATACTGATTCTTGAAGACATCATATATTGTGATCCACACCATAGTTCGTGTTTTGGTTCATTCTTTCAAATGAATGTCATCATCCTATCGGTTTTTTTTATTAAAAAAGTGCTACTTGGTTAATTGCAACGCTACATTTCAATCTATATTAAACCCTAGGGAAGAGACAATGAAAGGACACAAAGGTACAATAGATATCAAGAGACTTAAGAGACGTCTTAGTCTAATTATTATAAAAAAGATATTTATACTAAATGAAATAAAATAACACCATACATGTGAGCTTAATCTAGATATCTGGAAGCTGATCATAGTGAATGTGCAAAATCTTGACCGAATCTTACAATTGACACTAAGGTAACTTCTATATGTTATTTTTCTATTTCTATTTAAGGATGGAATCTACTTATTCTTATTATAGGAAATGAAATGCTCCACAATTATATCCTGAATCATTGTTAACTATGGCAGAACCAGAACTTCTAAGTTGGAGGGCCATTTCTCTTCTCTTATCAACTACAACTAACGGGTTTCACAGACTCTCTCCTACTGTTCTGCCCCTATTAACTAATGTTAAAAGGTTCCAACCGATGAAACAGAAATACTTCAGTTATTTAGATTGATCATCCTTTTGCAATTTTAGTATAACCAGTTCAGTTCTTTTATCTTTAAAAAAAAAAATTACATCTGTAATATGTGCAATTGCCTGATTAATTGCTTCTTAGATGTCCTTATTAACGTTTGTTTTGGCATAGTTATTTTTGGAAGTTAGGTATTTAAATTTGGAACTTTTTATTAATTACGAATTTGTTCATTTATATGCAGATAAAAGCTCCAGATTTTTTGACGGAAAACCACAAATATTCTCATAGCTGCTGAAATGGACCCGATGAACCAAGAAGTAAGCCCCAATGCTACAGTGAGTGGTCTTGAAAAGCGAAAACGTGGCCGCCCACGGAAGGATCCAAGTGAAAGACAAGCCCGAAAAGCCCATTCACAAGCGGCTGCTAGCATGCCACCAGATATTATACACCCTCCTCGAGTTGACCCAATCAATGATCCAACAGAAAGTATGGTTGGACAGATTGTAACCGGTGTTGTTCAGGCAACTTTTGATGCGGGTTACCTGCTCGCAGTTAGGATCGGTAACTCAAAGATCACACTAACGGGTGCAGTTTTCAAACCGGGCCACACCGCACCTGTGACACCTGAAAATGACGTGGCGCCTCATGTTGAAATGATCAAACGAACCGAAGTACCATTTCCAACAGAACTCCAGCCCAAACGCAGGCGTAAACGAAGATCAAAAGAGAAAAATATGCAACTTGTTACTTATGTCGGGAACGGGGCAGACCCTGCGGTTACAAGTTCAGCACCTAAAACCAACCAGGTGTTGTCCCCCTTGGTTCCACATGTTGGTGCAAGAGGGACCGTGGTCCCTGTTGTTCTTCAACCAATTAACCTATCAAATGGTATATCCACCAACCAACCCGCACCTCATTTGCGGGCCTCACAAGGCAAAACAGTGCACTCGGTTCTGCCATTGGCGGTTTGCCCGCCAAACAGGCCAACAAGTCAAGGGCCTGATTCTCAAACTAGCTCACAGTTTACAGCTACACCCTCTGGGTCTGGAAGTGAGAATGCTCCTTTTAAATACAAAGAAGGGGGCAAAATGGTAAAATTAAGTGATGTGCAAGATGGAGTTGTGAAGACAGAGTCAGATATAGGTGATACGAATGAGCCTCTTTTTGTTGAACCACTGCAAACTCGACACACGGTTCCTCATTTCGGGCCTCCACCCGGGTTGGGAGGTGTGATGCATGGCAGGACTGGGAGAATGACAGAGCTTTTGCAGGTAATCGTATTATTTCAATAATTTTGTGTTTTTAATTTAACGATTTTTTGGGTAATTTTCTACCCATTTGACCCATTCAATCGGTTTTCATTTAAAACAATTATATTTATTTTACAAATTTGACCTGTTAGAAATGAAATATAATCCAAATGATCCCGTTTATAAAAAAAATCTAAATATCCATCTTCATTTAAAACAACTATATTTTGAAACATGGAATTATGAACACAAAACTTTTTTTCATCTGCTTTAAAACGACTCGGTTTTTAATATTGCTCTATGGTTGTGCATTTTTTTTCGTTATCAGTTAAAGTAAGCTGCCTAACTGAAACAATTATGAGACTTCAATTACTATTTAGTGATTCCTTTTTTCAAAATATTTATGGTAGATCAGTTACTTAAGTTTAAATGCTGAAAATATTGCCTGTAGGCTGTTCAGCATAACGTTGGTGATGACCAGGTTTCCCGAAACGGAAATCCAACTGCAAGTTACAATGAAAGCCGTCAGGCATGAAGGATGTAAGTTCTGTCAGCGAGTATGGTCAAGGTTTCTTGGGTTGGCCGTGTGTGGCCTACACCCAGAAATTGTTGTCAATCGACATCTAGTGTTAGGTTTCGTGAGAATTTCATAGAATAAAGCTACCTTTGTTTGTGTTTCTAAAAAGAAAAGATCGGCTTGCTAACTTGGTTGTTTTAACTTTGGTAAAAAAGTAGAAATTTGGTAAATTTTTTCGGATTTGTTTTCTGTTGGAAAAGGTCGGCTTGCTAACTTGGTTGTTTTAACTTTGGTAAAAAAAAGTAAAAATTTGGTATAATTTTTGGATTTGTTTTCTGTTGACTACTTCATGTTCAAACTCAAGAGGTGACAAGATGGGCCGAAACAGGTTCGGTTTAGACAAGCCGTGAAACGGTGAGAACAGGTAATTTCAGGCTTGATAACTTTTGTTCAGATTTATTTTGGACTTTAGTATCTAGCGGGTTAGGTATTATCAGGATTGTTTAAGAGTCGAATTGTGCTAAACCACTGTCACTGGCTCGTGCTTGATTTGGCTCGTTTATCAAAAACAAAGGAACAACTCAACCCAAGAATTTGCGATTGAATGAAGAACACAAAGTTATAAGTTATAATCAACAATGTGCAAACGGTTGCATCTTTAACGGACATTCCAAGTAATTACAGCCTTAGGTAGTTTCCTCTGCACGGGAATCGAACCAATAAATGAAGACATCAAACCAAGTCGTCTCGCTGGTGGATGTGGTGGGCTGCAGCCGGCCGAAAGACAAACTAACAATAGGCAGGACTGTTTACACAATAAAAATCGGAACTGGTTAGAATGAAAACCGGTTCGATTACAAATCGGCCCGGCGATTACCATCTGGTTTCACTCCCATGCTCACAAATTGGTTATAAACCTGGTTATTCACTAACCGGTTTACAAAAAAAAGCCGGTGAAAACAGATAAAAAACCCGGTTAACCGGTCACAACGGTTACTAACCAATTATACATATTTTCCTCATAAACCGGTTCGGTCCCCTAACCAGTTTTGATCGGTAAACTACTCTAATCGGTACCGGTTAAAAAAAAAACGATTTGTATACCTCTAATTATGACTATTCTTTATGGGGGACAATCCAATCTTGAACTCAATATAACATCATTATAAGGTGAATAGTAAAAAGCAATTTCAGCCAAGGATTTCTCACACAGGAGGTTATGAATATTTTTATTTTTTTAAATAATTGTTTATGTATAAATAAGTTGTTTTAAAAATTAATCACTAACAATTTCAGTTAATGTAGTGGTAAGGTGTGTTGCTTACCTAGCATAGGCTCATGTTTGAATCCTAATTGGTTGGTTTTCTTCTTTTTATTATTAAACCCCATCTAATTCACACCCTCTACAATTAATGTAGTTAAAATGTACCCACTATTTTTTCTAAATATTCATAAATTTGACATATGATATTATTATTTTTTTCTAAATTTACACCATAAAAATAAATGTTTTTTTTTAATCTTTAAAACGTGTATAGTGTTGTTGTATATAAAATTAAAAAAATTACTATTTCTATTATTGACACAAATTAAATATTGTTTTTAATTTTATATATAACAACACAATACGCGTTTTAAATATAAAGAAACGTTTGTTTTTACGGTGTAATATAAAAAAAGTATCGTATCTAAGAGTTATGAAAGTTTAAAAAGTTAAAAGGTGAATTTTAACTGCATTAATTGCAGTTGCTGGGCTAAATGACAGGGTTAGATCTAAATGAAACAGTTAGGGGTGGTGTGAATAGCAGTACCCATTATTAAACTATTACTTTTTCTAATGGGTTGGTTTAGGAAATTTGAAACTTTATAATTTCTTTTTTTAATAAAAAATACCACCGTTCATTTCACTCTGTTTGCATCATCATTTCAAACACAAGTTCATTCCAATAACCACCGTTTCAAATCCCTCTCACAACCGGTAATTGAAATATGAACATTCGGAACCTATTGGTTTATATAAACCTTCAAAATGTAATTGTAAACACCATCTTCAAACACCCGATGATGAAAATCATAACCAAAATTAAATTGAACTTAAGAAAATCGCAAATCAAAATCTTTTCATCCATTTTGTTAAGTAAAGAAGATAAGTTAATTAAAGACACCCCAATATTCCGAGTCTTCCATCTTAATGAATCATGAAGATACACCACACGACACTTAGATTCTTACTAACAATCACATCTAAAAAATGAGATTTCCCCATCCACACTTGTCGGAATCACACTACACCTGACTAAAGCATGTGCTTTTTGGGAGATGGATGGTGTGTTTAAAAAGCTTGATGCTTTTTCTTAGCCATAAACTTGGTTCACTGATGGGCCACTAGCCCACCGATCATCTCCATTCCTCGAGTACAAGACTCGAATAACCACACAAAATTGTTTAGGAAATTTGAAACTTTATAATTTATTTTCCTTTAATAAAAAATACAACTGTTCATTTCACGCAGTTCGCACCACCATTTCAAGCACAAGTTCAATCAAGAATCGACGTTTTAAATCCCTCTCACAACAAGTAATTAAAATGTGAACATTCAGAACCTATTGGTTTATATAAACCTTCAAAATGTAATTGCTAAACACCATCTTCAAACACCTAATGATGAAAATCATAACCGAAAATGAATTGAATTGAAGAAAATCGTAAATCAAAATCTTGTCTTCCATTTTGTTCAGTAAATAAGATAAGTCAATTAAAGGCACCCCAATATTCTAAGTCTTCCATCTTAATGAATCGAAAATGAAAATACACCACACCACACACTTGTTGATTGTTAGTAACAATTAGATCTAAAGAGTGAGATTTCCCCATCCACAGTCGTTGGAATCACACTGGTACCTGACTGAAGCATGCGTTTTTTTTCGGAGTTGGATGGTGTGTTTAAAGAGCTTGATGTTTTTTTAACGACAAATTTGGATGTGCCACTTGCCCACCCGATCATTTCCACTCCTCGAGTACAAAACTCGACAAACACCCTCATGAGGAAACCCACCATTGTTGAGAAAACACTCTGACCTAATTTGAAACCCCTATTTTCTGTCACATTTGAGACTTGAACAAAAAGTCATCCCATTTTAATAAATTTGGATGCCTCACCTCAAGCACTTGGATCGAGGATCATTGACAAGAACCTTGATGCTTATCAATTAAATATTTCACTTGAAGGCTAGTGGTGATACAAAGGGATTCTAAAAAGAATTCTCAAATTTTTTCCGACTATTGAATTCTATTTATTAGTTATTAGAAAATTAGAATTGGTCGAAATTGAAATCGATTTGTATTATCCTTTCTATTTGATTTTTTTTTTTATGAATATGTCCATTTTTCTCCTTTTTATTAGTGGTTTAAAACTGAACAAGTAGTCAGAACTCAGAAGTACAGAGAAAATATCCTTTCGGGAAAATGAACAAATTTAATAAAATATTTTAATTATAGATATAATCTTTTTGGAGTAAAAAAAAAGATTATGCCCGGACTTAATAGACAAGACTTTAACATGCATTACACTAAAAGATGTAATCTGAAACAAATGGTGAACATAAAGGATGTTTAGCACACTTTTTAAACATAAAGGATGAAACATGTAATTTATAGATATTTTACAAGTTTTTTTTTTTGTTTTTTAGATAAATGTTAAGTTTTTTTTATAAATATTTTTAGTATCCGTAATTTCTCTTGGTGTTCGGATTGGTGTTTTGCCCCTTTCTTGGAGGCGGTTTTGGTGTGTTAATATATTTTCGTTGACTGTTCAAAAAAAAAATCTATCGCAACACGAGGTTACGTTATAATTTACCAATACAATTGTCTTGTATACCCAAATTATCATTACACCACAAACACACGGATAATAATATCTATATCTATATTTATTATATCTATATTTATATAAACGTAAATGGTGTTTTATGTAATTTTGTCTCTATTTATATTTAAAATCCTTATTTTTAAATTCAGTAAATAGATATTTAGCTATTTATTCAGCAGGAGCAAAATACAGTAAACCCTAGCTGCCATCTTCCTAAAACCCCAAGAACAAATTCCGACTATAAAAGCCGGCGATTCCGACCACCGTCCGAAACCCTAGCAACCTCCCTCCCTCCACAACGATGAAGAAACCAAAATCCAAGCAGTTCCGTTTACAGAGCCGCAATACCGAGGTTCAGGAAATCGAATTACTCGAGAAATGGATTCTATTTGGGAAACCCGAATCCGGTTCCAATCCTCTGTCTCTCCCGCCGCTGCCCGCTAAATCTCCGATCGGCCGTATCGATGAGAACACGTATTCTCAGTACGCAGGGTGCACGAAGTTTCAGCAACTCCCGTTGTCGAAGAATTTGAAAGATGGATTGCGGCAATCTGGATTTAAAGACATGACTAATATTCAGAGGGCTTCGTTGCCTCATGCGCTTTGTGGCCGTGATATACTCGGTGCCGCCAAAACTGGGTCCGGAAAAACCCTAGCTTTTATAATTCCAGTAAGTTTGTTTTCTTAGAGAGTTAATTAGATTGTTATAATGTTATGTAAACCCTAGCTTTGCGGTTGCAGTATGTGTTCACTATTAGATGCTGAATTGTTGGTTCATTCACTGCTGAATGCTGGATACTGTTATCTGATATTGCTTATTGATTGCTGTTTTTGTTATCACTTCATTTGTTGTGTTCTTGTGGTATTTCTGCAGCTTATACCTTCTTATGAAAGATGAAATATGAAAATTTTGTTGTCATTAGGATTTAGGCATGTCCGAAACAAAAAGTGTTACCATCATATTAGGCAAGATGCAGGTAGGGTGAGCTGTAGCATATCTAGGGCTGGGGTGAGAAAACCGATGAACCTAACCGGACCAGGCGTGAGACCGAACCAAAACACACAAAATTGGTGTGGTACTTGGTCCTGGTTTTTTTCACCTTATTCGGTTCTGGTCCCGGGCTGGGTCGGTTTGGGTTGGTGTGGTCCTTAACCCATGATCACTCTAGGGATAGGAATCTTGTGGGCTGGCTCGTGAAAACCGATGAATTTACCCAAACCAGCCTGAGACCGAACCCATACACACATAATTGGTCTAGTCCTCGGTTCTCATTTTTTTTTACCTTATTTGGTTTCGGTCCGGGTTGGTTCGATTTGGTCCTTGACCCATGACCACCCATATATGTATAGCAGGAAAGCATATTTATCTGACAATGATCTGTAAACTTGGTTTTAAAAAACGCGAGGCACTCCAGGGCGATTTTTTTTATCGCCTCATGTGCCTCGCGGATCATGCTCGCCTGAGGCGCTTTTTTAATGCCATTGTGGTAACATATGCACTCTGTATATTTAGATATTTATTGTAATTTTAATTCTTCTTATGACCTTAAGGAGTATTATTATCATGCTCTATGATTTTAAAAACTTGGTGTTTTGTAGGTTTTGGAGAAGTTATACAAAGCTAGATGGGGTCTAGAGGATGGAGTTGGTAGCATTATCATGTCTCCAACCAGGGAGTTAGCAGACCAGATTTTTGGTGTACTGAAATCAGTTGGAAAACACCATGGATTTAGTGCTGGTCTTCTAATTGGTGGGCATGAATATGATGAAGAGAAGGATCGTGTGAATCGGATGAATATATTGATTTGTACACCTGGACGGCTTCTGAAGCACATGGATACGACTCCGAATTTTGATTGTTCACAGCTACAGGTCATAATTTACTTCTTCTCTCTTACTTCTTTTCACACGCCATGCTTTTGCTTTCTCAACCCTTTTTTTGGTGTTATGGTCTGTAATTGTAAGTCTATCACGTCTTGGATGTACAAGTAATTACAATGAACTTGTTGGAATCATATGTAACAACAAAAATAAATGTGGCAAACTGGGTGGCCAATCAAATGGGTTTGTGTCTAGTTTTAGTGACAATTTTGGCCCAGAAACAAATTGGATTGGTTTGGGCAGCTTTTTGTGAAGTTTGTGTTTGGTTAGGTCTCATCAATTTATATAGTAGGTTCAAATGGGTGAAATTGGAAAGGCCGCTACAACACTACAGGTCATCCCTGATGGAATGCTTTCCTCTTATAACATCTAATAGTCTTTTTATTTAGGTAATTCTATATGCTCATGTAAATCTTTCTAGTAACACATGGTATGAATCTATTGGAGTGTGAAGAATTGCTTTTGGATTTGGTATTCAAAGCTAGTGAAAATAACCAAACATTCCAAAGAAAAAAAATCATAACCTAGAATCATATATTAATATGAAACAGTTATTTTTATCAAGGTAATAAATATATTTTAACAGTTGAACCAAGCAGTTTAGGAGGTTGCAACTTGCAATTATTGGAGTACATGTTGGGAGACTCAACCCATTTATCTGTTTTCTTTCTAGCTCTTTTTATTCTATTTTATCTAGATATACCTGAAATTGACTCGCTTTTTGGTAAATGAGTCGAATTACCGTGTATAAATTTAATCACAATATTACATGCTCCAACATTCTTTCCGGTTCACTGATTTGGGTATACATTCCATGCCAGTCAACAGGTTTTGGTACTTGATGAAGCTGATCGAATTCTTGATGCTGGTTTCAAGAAGGAAGTAAATGCAATTATTTCACAACTACCAAAACATAGACAAACACTGCTTTTCTCTGCAACACAAACAAAATCAGTCAAAGATCTTGCAAGGCTTAGTCTAAAAGACCCTGAATATATTGCTGTTGATGAAGAATCTATAGCTGCCACACCAAATCGTTTGCAACAAAAAGTCATACTTGTTCCCCTTGATCAAAAGCTAGACATGCTATGGAGTTTCATAAAAGCGCATTTAAATTCAAGAATTCTCGTCTTTCTTTCTAGCTGCAAGCAGGTATCTTTGATTTTATTTATTTTACTACCCTTTAGGCTACTTCTAACCTGTTTCTTCTGCTCAACGTTTAAGTGAAAGGGAGTAGGAGGTTGTATGATTTAAAATAGAATTTAAACTACCTTCGACCCGTTTCACTTGCTCACCCCACTTGACTTGTTCCCCTTTTCACTTGACTTTCTAAATCTGCTTATTTGACCAGTTTGAGATAAAAACACAACCCAAATCGACCTATTTGTTAGTAAACGAATCAAAATTGCCACCTTATACGACTGCACTTTAGGCAGCTTTAGGCTGTACCTTTAGCTCTGTAATTAAGTTTCTTAGTTCTAGCATTCAAAGAATCAATATGCATGATCAAAAGCAGTAATAATTTGATAAAACAAAGTACTTTAGAGATATTAATAGAAGTCGTAATTCAACACAGGGGTAGACATTTAAATTTACGAGTTCTTGTTATTCTTTTCAGCTGCAAGCTGGTAGCTTTTCATATTTTGTTTATCTTGCATGATTATTGTTGGTCCTTTTTGTTGTTTATATTTTGTAGTTTTTTTTTTGTTTGTTTTAATTGGAGCTCATCTTGTTAGGTGAGGTTTGTACATGAAGCATTCAAGAAACTGCGTCCCGGGATCCCTTTAAAGTGCATGCATGGGAGGATGAAACAAGTAAAAAGAATGTTCATATTGCAACAATTTGTTGAACAAACATCAGTTCTTTTTTCAACGGATGTGTCTTCAAGAGGCCTGGATTTCAACAAGGGGGTTGATTGGGTTGTTCAGGTGACATAACATTCTCGCAGAAGTGTCAAAACGGGTGGGTTGAGCGGGCTGGGTGATGTTTTATAACATCTTCAGGTTGAAAATTATTGTCTCTTGTAGGTTGAGGTTACCCCCCAAACACTTTTTATTCATGTTTAAATCCTTTTTCTGTATTATTAATCCTTTATTAATTATTATGATGATTGGGTGGACAAAGTAAATATTAATCTACAGTGCTATATAACTATATACTTTGGGTGACTTGCAACCAGTTCCAAAATTTCTTTTTTAGCTTGATTTGTTTATCGGGATATTCGGACTTAGATGTTACATACCAAGTTAATGGGCTGAATTCTCATCTATAATTTCCGATCTTACAATGCGTTGTTTGGTTTAAATCTGATTTGTTTTCTTTCTCTCAGGTGGATTGCCCTGATGATGTGGCAAGTTACATCCATAGAGTTGGTCGCACAGCCCGTTATGATTCTATAGGGCGGTCTGTCTTATTCCTTTTGCCTTCTGAGATGAAAATGCTAGACAGGTTACAAGAGAAAAAGATACCCGTTCAATTTGACAAGGTAATAATTATAGTTGTTATTATTTTAATTAAAATTATATTTTATATCTTTTGTATTGGCATCTGAAGGATGTGTTTTTTAATGTTGCAATTTTTATGTGCTGCAGCCGAACACAAAACGATTGCAATCTGTTTCTGGTTTATTAGCTGCTCTACTAGCCAAGTACACAGACTTGCAGCCTTTGGCCCAACGGGCCTTTAAAACATATGTGAAATCAATTTACAAACAAAAAGATAAAGAAATTTTTGATGTGACAAAGCTTCCAATCGACGAGTTTTCAGCTTCATTGGGTCTGCCTATGACCCCACAACTCCGTTACCTCAACCGTAAAAGTATTGACAAAAATACCCCTGAAGAGCCCATTTTGGCTCCCCAAATTCCCGTGAAGAAAGAATTTATAAGACCAAAGCAAAGTAACGATTTACTTGAGGAATCAGAAGATGAAGAGCCACTTGATTTATTTCATAAGAAGGAAATTACAGATGGCGATGAAGGGAAAGCAATTGAAGCCAACGATAATTTGTATGTATTTGTTTCCATATTTAAACTGATAATTAGATGCCTCAAAGGTTATTGATGTAGTATTATGATACCTTTTTAACTTTTGTGTAGGCCTACAACTAGGCTTCTTAAGAAAAAGAAGCTGAAAATTAATGTTCATCGACCGGTTGGGACCCGCGTTGTATTTGACGAAGAAGGTAACACACTGCCACCACTTGCAAGATTAGCTGACATCAGCACCACCGACTCCGCTCTCCTTGATAAATCTAAAGGTAATTAATTGTACATAGTAGAGTGACATTTTTACCCATTTTACTACACATGGTGTTTGGATTAATATTTAACTAAAAGTTAAAAGGATCAAAATGGTTGAAAGTCATCCAATGTGTTCATATGTATGGTTCTCTCTTGTGACCTCTTGGGAAGTCTCCACCCGGGCAACCAAAAACAAATCCGTGATCTCTATGTAGACAAAGCAAACAAGGTTGGTTGATATGAGGGTCGGATGGTACTTCCAAAATGTTTCAAATTTCAAGTGCATACTTATTAAAAACACTTAGATTGTTTTTATAGTAGCATTTATAATCATATATGTTTATGAAATCTTTGAAGAATTGGACTAAGGCAGTGTTTACCGGGTGTCCCATTCTAACCCAACCCGTTTTGGCCCATATCGGCCATATTTCATCTTTTTAATGTCTCGGTGATATATATATAGGGTACATGACTCGCTTTTGCTTGATTTACTTTTGCAGTATTGGATAGGTTTGCAAAACTGAGAGAAGAAATGAAAACACGTGACCTGGAGGACAAAGTCCTTGACCGTAAAAGACGTAAAGAAAAGAGAATAAAGGAGAAGGAGAAACATAAGAGAGCCAGAAACGAAGAGGACGAAGAAGAAGATGATGATGACTTTTCTGGGTCAGATAAAGACCTGAAGAAAGTCAAAAGATCAAAGGTATACTTCAATAGTGATAGTGAGGATGAAATGAGAGATAAGGTGGCATTGAAGACCGACGAAATCTCTTTAGCAGAACAAGAAGAACTCGCGCTTAAGCTGTTGAGTTCTTTGAACTCTTGAGCTTTGATCTTTTCTGTTTGATGAGTTTTAATGTTGTGTAACCGACAAGGCCGGTCTTAGGTTGATTATATGCTGAGAAATTTTTGTCCGAATGTTTTTAGTTTTAAAATTTTTATCGATATGTGACGCTTGATGTTCACATACAAAGTAAACAAGTTCACATTACCCACTGTCTGTATTATTTTCATACGAACTCTTGGGTCTGACGTTCCGAACTGTTTGCAAAGGCAATTTGTCAGATTTTTTATGAACCCCCAGGGAAATTTTATTAGAAAAAAGACAAGACGGGCAACAAGCTACTCAAAAGATTTGGGAAACGGTGGACACCTCTAAAATGTAATTGAACACCTCTATACGCTCTTGGGCTATACATGGTGTATAGTGAAAAAAGCAAACACCAATACGGTGGACTATTGGGCTATACGGAGGTGTATAGGAAAAAAGCAAACCTAATTTTTTTCTTCCTTATTTGGTTTATTCGAATAGATTCGAATTCGACTCGAATAAGCTTATTTGAATTGGTTTTGGTAAATTTTATTCGAATTCGAGTCGAATTCGAATCCAGTTTTAAAATTTTCAAATTCAAATAACTCGATTCGAATAACTCGAATAACTCGAATTCGACTCGATGAACACCCCTAACCAATACGGTGGAGCATTGGGCTATACGGAGGTGTATAGACATAGACAAACACCAATACGGAGGTGTATTGGCCAATACGGGGTGTATTCCCCCCACACCCCCCCCCCCCCCTCTATACATGGGTGTATTGGGCTATACATGGTGTATAGCACTGGATTTTATGTCAAATTGGATTGTCTTTTCCTATCGTACTGTATTTTATGTCAAATTGGATTGTCTTTTCCTATACGCTTCGTATAGCCAATACAGAGCGTATAGGGGTGTCTGAATATGAGGTCCCGAAGGGAACCTACAAGAAATAAGAAAATGATTTGTATCGTTTTGCCCAATTTAACTCGCTCGACGTTGTTTTATTTTTTTTATCCATATATATGTATCAAGATATTTCATCTATGTGAGGGGTTATTGTTAGAAGTTTGGTTTGGGTAAAAAGGATAAGAATGAATCATAGCTATTAGATCTTCAATTAAATGATAGATCTATGACTCAAAGTTTTTCTGTGTTGAATTAGAGAGAAAAACAAAAGATTGAATGCCATTTTTGACTTTTTATTAAATTCCTTCTATTTTTAAATTTTCATAACTCTTAGATACGACATTATTTTTTTAAAGAAATTACACCATAAAAACAAGCGTTTTTATCTTTAAAACACGTACATTGTTGTTATATATATACAACAAATATATATATACTCTTTCGGTTGTATCAAAATGTTCAGATCATCGTGTCATATTGTGTCAAAATGTTCAGATCATTGTGTCATATTGTGTCAAAAATCGAAAGAGTAAAGTTTTAAAATTGGAAAAATTGCATGAAATAATCCCAACTTTTCCTCGTTCGCAAATAATAATCCCACCTTCCGAAATTGCAAGGGGCAGTCCCACCTTGTCATTATTTTGCAACGAACAGTCCCGCCGTTAAAAAACACTAACGGCGTTAAATCTTGCTGACGTGGCACCACCCCACCACCAACAGCCACCACCCCACCACCAACAGCCACCACCGGTCGTCTTCTCCGGCGACCTCCGGTCTTCTCCGGCCACCAGCCACCACCATCTCCGGTCGTCTTCTCCGGCCACCAGCCACCACCATCTCCGGTCGTCTTCTCCGGCCACCAGCCACCAACAAAAACCCAATTAACCAACCACCTTCAAACTAACATATCTTCTTCAAATCTTGACGAAAATCGATTCCGTAAATTGCTACAAATTCGTGACGACGAGAGGATTCAAACTAGTACCATAGTTGATATGTTTTGATGAGGTTTGAGCATCGAACGAGTATCTCCGACGAACTAAGTTTTTTGTGAAATTAAAATCTTCTCAAATCAACACCAAAACACGTTTTGATTGTTGCAACAGATTTGTGTGATAAAAACGAGTCTATTGGTACCAAATTTATACGATATGGTTGAGTATTTCTCAAATCACCATTGAAGAACTTGGAAGAGCAAGTTATTCGGCCTTCAAAGCTTAACGGAACATATCAAGTATGGTGCTAGATTTGTTCGTCTAGTGGATACGAGTTCAACGCATTTCTCGGATTCGATTTTCGTCAATTTTTTATCAAGATATGCTTGATTGAAGTTGGTTGGTTGTTTTGGGTTTAGTTCGCCGGAAAAATCGCAGGTCGTCGGAAAAATCACAGGTCGCCGGAGTACACAGTATTTAACGCCGTTAGTGTTTTTTAACGGCGGGACTGTTCGTTGCAAAATAATGACAAGGTGGGACTGCCCTTTGCAATTTCGGAAGGTGGGATTATTATTTGCGAACGAGGAAAAGTTGGGATTATTTCATGCAATTTTTCCTTTAAAATTTTATATATAGCAACATTATACGTGTTTGAAAAATAAAAAAACACTCGTTTTATGATGTGATTTTTTTTTAAAATAACGTCCTATGTGAAAGTTATGAATGTTTAAAAAAAAATAGGGGAACTTAATTAAAAGTCAACAAAGATGGCTAAAACCAAATTGCTCCTCCATATTTTATTAGATCAACACCCAATGGCTGAGAATCTTTCTTATCCTTTTTACCCAAATCAAACTTCTCATTTGAACATCTCTCTCATCTATGTAATATTAGGACATGAGGTATACCTCATGTGGTGTGGTGTGATAATCACGTCAGCGCTGACTGGACCACACACATTTACCACATACATGGTAGTATATTCCATGTGATGTATTGTGGTGTGATGAAATATTTTATTTATTTTCTTTTTAAAAAACCACATTTAAGCTTAAATAAATATTTAAATTAGATATATTAAAAAGGTTGATGTGGTGTCACCATTTGAGGCTTCTCTTCAAATTCACATAGGAATATTGGGGGGGGGGGGGGTGGTACCACGTGCGTGGTTTTATGCCACATCAACCACGTACGTGAGTTTCACCACTAAAGTATACCGGATGCACATATATTTAATAATAAAATTTATCTTACGGTTTACTGAGCTTGAACTTATGACCTTCAACTAAGTACTATATCAAGTGAGTAGTTTTATATTGACGTAATTTGTTCTTCTAATACAAGACTATATTTTCTATCACGTGTCATCTTCAAATGTGAGATGTTCAAATGAGAAGTTTGTTTTGGGTAAGAAAGATAAGAAGAAATTTCAGCCATTGGATCTTGATCTAATAAAAAATGAAGGAGGGGTATTTTAGTATTAGCCACTTTTGTTGACTTTTTATCTACTTCCTTAATTTTCTTTAAACATTCATAACTTTCACATACGACATTATTTTTTAAAAAAAAATTACACCATAAAAACAAGCATTTTTTTATCTTTAAAACACATATAGTATTGCTATATAAAAAATTAAAAAATAAATACTCTTTCGATTTTTGACACAGGTCATTGTGTCAAAATGTTCAGATCATTGTGTCGTCGTGTCAAAAATATATATAGTGTTGCTATATATAAAATTAAATACTCTTTCGGTTTTTTGCACAATATGAAACAATGATCTGAACATTTTGACACATCATTGTGTCATTGTGTCGTCGTGTCAAAATATATATAGTGTTGCTATATATAAAATTAATTACCCTTTCGGTTTTTTGCATCATATGAAACAATGATCTGAACATTTTGACACATCATTGTGTCATTGTGTCAAAATGTTCAGATCATTGTGTCATTGTGTCGTCGTGTCAAAAGTATATATATTGTGCTGCTATATATAAAATTAAAAAAAAAATTACTCTTCGGTTTTTAACACCATATGACACAATGATCTGAACATTTTGACACAATATGACACAATGATCTGAACATTTTGACACAATGACACAGCGACACAATGACACAATGATCTGAACATTTTGATACAATCAAAATAGTAAAAAAAATTTTAATTTTTTATAAAGCAACACTATACGCGTTTTAAAGATAAAAAACACTCGTTTTTATGGTGTAATTTTTTTTTAAAATTTTGTCGTATCTAAAAGTTATGAAGGTTTAAAAAATGGGAGGAATTTGATAAAAAGTCAAAAATACCTTTCCATATTTTATTTTCTTTAGTTTTTCTCTCTAATTTACCCAGGAAAATTTTAAACCATAGATCTTCATTTAATTGAAGATCTAATGGCTATGATTTCTTCTTATCCAAACTAAACTTCTCACATAACCTCACCCATCTTCACATATATACATTTATTGTCATCATAATTTATCTTCCTGTCTTATTAAATCTTAATTATTCTTCTCTATACTAATGATTTTAAATAAATAAATATTATAGTTAAATATCGAAAATATAAATATTCTTATTCAAATAATTTACTAGAATTTAAGAAATAAAGATTTCTATTATATCATATCTTAAAATATAATTTTATAATTGTTAAATCTTTGTTTTTTGTTATTTATAATTTTGAATTATTCATTATTTCTTATTTCACCAATAACATCTAACATAAAAATCTTGACATCTAACATAAAAATCTTCATAGAAACCATTGTTTATACATGTTCTGTTTATTCTATCCATATAATACAAGGATGTCTAACATAGTTTATGTATATGACTATATGTTGGACGCTATGCTTGGGCAGTAAACTCTATCATGACCTCCAATTAAGTAGTAATATCCTCTATCTTGACCCTTTGCTAAGCGGCAATAGCCTCTACCAAATGGGTTATATGTGGTCATTTTGTATAGCCCTCTATGCTTCATTACGTGTAAACATTAGAAGAATTGAGTGATGTGAAACTAAAAGTGAAACTGAAACTGAAAACAAAGAAATGCTTTAGAGAAAAGAATTATAAAGAATTAAAAATAATAATTTAAATAACAATTAAAATTAACATAACAATCCTAACATGCCACATGGCACACCATTAATAGAGCAACTTACAAAAAAACAAATGGATTGAAGTTTTGGTCTGAAGAGTTTTCACCATCTTTAAACTCAGGTGAATATTTCGGGGAGTTTAAAAGTTTTGACAGAGTCCCATGAACTGGTTCAACAAGAGGTTATGTGACTGGAAATTTTTCTTTATTCAGAGTTTATGTGTCCATTTTCAGAGACCGTTGTTCAGTTGTTTCTTTGCTCTTTACAGAAACAGTATTTGTGGACTTGGACCCTAGGATACATCCAATCCCGTGATTTCTAGGAATGTTGGTTATGTCCTCTAGTTTTTTATGAGCATCTATGAGACCATGGATTTTCTTTGTTTTCATTGAAGTTTTTGGTAAAGATTTATTTGTTCAGTCTCATAGTGATCAATCTTTGCTTCATTGTTTAAATTTATGTTTTCAAGAGTTCTGAATTTTATCATTTCGTTTTCTCTCTTTTCTTTGAGTTGATACAACTCAACGAGGAGAGAGTCCATTTCTTTCTCAAAAGTTTTAAAATTGTCTTTTTTAGGACTTTGTCATTTTCAGTATTTTCTTGAAGAAGTTTGTAGTTTATAGACATGTTGTTGAGTTGAAAGATTAATTCAGTTTGAAGATTGTTTACCTGGTCCTCCTTGAGAGGTTTCGAGATCTCAGAGGAGTGGGGTTCATCATCAGCCATAAGACATAAATTAGCTTTGTCATCATCATCTTCTTATGAGTCAGAATCCCAGTTATCAACTTCAGCCATGAATGCTTTCTCTTACTCGCCATACATGCTTCGCGTACCGTCAAAATGCACAAGAGAATGTTCATGGTCCGCGAATTCCCATGGACAGGCACCCCTTTGGTCGGTTTCATCGTTTTCGCTCTTGTTTCTTCGTTATTCGTCGTTTTCAAGTCCCGTTTTCTACGTTTTTCACCCTTTTTCATCCCCTGTCATATCGACCACATTCAAGCTAACAAAGTTGAATATAAACATGCCATATATTGAATTATGATCAAACAACTGAAGTCACGTAACATGTTTTCAGGCAAAATAATGTATGTATCATTTTTTGATTAATCAATAACGTTTCGAGACTCAACTTTGAACGAAATGAATCGAGGTGATAATTAGGAACATGAGACACATCAATTACACTAACATAATTGTTAAGTCCGAATGCGAGATTTCCCGATAAACGACGAATCTGGTACCGAAATCGCGTAAAACGCAAATGACTTTATTTTCGTTTCGAGAAACCCATTGGTTCCAAAAGCTTTTAGTTAAATGTTTTTTCTTTGATAATAAATGAATCGTGGTTCATTTAAAAACATTATTTGGAGGTATAATACCCGAAAATTTTTCCGGTACTTATTAAACCGAAATCTAAAAAAACATAAAATTTCAAAATGGGTCGGGTTTCACGACCGGGTAAAATACAAATGTTACAGTTTTTAATTAAAAAGAGGTAGATGGCGGCAACAGATGTAGTGTGGCGGTGATGGTGGCGGTGATTTTTAGAAATCCCCGATGACAGCGAAAAGATGGTGCGACTTGAGAGGGGATAATGTATTATTATATTTTTTAAAGTTTAATTGTTGTGAGTATATATCATAAATATGTTGGAATTTACAGTGGGATCCGGGTTACCGATTTTAATTTTATTAAAACCGATTTATTAATTAAATTAATTCTAAATTAATTTGGCAGCGGAAACGATTAAAACGCGGATGCAACTGTAACAGGATCAATCACCGGAACACGACAAACACAGAAAAATATATTTATTTAAAATAAATAAATAAATAACTATCTAACGAATTAGATATACCTTGGCGGGATCCGAGCAACCGCTCGAGACACCCGGATTCAACGGGCTCGCGCTAGGACGAACTGAGACGTCTGACTCGAACCTTCGAGACAAGTCATCGACGGCGGCATCGGCGGCGGCGGCGACTGGCGGCGGCGGCGGTAGTGGCGGCGGTGGTGGTAGGGATACCACCGGTGGTGGTGACAAAATCTTCTCCGTCGGGATGGCCACCGGAACGGATCCCACGACGATCGAATCGCCGGTGATCGGAGGTGACGCGGTGGCGGCGGCCGGCGGGTATAACGGCGCGGGCCACGACGACGGGACCGGACGCGGTGGTCTCGGCTGCGCCGGCAGCGCGAGAACCACCGGTCGGTGGTCGCGCGGCGGCGCGTGAGCGGCAGCGGCGGCGGCGGCGGCTCGGGCTGCGGCTTCGGCTTCGGCTCGGGCTGCGGCTTCGGCTCGGGCTGCAACGGCTTCGCTCTCGAGTCGGGCGCAAATACTGGCAAGACGGGGATCCATCGGAGATTGCAAGGGATCACGGTGGAGGAGGCGGCGATCGGCGGTCGGCGGTCGGCGGCGGCGGCGGAGCCGGCTTCGGCGGTCACGGCGCAGAGAGAGAGTGAGGGAGGAGATTAGGGTTTTTGACTTGTGTGTTAATCCACCTCCTCCCTCCTCCTATTAATATTAAATCGCGGACCGGGGCCTGCGAACTGGGCCCGGTCGCGATCCTCCTTTAGTCCACCAACCGATCAGTCTGTTAATCCGGTAACAACTGATCGGTTCGTCTTTTAATTACCGAGTAATTTTAAACCGATAGATTTTGTCGTTTTAATTAAATAAATAATTAATATTTATTTAACTCACCATTTAGTTCGTTTATTTCTAATTAACAATTAATTAGATTTAATAGTCCGTTGACCCGGGTGTAACTCTTACGGGTCAATATCGGTCGGGTTCGTTAATTCGTCGGGTCAGGACACCATATATCCAACAAAATAGTCCTTCAAATTTAAGATAAACTCTTTAACTAATATATATATTAAGAGATTGTACCTAGCATTAGCAAGTTGTACCTTAGTTAAAAGGCCAAAAATACATCTCGTCTTAATAGAACTTTTCTAACAGAGTTAGTGTTTTGTAGTGAATTTGAGATAAACTCATATAACAAAACATTAATACAAAAAAGTTTCATTTTGAAAATTTCTACAATTTTACCCAAACCCCTGGGACTAAATTTACAATTAACTACAAAAAGAATTAAGGTTACCACGTGAACTAACAAAAATTAGATACTTAAAAAAACTGGTGTGTAATTAGTACTAAAACAAAAAAATTACTTTAAAAACAAATTAAAAGGAAATAAAAAACACTAAAGCAAAAGAAAAAAAGAAAAAAAAATACCAAAAAACAAACAAAAATAATAAAGGTTGCCATATTACATCCACCCAATAGAGTATGTCGCCCAATAACACCCATTTATTATTTCTTTTACGTTTAGCTTTGTATCTAACTGGATTTTACCAATCGTGTTTTGTTATGGGATAACACGAATATATAAAACAGTTGCGTTGCTAAAACGTAAGGTAAAAAATGAAAATAAAAATACTAGGAAACAAACTCAAAACTAGAGGCCTTTGTTAAATATAAGTCTACAAAAACTTAGACACCTAATGATAACGGTGGGAAACTAAAACAAAAACCAATAACACACTAAAAGAATCGATTTAATAAAAAGTTTTAAAAAACTAATAATGACTATCACATTGACTAAATTAGACACCTGAAGACAGGGGCGGATCCATAAAAAAAATTTCAAGGGTAGCGTTCCAAAATAAAATTGTCGGGACTAACTGGGGTTCGGGGGCAGCGCCCCCGAGAAAAGTGGGGTCCAAGGGGCAGAGCCCCTGGTTGGGGTTGAGCTACCAGGTCAGCGCGAAATTTCTTAATTTTGAATAAAAGTTCTTCATTAAAAATGCATCAGAATTTTCTTTCCAAAAATGCATTAAGTTAAATTTGAGGGGCCAAAATGTGTCAGTTTCCAAAGGTCGATGTAGTCATGTACGTTATACACTCTATTTGTTTTTTTAAATTGCACAAACCTGTTAGTTGTTCGGTTTCAATTAATTAACGGCCTTTTGTTCTTATTTTCATGTCGGGATTTAAATAAAAACCATAAATTTTTTTGAGGGGTAACGTAAAATACTTCCAGAAGTAGCAAAAAAATTGTTTCAAAGGAAGCGAAATATTAAAAACATAAAAAAAAAATTACATATCACAGTAAAAGTTCAGGGGTAGCAGGTGCTACCCCTGCCCTCTTAGTAAGTCCGCCCCTACCTGAAGACAATAGTGTGAAAGTACAACTAAAACCACGTAAACACTTTAAAATCAAATTAAAAAGAACTTAAACAAAATAGTTATAGTGCATATGTAGAATTATCATTAGTTCTATTAATATTTTAGTTTTTTTAAAGGTTTTAAACCTAAACAATATGTTTTCGCATGACAATTCTCATTTGTGTAGTACTAATGAAAATGGTGCACATGTGCACTAATAATACACATGTGCACTATTTTTTTTTTTCGAAATATCAATTTCTTTTCCAGAATCAAAGATAATAGAATTTTAAGATTTTTGGTGCAAGTTTCATAGAAAAATATTAACGTATGTAAAAGTTATGAAAGTTTTAGTGTTAGTTTTTATGTTTTCACAATATATATATATATATATATATATATATATATATATATATATATATATATATATATATATATATAGGGTTAGGTTCAAATAAGAACTTTTTCTTTTGAGAATTTTTGAGAACCAATTTGGGCCACTAATTTTCAAGGGGGGAGCATTCAAATTCATTGGGGGTTTTCCATATATATAAACTAGTGGCTAAGATTAGTTCTTTTTAGTTCTCAAATCAAATTGGTTCTCAAATGATCCTCTCCCTATATATATATATATATATATATATAAAGTTGAATGTTGTTTGTTAGTTTTTCCATTTAACTTTGTAATTTTTTTAGTGTAATGGCCTTTTATTTTTTTAATCCACTTGTTTTTCTAAAATAAAATCTTACTACTTTTCTACTCCACCTCAGCTCATTCTAATTTATTATATATTTTTTTCTAAACATGAACGATATCATTAAAATAACTCAACCTCTAACAAGGAGCTAGAGGAGAGCCATAAGGAGAACAAACAATTTTCATAATGCAAAATTTATACCAATTATCCCATCTCAAATTACAATTATTTCCCCTATTAGAAACCCAAAGAAAGGTTAGGCTCTTAATTTCTTTGAACATGAGATAGAGGCACAGACGTTTGTGATTAAAAACCACCTCGTTTCTTGTTCGCCACAACACCCAGCAAGCCCAGAGCACAACCGCGTGGACCCACTTAGCCTTGCGATCTTCAAAGTTGTTCGACTTATGCACCAAGAGAAGATCTTTGGCATAAAAAACGAAGATGGCCAGATGGGGGTATACAACACCATTGGGAGACCATCTCCAAATCATGGTGGCCCAGTAGCACGCATTAAAGAGATGCGAAGTAGATTCCTCCAACTCGTTACATAACAGACACCGGCCTCCCCTATTAGAAACCCAAAGAAGGCTCTTAATTTCTTTGAACACGAGATTTAGACACAGCCGTTTGTGATTAAAAACCACCTCTTTTCTTGTTCGCTACAACGCCCAGCAAGCCCAAAGCACAACCGCGTAGACCCACTTAGCCTTGCGATCTTCAAGGTTGTTCGACTAATGCACCAAGAGATCTTTGGCATAAAAAAATGTAGATGGCCAAATAGGGGTATATAAAACCATTGGGATACCCATCTCCAATCATGGCGACCCAGTAGCACGCAGTGAAGAGATGTGAGGTAGATTCCTCCAACTCATTACATAACGGACACAACTTTAGACAGAATCGGAATTATGTGTTTCGAGAGCCCATCAAGAGTCGGGAGACATCCACGAAAAGCTCTCCAAAACAGAAAATTAACTTTTGAAGGCACGAGCGAACACCAATCCATGACCACATCATTCTTCGAGCAGAGTTTTTCATCACCAAGTGCAGGAGAGATTTGATAGAGAAGCCATCCGGGCTAAGAGTCCAAAGGTACCCCTTAAACTCCCATAGATTGTTGCTTCAACTAATACTATCTTCTACAACCACCCATCCCGCTAAGTGACCACAATATATACTACTAAAATGAACACCTAACAATACTTGACACACATCAAGCTTGGAATTAAGAAAACAAAAAACACACCTACAGTAATGCAACTTATGGTTTGAGGAGAATGCAACAAGGTTAAACCTTACCTTTATCCCAAGAAATATAGGCAGTTACCATTGAGAGCTTGACAAAATTAAGACGGTGCAGAATATAAAAAAAAAACAATCAGGCTTACAAACAATCCAATATTCTCAACAAAGATTTCTAACATCTTCAACCACAGTTACATAAACAAACAAAACATCAAAGAAAACATCATGTTAAGAAACATCAAGATAATAATAGATTCACTTGCTCGGTATGGCCATCCAATACTCTGGTCAAGACACATCACTGCAAGAATACAAAAACAGATCAACATTTATCATACTACAAAAAACATAAGGACAAGAAGAAAAAAACTCGAAGGCACGTTACCTGCTGTGGTGGTTGTTGATAGCCACCATACCCGCCTGCTCCAGCATAGACTCCATAATAAGCATTAGGATCTTGAGGTGGTTGAGCATACCCATATCCCGCCTCATATCCCTGTCCATAACCATAGTAACCGCCTCCACCTGCACCTGCACCGCCATACTGGGCTTGTTCCGGCTGACCCTGAAAAGAAATCCAAGTGTAAAATACACTAATAGACTAAGGAATGAAGTTAGCTCGGGCCATGATTTGTCTTATAGCTAAGGGCTAAACCAGACATCACACAGATTCACAGTAAGTTTTTTATTTAACTTCCCATATTAAAATATACATATCTTGACCAGGTATCAGGCCATCTGTTAAGTGACCTCAGACATCATCTATAAGTAATAGAAAGTTTTGAAGTCGAACCTGTTTGCTAGAGGGACTACGGCCCCACGAAAGGCGAATACTCTGGCCTCCTAATTCAGTTCCATTTAGATGAGACAAGGCTTGCTCTGCACTTTGCCTAGAACAGAAAATACCACAAAACAGTAAAGATAACGAACAGAAGAAGTAAAAGGAATATTGGGGTCTTACCTGTTAGCAAACTGCACAAACCCACAACGTTTACCCATTGGTATCTTCACGTGAACCAGTTCACCAAATTGGCCAAACACCTGCCTCAAAGCTTCATCTGAAACACTTGGATCTAACCCGCCAACAAATATCTGCAGATCATGAATTGTTAACATCGTTAGATATGACCCAAGAGCTACCAAAAGTTAAGCACAACAATACCCACAGTTGTATTGCTCAGATCACCGTCACCCTGACTTCCTTGAGCACTCTGGTAAGAAGCTGCAAAAGGTCAAATGTCAGAAAAGAAAAAGAATTTTCAAGAAATCCCCGATACAAACAAACCTTAGTCTTCTTCAACACATATACAACCATAGGAAACATGAGCATGAAACTAGAAAACATACTTGACACAATCAACACAAAAGTGTCGAATACTATGATGGATAACCCAAAAATGCTAATGATGATCAAATGCGCCCATCTAAACCGATGAAAACTTTATAGCAATAATTCGGGTACAAAGCATTACCTGTATTCCAGCTTCTGATGAAACTATACAACTGTATATACTAGTAATCTACAATTCAACATGTATTAATAACAACCCTGCTCCTACACTCCTACATTAGTAATCTCCACAAACACACAATTTGAGAGAACTCATAGATCATGCATGACAATATACAAAAAGCTACTTCCACAGCCACAGAACACATATATACTAGTAACCTCTGCAAACAAACATTTGGCAAAATAGTACTTCTACATACATAGACAAAGAAACAGCTTGCTTCTATAAATCTCTCTGTTGGTCTACAGTTAAAGATCAAATTAAAAACAAGAAATAGAACTGACGATCAGCACCAGAACTCTAATAGATGTGTAAAGTAGTACAATTCTATCAAGCCACCGAAAATAATGAACTAGAAAAAAGAAAGTAATCCTCAGAACTCGAAGATGATCAATAGATGTTTTTAGACAAACATGGCTGAAATATCGAATGAGAAGAAATAACTGCCATTACCAACCAACGACTATGACATAATGAGGGAAAAGAATATTGATACTTTTAAAACACCAAATAAAATGAGAAGGATTGCATCTATGTAAGAATAAAAGCAGTTTACTTCAGAATCGTAAAAAGCAGTTACTTAATGCTGGTAAATAAAAACGAAAATAACTGGAAAGGTAAAAAAAGGAACGGAGCTGAAAGCTATAAGGTGAATGTGGAAAACGGAATCGGAAATGAACTGTAACAAGGAAAGAAGCTCATTACATAAACAAAAACACTGACCTAAACAAGGCCACTGCAATAAAGTGGAATCATTTCGGCTGAAATCAGTTCCAGGCACCCAATAATGAGAGCCTCTCTGGGTCCTGCTTTTGAGACAACATGAGCTTTTATAAGTTTTTTTGCATACTTCTTAAATATTTAAAGACACTCCCTTGGCAGATATGTAACCAGCTGCTGGAATGAAAAGACTAAACTATGGTATCGACGATGGATGAGTGACGCAATATATAGAGACAGAACATATAGAAACAAATACTAAACCAAGTCTATCTAAATAAGAATAAATCTAACAATCAACTATTCCATTCAACAAAAGCAATCAGTCAAGGGTAGTTTCACAAGAGTGACACAACATTGAAAAATCTTACGAATGTACCTTTTTGCATGCCACCTCCTGCACCAGGCTTGGTAGCAGCAGGACCAATTCTCATTGGCCTAGAAGAGCAAATAACACCATTCATTTCAGACATGGCACGAACTTGTTCAGTCTCATCTCCAAATCTAACAAAACCATAGCCCTTAGATCGACCAGTAGTTCTATCTGTGACAACTTTTGCTCCTTTGACAGATTGATAAACAGTTTTAAACGTTTCCTGCAAAATGTAATCTGAAACATCTGCAGCAAGGTCACCAACAAATATTGTATAATCAGGGGTATCATCGTTCCGTTTCTCCCCAGCACCAAGGGTAGCCCAGTTGAGCCTGAAATTCTGCTCAGTAGATGGCATTATAGTTCCGTTGTAGGTCTGCAACGCATTTTCTGCACCTGCACGACTCCTAAACTCAACAAAACCGTATCCCTCAGGTTGCCCAGTTTGCTTGTTCCTTATAATTTTCACTGAAACTACCTGAACATAAAATTGTATTAAACATCATAACTTCGAAAGAAAAAAAAAGGATCTTTTAGTTAATCAACAAAGTTATGCAAGAATTACACTAACTAACTTGCTGTATAAACCAATAACCAATAAATAAACCCAAAAATTGAATGTTTTCTACAAAAACAGATCTAACCAATCTTGTGCACATGTAGATACTGAATATACATAAAAATAACAAAATATGATCACAATAAATAGTACCAAAAACTAACAAGACAACATATTTCCTGAAACATGTATTTTCAAGTCAAATAGCGTACACCTGACGACTAAACAATAAAAATTAGGTCACAGATCTAAACACAAACTTTCGAACCACGTGTGAATATGTACTGAATTCATTAAAAACAAAACGATAAACGGTACCTCTCCAGTATTGTAGAAACAATTCGTAACATACGTCTCATCCATCCAATACTGCAAATCTCCGATCCAAAGCGACCGAATCTCATCAGAGCTAGCCGGAGCACCGCCGTACTGCTGCGGCTGCTGCGCCGCTTGCATCATCTGTTGCTGCTGAAGCGGCGCCTGCTGCTGGGCCCACATATGCGGCGGCAGAGGTTGCTGATGCTGTTGCTGAGGCGGCGGAGGCATCATCCACTGCTGCTGCGGTGGCGGTTGTTGGTACTGGTGTTGCTGCTGCGGCGGCGGCTGCATCGGAGCCATCGGTGGTGGTGCCATGCCGTTTCCTGGTTGCATCATGTTGTAGAGAAACCCTAGGTGATGATTAACACAAATCGAAATAGGTATAGGTGAAGAGCGATAAGATAGAAACCCTAACGAAGTTCGAAGGGAGAGAGTGTTGATTGATTGATTGAACCCTAGACGACGAATCGTGTAGACCCTAGCCCTAAATCCAGATAGGGTTTGATTCGTGCGAGAGGATATTTTTGTGAGAGCCAGTTGTCTTTTATATATGGTAAGGTTAACATATTTGGGCCGCCTATTATGGCCCGATAAGATGAAAAGTAAAAAAAGCCCATTTACCACAGGCCCGTCAATACAATGACCATATTAATTTTTATTTTTTAAATCTATAAATAAATAACTAGGTAAAATCAACAACAATTGGTTATGCTCGAGGACGTGGTTAAGTTGAATATCGTATAATCAACTGGTTATTGGTTTAAATCTTATATGTTTAAATGTTATAAGGTGTAGGTCTGGCTGAACCGACTCTAAAACCGGATTTGAGCGATTTTAAATTCGTTTTGACACAAAACCAATTGCAAATCGGCCTCAACCGCGAGTTCCTAGTTGGTTCCTCATCTTGCATGCACAAACGAGTTTCCACTTGAATCATTTCAAAGCTAGTTTCAAATCGGTTACAACCGTTTAAAAAGATATAGTCATTCTTGATTTGTTATTTTGACCGTTAGGGGTTGAATCTAGAGATTTTTATGTTTTTTTTACTAGTTTGCCCTCCATATGTTAGTATAAATATATGTTGAATGTGTTTGGTTAAATCACAACAATTAAAAACGCTCTCTACTCTCTTAAATCTCAAAAGTGCTTATTATCTTTCAAACGGTCCACCAAAATCTCTTAAATGGCTACATCAAGTGGGCAATCTTTTGTTAGCGTTAGTGCTCATTCAAATAAGAACAATGTACTTCAAGTTACTATGACAATGAGGAGCCGAAATATTTGGGTGAATGGTGAGAAGTTTGAATGGAGTCGTTATATGTGGGGATTCTTTTAACAAAATATGCAAGCACAACTTTAAGGAACCACGTTAATTTAAAAAAATGCCCTATCTTGAAATGTAAATGGCTCGAGCTAAAATGCTAATGATAAATAAAGAAAATGTATGAGTTTGTAACGTTGATTTGGTCATTTTGACGACATTTGACTCGACTTATTCAATGAAATCTCCATGTTGGACGATTCATCTAACATGATAATACAACACATGAATAGAAAATTAATGATTACCTAGTAGAAGGCATGTTGTTCCTTATCTACCACAGTGATGCTGAAGGATTCCATGAAGCCACTAATCGAGTTCGAGTTCTGGGTGTACGGTTATGATGGCTAAGGTGGAAGACCCACGAATTTAGAGAGGCAGAGAATGAGATTTATGATTTTGTGATGGTTGTTAGGTGTTGATTATCTGCCTAGTAACCTCTATATATACACCCAAAGGGCCCTGATTAATTCTAGTGACGGCAATTACGTTAATCAAATAAATACCAATTAGGAAACATAGAGAGTTATTTAGGTCAATATCATGTAAGATTAATGATTACTTGGGCCACAAGAAAGACAAAGTCTAACATTCTCCCACTTGGCCGAATGATCATTTATAATGAGTTATTAGATAAGTCTGGTCAGATGTTAATACTCGTTTCAGTTTTAGATCAAAACTATAACAGAGAAATACAATCACAAAATTGATTATCCAACTCAAGAGCCCCATTAATCATACCACAATCCCATATCTAAAACTCAACTTAGTTTTAGGATCAACTGACAATTAAGTTCTTAACCTTGATTTGTACATCAATTGTGTATATGTTTTAGGCATGCATAAGATATTTAGAGACAAGCATATCAAACGGATGATGAATAATTAAAAATTAGTCATTCATAGTATGATTTGCTTGGTCATCAGTAAAGCTCGTCTTTATTATGACTTTTAGAAAAGACTTATGGGGATAGACCTTTAGTTATAGAATCTTTAAGCATATCATGAATGTTTCGAATACAAGGACTTAGTTTCCTCTACTTGTTCTTAAACGAACAATAATCTTGTATCAAAAAATTTAATGCAGCTCCGCTCACACTGTTACTGTTTGAGAAAATAGGGTAGTTGACTTTATCACAGTGAGTATTCAAAAGTTATTTATTTGGAGTTACTGAGTTATGACTCTACTGATAGATTTACCAGAAACGTTTAGTGACAAACATATCATGTTATAATAATTTAGGTTGTTGTTATCAGCTTCTTATGACTCCTCTATTAGATAAATACGTATGTAAACAAAGTCAAGATTAAGAATAGTCAACCACTTTTAAGTGTCCCGCTTCTTCTATAGTTCAAATTATAGTATTTCGTTTCTTATAGATATTAGAATGCCATCTTAGTTGCTTTATAATGAACTAAGTTAGAAATGTATTTTCATCATTCTAGTGTTTTAGCAATGTAGGCAATATCTAAATGATCATAGACTTTAACATACATAAGGCTTCCAACTAATGAAGCATAAGATATAAATCTTATTTACTTATTTGGACCTCCATTATTAATCTCCTTCACTTTACTAAAGTTACAAACTAAGAGCAATGTTACACATGTTGTAATGTATGAACACACATTTAAGCCTTATGAGACTAACTAATGTCTCATTTGGTTGATCTTGGTGTATCTCGATGCTTATGATATAAGAAGCATTTCTAAGAATTTAATGTTAAAATTACATGGGCATAAGATGCTTTTGACTCATGCATTAAAACTACATTAGCTCTTGCCTACAAGAGTGCAAATAGGGCAAGTACAATATTAATTGTTCCCACTCCTCTTGAGGCAAACTCGTAAATCCACTTATTCTTAATGAAGAATTGTTACATGTATAATCTCATCAAACTTTAAGTTTCACTTGTAAGTTTGATTGTTCTAACCCTTTATATGGATTTACTCATCTTAAAGACTAAGTATTCTTAACTTAATTTCAGGCTTAAAACTTTCATTTTAGTTTATGAACATATCTTTATGTTCAGTGAATATAAAGAAGAGATATTTTAAGTTCCATTAAAATGTCACTCTTGATTATAAAGGATAATATTAAAGGAAATATATTTTGAATTCCATTTTGAATTACACGGTGGCAAGTGATAACTAAAACTCACTTGACATGTTGACCCATTAGTCCAAAAAACTAAAGATTATATAACCGTTTTGTTTCCAAACGGTTTAATCATCCATTTCCATTTTAAAACCTTTATTCCATAATCTCTTTTGGAAACTCTAAGTGAAGTTAATACCACATCAATGTAAACTTATTATTATATAATACAATGAAATTTCATACATTATTAGTATACTTTTGTTTTTTTTTAACTTTGACCACATGACTTTAATATTTTGACGCTTTCTACTCATAAACTTTTACGATTTGTTTTTTTAACGAAATAGTAACTTTTAGTTTTCATAGTTTGGCCACATATGTTTCATACTCTTACGTTTTGTACCGTTTAACTTTAAAAGTTTTTATTTTTTATTTTTAAGTTTTGTTGTCTTCTATTTTGGCCACAAAACTTTTAACTTTTCTACTTTATTTTTTAGTATATTTTTATAGTTTTATACTTTCACTACAAGACTTTTAAACATTTACGTTTTATACCCCTTAACTTTTTTACCCTCTAACTTTTAATTTTTTTTTTGTTTTAAGTTTGTTGTCTTCTACTTTGGCCACGAAACTTTTAACTTTTATACTTTCGATTTTATTATATTTTTATAGTTTTATACTTTCACCACAAGACTTTTAGACTTTTATGTTTTATACCACTTAACTTAGTATATTTTTTTATAGTTTTATACTTTCATCACAAGACTTTTAGACTTTTACGTTTTATACTCCTTAATTTTTTAACCCTGTAACTTTTAAAGTTTTTTTTTTGTTTTAAGTTTTTTGTCTTCTACTTTGGGCATGAAACTTTTAACTTTTCTACTTTCGCTTTTAATAAACTTCTATAGTTTTATACTTTCACCACGAGATTTTTAAACTTTTACGTTTTATAACACTTAACTTTTTTTACTTCCGTTCAGTATACGAATTCAACCCCGCAGCAACGCGCGGGGGAATAAACATCTCGTTATATGTGAAATCACATTATCTACCATTTAGAGTGTAAGTTGTACTTACCTAAAATTCGTCTTAGCCTTCATGCTTTTAACATCCAACATTTAGTCAAGGATTCATATATTTAATCTCACATAGGTATTTCATCAAACACTTGGTGTGCATACTACATATACACAAAATGTATAAACTCATCTAGCCAAGGCTACAACACATTAAGCTAGAATATTGATCAACAACCAAACAATTTCATTATTTGCATAATTACTCGTTTCTATTCATGCATGTTCATCATATAATTCAACAAATCATGATTAAAAGTCCAATTTCTAAACCACCAATTCTTTGTAATTTAACTTGGGGTTTTCATGTTAAGTTTCACAAACTAACTCAAGATTAATGTGTTAAGCTAGTATATCAAGCATCAACAACAACAAAAATAATCAAAATCATCACTTTTACCCATCAAATTTCACACCAATTTTCAGAATTGAGCATGCATATATGGAAAAGATACATATCCAACAATCCACTATGGTTTTATATGAGTTTTTAGCTTCCAATCGTTGTTTAATCTTTCAAAAATCAAAACTTTCTCCTTAGAATCACTTCAAATCGATTTTCTAGGGTTTCGGGAATGAGTTTTCACAAACTCTTTCAGCCCCAGATCTGATTTCCAGGTTTTGTAAGTGAAAGTTTCAGATTTGAAAGTTTTGGTCCCTCCAGTTTAGTCTTTGTGCATATTAATCTAAAATTTCACCATTTTTTCACATATGACCTTATACTACCATGCCAATCTCATATTGAACATACATGTGTCTCAAAGCCTTTATATAAGTGTAATAGCCATTAATATTACACTAAGACATAATTAACATCCTCACCGAGTTTAGGAATTAGGACGAAAAATCACATTTTTTCATCATTTATCAGTTATGTGGTTCCAAATTGAGTCTTTGCATAATAAATCCCAACATTTCCACATTATCTCGTCAATTATCCGGTGGATTGGTTAATTTATGGCATCCCAAAATTGGGATGTTACATGGGAGGTTGAAAAAAATATGATGATGTATTACTAAGAAAAACTGGAAATTAAAATAAAACGTGATGATATGACGGTGAGACGAAAGGAAAAAATCTATAAGGTTGAAAGAGTATGATGTGACCATTATGAATAGCCTAAGGGTTTAATGCTTTTGCACTTTTGCTTCCCGCCGTTAAAATACTTTTTTAAACTATTTGAATACTTATAAGGTTTATTGAATTTTAATCATCCAAGTTATGCTGATTTGCCCGATAATAATACCAATTATAAAAATTCCCCACAATAATCCAAATTATCAAGGTGTTGGAAATCATTGAACCCCGTTAACTTTTTCCTAACCCCGTTAGTTGTTTACTGACTTGGCATTCTATGGTTTTTTAACAAATTTATTATAATTGAGTGACTTATTTTGTAATTTCTATAAAGATGCTTTTATAAAGGGAAAAAAGAAAGAAAATATGAGGAAGAAGGAGGCCGGTCGATCTCCCCCTTCTTCTCTGTCCGATCATTGCCGACGACCTCCCTTTTCTGGCCAGCCTCCATGAAGGTGACCATCTCCACCATCCGACCCTCAGCAATCTCCAGTGAATCCCAACCAAGTAGTGACCTTGCACCTACTCTCTTATCGACCCAACAGCCTACAGCTCCGATGAACTCCTCCCATTTCTCTCTTGTTCGAAATAGTACCCCCCCCCCCCCCGGTTTCATTTTCTCCCTCGTTCTGGTCCGCTCATCGGCATCGACGACCTCCCTTGAATCACGATTTAGACCCCGAACGGCACCAACGGACTCGATTGGGTGGTTTACTACCACAGAAGCAGCAAACCGTATCGATTCATGGTAAGAAATCCGATTTAGGTTCGGTTTTCAAATCCTTTGCTAACTTCAATTTGGTTCATAGTTAATGTTGTTTTATGGTTTGTGTTTTAAATCCGGACCAAAAATGATGAAATTGATGATGGTAGGATGAATTTAGATGGTGGAGGTGGTTGGATGGTGGACGATGCCGGAGATGGAGGTGGTGGTTGGATGGCAGCAAAAACAGTCCCTCATATATGCCCCTCCATTTTAAAGAAATTATAAAACAATCCATCATTTTTATAACCTGATTTAAAAAATCCATGTAGGATGCCACATAGGATGCCCAGTCAGCAAATAGTAACGGGGTTAGGGAAAAGTTAATGAGGGTCAATGATTTACAACACCTTGATAATTCAGATTAATGTGAAGAATTTTCGTAATTAGAATTATTATCGGCCAAATCAGCATAACTTAGATTATTAAAATCCAATAAACCTACTTATAATTATTTCTACACCTATTATAATTCCTATGACAACTTTTAAAATAGGAAAATTGGATTTTAATAATACGAATTATCACTCATTTGCCGATAATAATACGAATTATCACATTGGCACATAGTGATGCACATTTTACCCACGAAAGCGGGTACCCGTATTAACGGGTAATGGGGCGGGGACGGGTGTTATATTTCAAACCCGAAGCGGGGATGGGTCGGGTACGGGTATGACACTACCGCCCCGTTTAAAACCCGAATTATATATATATATATATATGTGTGTGTGTATTATTATTATACAATTATACATGTCTCTTAATAGAAAATAAATAAAATCCCTTATATTTAACGTAACCGAAGAGTCAGGAATCAAAATCTAAAAGCAATATTGAAAGTTGAAATAATAATAAACATTAGTAAATGGGCCAAATGTTTGTTCATCTTCGCCTCGGCCTTCGATCTTTTCTCAAACCACACGTCTAAGGAGTAAAAGGCAAGAACTATCTATACAAATTCATTCTTCATTCTTAATCTTCCACTGCCTACATTCAAATAAAGAAAAATATCTTGCGAAGTTTGAAGTTGTAAAAGACGATAAAGCGGGTCCAAGCTTCGTTGATTTTGATGTTTAGTTTATAAAGAAATGTTGTTTTTATTTCCTTTTTCTTATCGAACTTGAGAACGTGGTGAATTGGTGATTGGTTTTTTTTTTTTTGCTATTATTATTATTATGGGATTGAATTATTAAACTTGAATGTTTTAGTTATTATGATTGTATTTTATTAGAATTTTTTTTACTTAAACGGGTACCCATCGGGTTCCCCGTACCCGGTGGGTTTTCTTTTAACCGTACCCGTTGGGTATTAGGCGGGTTTGGGGCGGGGATGGGTATGGAGATTTAGTTCGGGTGCGGGTACGGGTATTATTATCCCCGCTATTACCCGTCCCCGTGTGCATCCCTATTGGCACACAATAATACCAATTAACCATTCCGGTCTCTAGAATGATACACTGTTAGTTTTTCACTAACGGCGTTAGTCTCTTGCTGACGTGGAACCTGACGTGGCCTAGTAGTTTGCTGACGTGGCTTGATTTGGAGGGTTCCACGTCAGCAAGAGACTAACGTCGTTAGTGAAAAACTAACGGTGTATCATTCTAGAGACCGGAATGGTTAATTGGTATTATTGTGTGCCAAGGTGATAATTCGTATTATTATCGGCCAATGAGTGATAATTCGTATTATTAAAATCCAATTTTCCTTTAAAATATAGTTCTTTGTAAATTACAAAATTATAGTTATGTCGTATTTAAGTTTATCAATGTTCCAATATAATTTTCGCTGAAAGTAACATGGTCTACAACGTAAATAAATTTATTCAGAAATATGTACCATGTTGAATATTACATGTTTTCTTCAATTGTGCTTTCGTGTTTATGAGACTAATTTTTAATATGACGTCACTTTTTTATATTTTAATTGTGACATGTAATTTTATCAACGACTGGATATTTAAAATGGAGCATCTAAAACTTTATAAACTTCTTTTTACCCACTTAACTACGTTAAATTCTCGAGAGACGCCCCATAGAATTATCAACTATATCAAATAATATCATCGTTTTCACATTTCTTTCCTTAGAGAATTTAAAAGCTCATTCCCTTTTTAGGGAGATGTTCAAATGAGAAGTTTGTTTTGGTAAGAATCATAAGAAAGAATTTCAGCTATTAGATCTTGATCTAATAAAAAAAGAATGAGGAGTATTTTAGTCTTAGCCACTTTTGTTGACTTTTTATCTACTTCCTCCATTTTTTTTATACATTCATAACTTTCACATACGATATTATTTTTTGTTTTAAAATTACACCATAAAAATGAGCATTTTTTATCTTTAAAAAGCGTATAGTGTTGCTATATAAATAATGAAAAAAAATTACTCTTTCGATTTTTGACACAATGTTCAAATCATTGTGTCAAAATGTTTAGATCATTGTGTCAAAAATATATATAGTGTTGCTATATATAAAATTAAATACTCTTTCGGTTTTTGGCAACATATGAAACAATGATCTGAACATTTTGACACAATGATCTAAACATTTTTGACACAATGATCTAAACATTTTGACATAATGACACAATGATCTGAACATTTTGAAACAATCGAAAGAGTAATTTTTTTAATTTTATATATAACAATACTGTACGCGTTTTAAAGATAAAAACGCTCATTTTTATGGTGTAATTAAAAAAAAACTAATGTCGTATCTAAGAGTTATGAAGGTTTAAAAAATGGAGGGAATTTGATAAAAAGTCAAAAATACCATTCTATCTATTTTTTCTTTGTTTTTCTCACTAATTCTACCTAGGAAAAATTTGGGTCAGAGATCTTATTTTATTTAAAGATCTAATGACTATGATTTCTTTTTATCTAAACTAAATTTCTCACAATAACCCCATCCCCTCCCCCCCTCTAATGACTTTTCTTCAAGTCTCTCTGTAATATAATTTCCAATAGTGATATAAAAAATGTAAAACCCATTGATTAGATTGTGATTTAAAACCTCATATATTTTGGTTAAAATGTTATATAGTGATCAAGAACCGGCCTAAAGCGGTTGGGCCGGAGAACAAGCTAAACCGGCCTAGCATATCGAAAGTACAAAAACACCCTCGACGTATTATATCGTCTGTGGGTATATATATCGTCTCAGATTTGCCACTAGGGCTATTTCAGCTGCTCGCCGTCCGCCGTCGTCTGACTTTGTGCTCCCCGCCGTTAGCAATCGATCGGAGTTTTACCTATCTCCGATCTCTTCAGAAACTTCAGGTCTACAGAAACAGTAAGTTTATCTCTTCATCAACTCCGTTACAAACAATTCAGCTGAAGAACAGGATTGCGAATTTCATGTTAGGTCACATTGTTTTGTGATTCGGATCTTCGATCGCGCTCTATGTTCTTAGGTGGTTCGATGATCGTCTGTATTCGATATTAAGATCGAACTTTAGGATTTGACTTTTGCACTTTGAATTGAAGTGATTTTTTTCATGAATTTTGTACGTGTTCAATATCAGATCGAACTTTAGGATATGAACTTTAGAATTGATGAGATTTTTCATTATTTTTTGAATAAAAATTGATGATGATTGATTGTATCCTAACTGTGTTCCTAGTACTGTACGTTCAATATCAGATCGAACTTTAGGTTATGAACTTTCAAATTGAAGTGAGTTTTTTTTCATGAATTTTGAATATAAATTGATGATGATTTATTGTATCCTAATTGTGTTCCAAGTACTTATTCGATATCAGATCGAACTTTAGGATATGAACTTTCGAATTAATGTGATTTTTTCATGAATTTAAAATATAAATTGATGATGATTGTATCCTAATTGTGTTCCAATATGAACTTTCGAATTGATGTGATTTTTTCATGAATTTTGAATGTAAGTTGATGGTGATTGTATCCTAATTGTGCTCCTAGTACGTATTCAATATCAGATTGAACTTTAGGATATGCACTTTCGAATGTCATGAATTTTTGAATATAAATTGATGATTGATTGTATCCCAATTGTGTTTCTAGTACGTATTCAATATTAGATTGAACTTTAGGATATGAAATATTGAATTGTTCAATAAGTAAAGTAAATGATTGGATTTGACTTAAAATGGAAGCATTGTGTATGATTTATTAATTTTGCATCAATTGTGATGTTTTGATTTTACAAATGTGTTTTTAGGGTTAGATTGAGAATGTCAGAGAATGGACAAGTGAATGATGATGCTAAAGATCAAAACTCCTCAGATTTCGAGATCATAAACCGCGAAGCATCAGTTGATGAGTTATCAAGAGAGGTTGAAGAAACACTCTCTCTTTCACAAAGGCACAAGTTTTGGGAAACACAACCTGTTGGACAGTTTAAGGATCTACGCGACACCAACTTGCCTGAAGGCCCGATTGAACCCCCGACACCGATCTCTGAAGTAAAACAAGAGCCTTATAATCTCCCAAACCTATATGAATGGGTCACTTGTGATATGAGCTCTGAAGACACATGTGCTGAGGTTTATAACCTACTTTCAAACAATTATGTGGAAGATGATGAAAACATGTTCAGGTTTAATTACTCTAAAGAGTTTCTCCGGTGGGCGCTTCATCCTCCAGGCTATTATAAAACCTGGCACATTGGTGTACGTGTAAAGCGTTCGAAAAAGCTTGTAGCTTTCATAACAGGGATCCCTGCAAGAATGCGGGTTCGTAGTGAAATTGTTAGCATGGCAGAGGTTAATTTCTTGTGTGTTCATAAGAAACTCAGGTCGAAAAGATTGGCCCCTGTCATGATCAAAGAGGTCACAAGAAGGGTTCACTTAGAAAACATCTGGCAAGCGGCTTATACGGCCGGGGTTGTTCTTCCCACCCCAATAACTTCCTGCCAATATTGGCACCGATCTTTGAACCCTAAAAAGCTTATTGATGTCGGTTTTTCAAGGCTTGGCCCGAGGATGACAATGAGCAGGACATTGAAGCTATTTAAACTACCTGATTCACCTCTCACACCCGGGTTCAGAAAAATGGAGCTCCGTGATGTTCCTGCAGTGACCCGTTTACTCAGGGCTTACCTACTGCAGTTTGTGGTGGCTCCTGATTTTGATGAACTTGATGTGGAACATTGGATTCTTCCAAAAGAAGAAGTTGTTGACAGTTACGTGGTTGAAAGCCCCGAGGATCACGAAATAACTGATTTCTGCAGCTTCTACACCCTGCCATCATCAATACTCGGGCACCCGACTCACTCGATTCTCAAGGCGGCTTATTCTTATTATAACGTTTCAACCAAGACTCCTCTAGTTCAGCTGATGAATGATGCGCTGATTGCAGCAAAACAGAAGGATTTTGACGTGTTTAACGCGTTGGATGTAATGCAAAATGAGACATTCTTGAAGGAGTTGAAATACGGACCGGGTGACGGTAAACTTCACTATTATCTTTATAATTATAGGATTAAGAACATCTTAAGGCCATGGGAGCTTGGGCTTGTGCTTCTGTAGTTTCAAAGTTAGCTTATGGTTTTGGATTTTGATCATTGTCTATGTACTCTGGTTGGGAATTTGATGTAATGCTTTTGAAATACTGGGCAATACATAGATTGTTGTTTTAGGATAATCATGATTGTTATTGTTTAGCATATGATGAATTGATGATTGAAGTCAACATGCTGAACGGGTCGGGTTAAACCTGGAAAATTGAGCAGAAAATGAACCTGACCCCGAATATCTTACTTTAAAATATTAATTAATATCCAAAGAACTATACGTCATCAAGTATTACATAATGAAAATAGCGGGCCCCTTAAATTCGAAAAAGCTAAGTATATGAATAAAAATTTCTTTAGTCCTGTAAAAGTTGTTTAAACATTTGAAAACCAAAGCTCTTATAGGCTTAACGGTGCCAGATTCCTTAGGAGCTAGAATTGTTTTTCAAGAGACCTAGCAAATCTTTCTTTTATTTTTTGGAGGAGCCTCATAAGAAGTTTCTACGGATTGATTTTAGTTCCTCAACGAGATGGTGACCCGTCCGCGCGTTGCGGCGGGCCACCCCTTTTTTACTTATCGACTTACGTCAATAGATAAAACTCGTTAAATAACGCCATTGCATGAGACTTTAGATAGCAACGTCATTACTTGAGACCTTGTAACGAAAACGTTTAAGTAGAATAATAAAGTTCGGTTTGTACTTATTATTATTACACGTGAGAGAAACATCCGTCAAATTTTATCATTTTTATCAACCATAAGTCATTTGTTTAGTTTTTTTAATATAAGTTTTTGAATTAGTATCTCCCCAATCATACTAAGTTCTTTTGAGTCCTCCTTCAGATTTTCGTTGTTTAAAATTACATAAATATGTTTCTTTCCCGGTGTTGTTAGTTTTGTCGTTTGACTGTCTTTGTTTAATTTGTCACTGTCTTTGTTTAATTTGTCTAATTACTATCGTTGGTTGCATTGTCTTCATTTAGTTTGTCTAGTTACTATCGCTGGTTGCATTGTCTTCGTTTAGTTTGTCTAGTTACAATCGCTGGTAAGTTTAAAGATTACATAAATGTAAAGCCTTGGTGAACCTATTAAACAAACTATAAATCTATTATTATTTATTTATTGTTGGAACAATTACAAATTACAACCAAAATGCTAAAGAGAATGAGGAGTAATAAAGAGTAAAACCGCCTCCACTATAATCATGTCACACATTACACATAATGCCCTCGACTTAAGAAAAGAAAGTGAAGAGCAGACGGTCACCTACCGTCCATTAATTTACAATTGTAATTTGTTTTGATACAAATTACGTTTAAATAGAACTAATAAATAACTAATTTAAGAAATAAATTAGTCTATAGTGAATCATGATGCTTCCAAGAACCCGTTGATTTAATATTTAAATCATATTAGTCTATAGTGAATCATGATGCTTCCATGCTTTCTCTCTTCTTTCCCTGACACAAACAAAGAGTAAACAAATATATGAGCAGATCGATGTAATCCATGATCTAAAGCTTCGAGATTTTAAAAATCGATGTAATCAAAGATTAAAGATTTGGGGTTCTAAAATTCTAAGGGCAAGGGGTATACCCCGTTAAAGTGGCGCTAAACATCACTTTTGGCGTTAAACGGCGCCAATACCGCCCCCAGGGGCGCCATGAAGCGACGCCAACTTTCTCCGCCATATTTTCGGCGCCTTCTTTTTTGGCGTGAAAGAGGAGAGAGATTGGGTTTAACCAATCAGATAATTAGTATACTTGTTTTTAATTATTTTTTTTGTTTAAAATTAATAAAAAAATACTTCAACACCACATAACACAACCACACCATGTATACCCCTTCCAAGTTATAACTTGTGTTGTACAGTCAGCGCCTACATGGCATGTCTTTAACACCACATAACACAAGGGTATACCACATGCCCTAATTGATTGGTGAGTTTTTTTAAAATCGATTCAACAACATCATCACCACATGCTAACACTGCTGCTGCCACCACTCGGTCATTGTTCTCTACCACGCCGCCACCGACGTTGTCGTCGGTCGTTAACAACAACAACACGACCGTCGTTGCATGTACGTGTTGTTGGGTTTGTGGAGCCTTGATTGGGCTCGGTGACTTGGGCCCGTGTTTTGGTCCGTTTATTTTGTGTAACCCTAATATGATCTCTATTTATATATTCTTCTTGTACTTGTAATTCTCACGTCGAGTGAGGCAGATAGCAATAAAAATACCCTGGTTGCAGCCCGTGGATGTAGGTCACACTGACCGAACCACGTTAAATCTCGCGTGTCTATTCTCGTTGTTTACTTTTCTACAGTGATTGTTACCTTTGTGTGTGTGTGAGTGATCTCGAATCCTAACAAGTGGTATCTAGAGCCGGGTTCGTTACTCACAGGTTCGTCTTCACACGGTTTTAGGGTTTCGCCGGCTGTCGTCGCCGCCACCCGTGGTTAACCGGTCGATCAGTTTCCGGCAGAAGGTATAGCCGGAGATCAGAGAGGGGTTAAGGAACAATCGCAGAGAAAAAGATAAAGGTTAGTATTTTCACCCGTTTTTGTTTTTTTTTTCTCCTTTGCAACAGTGTTCGGGTGGAGTAAGGCAGGTCGCCGGATTATTTCGCCGACGTAGAGGACTAGGGCAAGATCGTCGAGTTCCTATTTGGTTGTGTTTGTTGGTCTGCATAACAAGAAATAGAAGCAGGTGCGGTATTGCCGTTGGTGCGTTGGTGCGAAGAAGAAAGGAGGTGCCAATTTTGACCGTGCCTAATTCCTTTGACCGATTTGGTTATTGATCGAGAGGATTTAGTTCCTTTTCTAGTTCACCTAAATTTTTTTGTTGACCAAAGTGTGTTGTTGACTCATTTATTTGGAGGTTTGAACGTGGAGTTGAGTTATTTTTTTTTTGGGCAGGAGCCCAAATTTGACATACAACACTTTTTTTTTTGGGTCTAGAGCATTCATTTGGGTTAAGAACAGGAAGAGAGGTCCGTCATTTTTTTTTGTCCAGGAATTTTTTTTATATTTTCATCGAGATTCAAAGTCGAGTTTCTCAGTTTGAGACAATGGCTGAGAGCGGTAAACTTCAGATTGAGAAGTTTGATGGAAAAGACTTTGGTTGGTGGAAAATGCAAATTGAGGATTTGCTCATTCAGAAGGATTTGGACATGGTATTGGGTGAAAGACCAGAGAAGATTACACCAGACGAATGGAAGAACTTAGATAAGAAAGCCAAGGCCGTCATTAGATTGTCGTTGTCAAAGGATGTTGCGTTCAACATTCTGAAAGAAACCACAGCGAAGGGCATCATGGATGCATTGTCTAATATGTACGAGAAGCCTTCGGCAGCTAACAAAGTTTACCTGATTCGAGAGCTGGTTAATACGAGAATGCAAGAAGGAAGTTCAGTTACAGTGCACATCAACAACATGAATTCGATTTTGTCAAGACTTGGGTCAGTTGATATTAAATTCGAGGATGAGGTTCAGGCTCTACTACTGTTATCTTCATTGCCTGATAGCTGGTCAGGAACTGTTACAGCGATTACGAGTTCTACTAGTAAGTTCACTTTTGATGGGATTCGGGATACTATTCTGGGCGAAGACGTCAGACGAAGAAATTCGGGTGAATCATCGAGTGGATTGATGTATGTTGGCAGAGGTAGGAAGAACAACAGAGGTAGTGGGAGCGGGAACAGAAGAAGGAGTCAGTCTAGGGCTCGGGATGATGTGACATGTTGGAACTGTAAGCAGGTGGGGCACTTTAGGAATCAGTGTCCGAGTGAAAAGAAACAAGTTAACTCTGCAGAAGACTATGTTGATGATGAGACGTTAATATGCAGCGTAGAGAGCAGTGTTGATTCCTGGGTCATGGATTCTGGTGCTTCATTTCACGCTACCCACAACAGTGAATGTCACACCCCAACCGACGGCGGAATATGTCGGGGCGAGACGACTGTCCAGATGCACATGACAACTAGTAATAGTTACCAAATACTTAAACATGCCACTTTTATATATATACAAAGATCCGTACAACAATAAATATAAACATGAAAGCATTGATTAATGTCTTTATCTAGGTCCGCAATCCTATCGTGATCAGTCAAATAATCCAAGTAGTCGTCCTGCAACATGTATAAAATAGAGAGTGTCAACTACAAAAGTAGTTGGTGAGTACACATAGAATTTTATATATATATCTAGATAAAAAGCCAGCGGTTAATGAAATTAAGTACTTAGTCATAAGGACCATATGAAGAATATAAAATAACTAATCATTCATAGATATAGATGTTGTGTAACCAACCCTAGACTATAAGGAAGCAATCACCTATTTGAAGACAAGATTACGTCTCAATATCCTAGGTGGGTTGTCAACCAATAGATATTCATCTATCATTGTTCCACGGCGAAATGGTTAATGGTACACAAAAGATTTTAGATATGATATAGATTTGATTCACGATTTATAGATATGATTCACGATTTCCACATACTAAATATTTAACATAGATGCACATAATAAAGAATACACACTTAACATCATAGAATCGCATTGAGTTCGAATAAGGAATAAAGATTTAAGATTTTGATATAGGATATACATGTTGCACCCCAAAATAAAAGAAAAAAGTGGTTATTAATACTCACTACTCAAGTCATCACTTGAAGGAATCACCCTTCTTAATAATAACAAGAGTTTATATCGCATAACATCCCACAGTATTAAAAAGGGGTATGAGTACTCACATTGGATTGTCGTAATGAACTTCACAAATGGAATGATTCAGGGTCAAGAGTTTGAGCCTAATGTATGAAAGATAAGATGTTATGATTTGGAAAGTGGCCGGGAGTTAGAGCTTTATCAAATGGATGTGTGAAAATTGGTTTATAGTTAAGCGCACTACTTTTAAAATTGTGACAGCTTGCGGGCTGTAACTTTAGGTGAGATTTTAAAATATCAAACGTCTTTCAAAAATTACCAAAATTTACAGGTTGCTAGTTTAATGACTTCCGAACAACTCTTGTTTAGAATGCATCTTATGAAAACGTTAGGAAGCTGCTCAAAACAGCCTCACAAATCAGAAGTTGCTGATACGCACATCTGTCTTGTAGGGACAGTTGTGAAGCCCTCGAGTTGATTTAGGACATGAGTAAATTACCGTTGGAAAGCTAACTCGACGAACTTAATCGTGGAGCCTGAATTTGTTTAGTTTCAGTTTGTTATGACCAAGATATCACCTTATAAAGACAGCCTAACATTCTGTCCAGATTTGAAAACTTAGTATAGTTCATGGTTTTAAGATCAATAAAAGTTAAACTAACTCTTGAATGAAATCAAGACTTAGTTGGTTTTAGAAATGTACCTCTAGATGCTTCCTTTTATTTTTCTTGGTTGAAAACCTTCACTAAATCATTAATTCTAAAAAAAACTCCATTGGATTTCACCTAAAGCTTCATGGATCTTCAAGACTTGAGTTGTTTTAAAAAAAATGGTGAAGTGGGTGTGAAGGTGGGATGGACGGTTCTTATGGAGGAGGAAGAGAGATGATTGGTAGTGTTGGGAAGTGGTGAAATGATGTACATGCTCAATGTGATGATTAGTGTAAGGTCTACATAGCCTAGGTTTGCCATGCAACACACTAGGTTTGATTATTCATCACTTTCATTTAAATTATAATTAAATAATTTATTTACTTTTTATTTATATTAGATGCAAGTAGTAGAAAGCACGGTATAATACCCGGTGTCTAGTATTTTATCGGGTATTTTAAATTCCGATTTTCTACCAACTTATGAAATTAATTATATTTATATCTTAAGTTGGTACGAATTCTAGTAAAAAAAATGCTCACTGATTCATGATCATGATTACAATCCGAATCCAAAAACGGGTCGGGTTTAAATGAATAAGGATAGACCGAGTTGTCACAGTCGCCCCTACTTTTGGAAATTTCGTCCCGAAATTTAGTAGAGACTTGTGATAAGAAAATATAAAAGATTCTATCGAAAATGGATGTGTACTTTCAATTAATGAATTTATTATATTACGAAGTTTGATTGATATATGAAAGATTTACCAGAAATAGAAATGTATTTTGTACAAAGGTCAAGTCAGACGATGATATAGATTTTGACATAACTGATTTTGATAATACATACACGGAATGAGTATCAAGGATTGAGATTTAGGATTTTGATTTGAGTTTGTAAGATTTTCCGATCTTTATCAGAAACAATATTTATTGTCTCCCCTACTTTAGGAAGTTTCCTAAATAGGAAAAGAGAATGAAATATGAGGGGAATTATGCAACATGTATTCTTTTGAATATAGAAAATGATAACTTGAAAATCAATGAAATAGTCTTTATACAAGGTTTCAGATTTTCCTTAATAAGAGGATGTGTACGTTTCAGGGGATGCCAGATGTGTCGCGACTCACACCTAGTCCTTCTGTCACGTGACACAAAGTCTATAAAAATCCGGAACAATCCTTGTCAAAACTCTGACTTTTCGTCTATGACCAGAACAACTGTATGGTGTAGCTAGCATCACACACAATTGACGACTATAGTACGAATAAGTCTTAGCTTTGCAAGAATAATGACGATGGGAGTAAAACACAAACGATGAATGATTAATACGCATAGTTATGAAATTACGAAGGTGATATAGGATTTTAGAATTTAAGAAATCAAAAACCAAGTATCTTAGGTTTATTGATTTCAAATCTAAACCGACCAACACCAACTAATTTCGAAGATCATGAAATGTTTGGATTACCATGTATTAGTCATATAGATCGGGCAATATAATTTGGATACCATGACTTAACATGGATCAACCATATGCTTCGAGCAGATGAACTAATAACATGATTTGAGAAATGAAATTGAGTAATAAGCTTGAATTTCATAAATCGACAATTGATTTATCTAGAGTCGAATTTATGAAGTAATTTATAGAAGTTAGGTTTTGTATAGGACATGCATCTCATTAATGCATCAACCATTGACTTAACGGTAGTTGAGTTTATGAAATGAGAGTTGAATGTATGAAGGGAAACATTGTTAACTAAATTCATGATTTGATTATTGAATCACCAAGTGTCAAATTCATGAGTTAATTAGCAATACTTTCCCAGAGTGGATTTTGAAAATATGTTTAGAGAAATCTCAAATATCGTAGGAACATTTATTGAATGAAGTGAAAATCTTGATTTATTCACAACCAAAGATTTGAAAATAATTGTTGATATTCGCGGATATAGTAGATATACCATTGGGGATGAGTAGATTATGAACATTGTATAACTAGGAAGGATTTAAGATCTAGAATACAATTCATCTTTATAGAAATAAGTGATATGCGAAAATTTAAAATATGAGTTTGGCTGAATTTAAGTATGGATTGATAGTTCGTAGATTTCTTGTGATTGTGAGACGATAAGGTGACTTGCGACGGAAATAATGCTAGGTATGAGGTCAATACGAAAGTCGCCTTGGTGAACGGGAGGGAGACCCAATATGTCTTCAGAAACCTTTTTAAGAAAGTTCCGTTTGACCGAGGATGTCTTTTGCTCTCATTTCTTTATTACGATCTTCCATAATATAGACCAAAGATGCAACGTACTTCATGCGCAAGTAATCATGGGTTAAAACCCACTGGCTAGTTTATCGTCATAGATCACCAGGATTTCGTTTGTGTAGAAGGGATAATAAGTGTTTTACTTTAAAACACACATCTTATGCAATTGACTGAAGTAAAAGGTCTTAAGGTTAAGTGGGGATGTGAATGTTTGGAGATATCGGTAGCAAGTAACTCCAAGGCTTAAGTCATGGTATGTATACATATGACTTAGAGATTTATGATTTTTGAATGAATACTTTCTGGAATTTAATATGCGTGTATGATTGTTTACTTGAGAGGTCATAAAGTCATAAACTTGTACACATGTAATCCCGTAACCACGTGAACTTGTAAATTTCATAAATTTCCAAACAAGTAAGCTTTCATACATGTATATTTGAAAATAATGAATTCAACATATCCAGTCTTGAAGTGGATATATAGAAATTTTATTAAAATGGATAGATACATCATTAGAACAAAAGTAAATACTATAACGAGCTTCGGTTCATCCAGGTGATCTCTGGGTATTATAACAAAGTTTTTCAATCAACATCCATATTGGAAGTTCTAGACGAGGCTCCAGGGTTAGCATCTTTATTTGGGAAAGTTTTGATGATTTCTGGACATACATTACGAAGATGACTAGGGGAATCATTTAAAATCGTAAATTTTGATAAAAGACTGAATCGTAAGTGATTACAAATCATCATTTGACGAAAGATGTGGTAAAGCACAAGAGTTTGCTGAGTTTAAACAACTGAGGATGTATTATGAAACAACGAGTCAAGAAAAATATGTTAGATCATTTGATAAATCATGAGATTACAAAACCAAATCATGTTGACTTGTTTAAAACATAATGGAATGGCCTTCATCTCCTGATTAGGAAACTACAACCGTGACTAATCAGAGTAATTGTAATTCCTAGCAACGTTTACCATGGCATGCTTTGGCCTAATAGGTTTCAACACTTTCACTAAAGATTCTTAGATCCAATAATAGGGCAAGATGCCGAGCTGGAACAGAATGCTTAGTTACTGGTGTTTTCACTCTTCCAGTTACTACATGTCTGTTGCTAAAGAATTTAACTCTGACGAGATTTTGATAGATAATTGAAATCCAATATTAAAATATTACATAAATTACTACTTACTAGGAGAGACTAGGAAGCCTCAAGAATTTAAGGAATAAGTGTGTGTGAAGTGTTGAGATGGAGACGAGATTTAAGCAGGCAAGCTTAAGTAGCATCTAAGGACATAGTACAATATTAGGCATTCTAACATGAGTGAATCATGTGGGACACCTATGGTATAGTCTAGGTCATCCAGTTCTAATAACCTAGATCCCTATAGCCAAGGCTCTGATACCAATCTGTCACACCCCAACCGACGGCGGAATATGTCGGGGCGAGACGACTGTCCAGATGCACATGACAACTAGTAATAGTTACCAAATACTTAAACATGCCACTTTTATATATATACAAAGATCCGTACAACAATAAATATAAACATGAAAGCATTGATTAATGTCTTTATCTAGGTCCGCAATCCTATCGTGATCAGTCAAATAATCCAAGTAGTCGTCCTGCAACATGTATAAAATAGAGAGTGTCAACTACAAAAGTAGTTGGTGAGTACACATAGAATTTTATATATATATCTAGATAAAAAGCCAGCGGTTAATGAAATTAAGTACTTAGTCATAAGGACCATATGAAGAATATAAAATAACTAATCATTCATAGATATAGATGTTGTGTAACCAACCCTAGACTATAAGGAAGCAATCACCTATTTGAAGACAAGATTACGTCTCAATATCCTAGGTGGGTTGTCAACCAATAGATATTCATCTATCATTGTTCCACGGCGAAATGGTTAATGGTACACAAAAGATTTTAGATATGATATAGATTTGATTCACGATTTATAGATATGATTCACGATTTCCACATACTAAATATTTAACATAGATGCACATAATAAAGAATACACACTTAACATCATAGAATCGCATTGAGTTCGAATAAGGAATAAAGATTTAAGATTTTGATATAGGATATACATGTTGCACCCCAAAATAAAAGAAAAAAGTGGTTATTAATACTCACTACTCAAGTCATCACTTGAAGGAATCACCCTTCTTAATAATAACAAGAGTTTATATCGCATAACATCCCACAGTATTAAAAAGGGGTATGAGTACTCACATTGGATTGTCGTAATGAACTTCACAAATGGAATGATTCAGGGTCAAGAGTTTGAGCCTAATGTATGAAAGATAAGATGTTATGATTTGGAAAGTGGCCGGGAGTTAGAGCTTTATCAAATGGATGTGTGAAAATTGGTTTATAGTTAAGCGCACTACTTTTAAAATTGTGACAGCTTGCGGGCTGTAACTTTAGGTGAGATTTTAAAATATCAAACGTCTTTCAAAAATTACCAAAATTTACAGGTTGCTAGTTTAATGACTTCCGAACAACTCTTGTTTAGAATGCATCTTATGAAAACGTTAGGAAGCTGCTCAAAACAGCCTCACAAATCAGAAGTTGCTGATACGCACATCTGTCTTGTAGGGACAGTTGTGAAGCCCTCGAGTTGATTTAGGACATGAGTAAATTACCGTTGGAAAGCTAACTCGACGAACTTAATCGTGGAGCCTGAATTTGTTTAGTTTCAGTTTGTTATGACCAAGATATCACCTTATAAAGACAGCCTAACATTCTGTCCAGATTTGAAAACTTAGTATAGTTCATGGTTTTAAGATCAATAAAAGTTAAACTAACTCTTGAATGAAATCAAGACTTAGTTGGTTTTAGAAATGTACCTCTAGATGCTTCCTTTTATTTTTCTTGGTTGAAAACCTTCACTAAATCATTAATTCTAAAAAAAACTCCATTGGATTTCACCTAAAGCTTCATGGATCTTCAAGACTTGAGTTGTTTTAAAAAAAATGGTGAAGTGGGTGTGAAGGTGGGATGGACGGTTCTTATGGAGGAGGAAGAGAGATGATTGGTAGTGTTGGGAAGTGGTGAAATGATGTACATGCTCAATGTGATGATTAGTGTAAGGTCTACATAGCCTAGGTTTGCCATGCAACACACTAGGTTTGATTATTCATCACTTTCATTTAAATTATAATTAAATAATTTATTTACTTTTTATTTATATTAGATGCAAGTAGTAGAAAGCACGGTATAATACCCGGTGTCTAGTATTTTATCGGGTATTTTAAATTCCGATTTTCTACCAACTTATGAAATTAATTATATTTATATCTTAAGTTGGTACGAATTCTAGTAAAAAAAATGCTCACTGATTCATGATCATGATTACAATCCGAATCCAAAAACGGGTCGGGTTTAAATGAATAAGGATAGACCGAGTTGTCACAGTGAAGCATTGCAGAATCTGAAGGAAGGTGATTTTGGCAAGGTAAAAATGGCGAACAATGATGTTCTAGATGTTACGGGCATGGGTGACATAGATTTGAAGACTTCGGCCGGTTCATGGGTTTTGAAAGATGTCAGGGTGATTCCAAGCTTGAAGAAACAGTTGATTTCAGTGGGGCAGTTGGATGAACAGGGACATGATGTTAAATTCGGGAACGGGCAGTGGAAAGTTGTCAAGGGAAATCTAGTCGTGGCTCGGGGAAGAAAGAGAGGTTCGCTTTACATGGTTAGTTTACCGTCTGAGGGAGAGACCATCCCAGTTCAGAAGAAGTCCAAAGTCCGGTTCACAGAGTCTAGTAGGCAGAAGAAGGTTTGTTTTGCAGGAGATAAACCTAGAGCCACAGGTCAGATTCAGGTTGAACGTACTAGGAAAGGTTCAGAAAAACAGGTCAAGGGTTTTCGTGGCAGTGGGAGTACGGGTTGTGCTTCAGTCAGAGTTATCAGACGACCGTTTGTTAAGAGAACCAGTGTTCCAGTGGTTAAAGCCTCTCCAGTGGATTACCTGCTTAACTTGGAGAGTGTTGTTTGTTCTCAGGGTATCTCAGGATCCGGCAGTTCGTTTCAGTGGGAGCCGGTAGGGATCGAGGATGAGTCAGGGGCAATTGCCATGACTGATGTGTTGGAGCTCAAGGGAGCTTCAATGGGCCTTCAGGTTAACTGATGAGAAGGCCGCTGCAGCCAGGAGGATTGACGAGAATTACTAGACGTACAAGTGTTACAGCGGATGGCAGTTGAAGATGATCAAGCCTCCAAGTGGGAGATTGTTGGGTTTGTGGAGCCTTGATTGGGCTCGGTGACTTGGGCCCGTGTTTTGGTCCGTTTATTTTGTGTAACCCTAATATGATCTCTATTTATATATTCTTCTTGTACTTGTAATTCTCACGTCGAGTGAGGCAGATAGCAATAAAAATACCCTGGTTGCAGCCCGTGGATGTAGGTCACACTGACCGAACCACGTTAAATCTCGCGTGTCTATTCTCGTTGTTTACTTTTCTACAGTGATTGTTACCTTTGTGTGTGTGTGAGTGATCTCGAATCCTAACACGTGTAACATCACCATCAAAAACTCACAAATCACAGCTTCAGATCTTGGATTACACTGTAGCTTCAAAAACCCACGAACCAAAAACCATAGAGTGTAGTTTCAAAACACCCAGATTCGTTCCCCGATTTCTAAAGACGAATATTCAAAATGCGGGAGAAAAAAAATGAATGTAGTAGCTTCAAAAGTAACAAATAGGAGTTTCAAAGGCCATTGGTCTGCTTCAAAAAAACTAGATTCAGTAGAAGAAGAAATTAAAACGCGTGAGAGATGAAAAATCCTTTAAGATGTGATAGAAAAGTACACGGCAACACACCTTGGCTTTTGAACCCAGCTCTCGCCATGAATAGTCGCCGGCGGAGCATATAAGAGCTGGCCTCACTCTCTCTCTCATGGCAAATATTCTTCGTCTCTCTTCAAAATTGAAGGGGGGTGACATGAGGCTTTGGCTTGTCTTCATTTTAAAAACATATAAGTCGATTACGCGTCATGCATGCGTAGAGGGCAGAGACACAGTTGTAGATAAAATAATTAATCAAGCTCACTTTGTAAGCACCGACCGCCCACTGTATCCAATCGGAAGACTTTAACCGGAACATGGTGGCAATATCCCCATCGGTCAGCAAAATACACGGTGAAATGTGTGAGAGACTCCCAATTCAAATTGTAACTGGAATATTGGGAAATGCTGGCCCACATACAAAACACATGTCACTACCCAATTGGATAGTGTAGTTTGAGTCTATTACAACCAATTCATATTGTAAAATATATAAATTACTATTAATGGAGCTTTAAAGAGAGAAAGGTGGTAAATTGCCAAGAACAAATTTGATCAGGGTCGTTTTACCGCCAACCGAAAACATGAGTGACCTCTAGTGAGAGAGTTTTGCTTAAACTTCTTAATTATTGATAACCAGTTCTTGTGTAGTCTCATGTTGGCCCCGATTGGGACCCGAAGATACTTAAGGGCATGTTTGGGATTGCTTATAAAAACTGCTTATGGCTTTTGGAGGAGGCAAAAAGACACAAAATACCCCTCCAAAAGCTAATAAGTCATAACATTGTGGCTTTTTGCTGCTTTTGGAGGGGTATTTTTATCTTTTTACCTCCTACAAAAGTCATAAGCAGTTTTTATAAGCAATCCCAAACATACTTTTAGAATGGAAGATAGTGGGTCTTGCAATTTAGAATGCTGGTCATACTTGCAATTTGCTCCTCAGGATAAATGAAAACTTCTTAAAAACCTGAAATAGTTAAATGACCGTGATAAAAAAAAGCAAAATAGTAATTTACTATAAAAATAAATTAGAACTTGGAATATTGGATTTTAATAATTCCAGTTATGATATATTGGCCGATATTTATTCGTATATCAGATTTTAAAGGTATTGGAATCTATTAGACCGTCGTTAAATGACCACTAACGCCGTTAACTAAAATTTGATGACCGGGCATTATGGTGGCGTCTTATGTAACATATTTTTTGTGACTGAGCTCAAACACAAATGTTTTTTTAGGATTTTGTATGTTTTGATGCTATGAATAAATGTTTTGTTCGGATTTTTATAGTTTTATCATGACTGGTTGCTTTTTGAAAACTTTTCTTCACATACATTAAAAAACATGTAAGATAAGACGCCAACGTGATATTCAGTCATAAAAAATGAATTTTTACTTAACAGGCGTTGATGGCCATTTAACGGCGGTCTAAAAGATTCCAATACCTTCAAAATCTGAGTTATTATAGGGAATAAATGAAATACTGATTAATATCAAGGTTTATTGGATTTTATTAATCCAAATTATTGCCAACTGGACAATATTAATCCCAATTTCAAAAATGACTTACATTAATTTTAATTGTTAAGTTGTTGGATTTCATTGGACCCCCTTTATATTTTTCTTAACTCCGTTTGAAATTTTACTCAAAAATTTTCAAAGGGGTCCAATGAAATCCAACACCATAATAATTAGAATTAATGTGGTCATTTTTAAAATTGGAATTAATATTGACCAATTGCTAATAACTTGGATTAATAAAAACGAATAACGTATCAACTAATAAATACTCTATCTATATAATAAAAATGAGTTTTTAAAGTCCATGTGACATAATTTTAGGTGTGCCACATTGGATTTGCTTACTTGTCAATTTCTTATAATTTAGAATTAAAAAATTACATTAAATTAAATTCTTTCCATAAAAAATTATCCATATTTTTGTTTACAATACCACAACTTTTATTCATCATATCTCTTTTGATTCTCAACAAAAATTCGATTCGTAAATTGCTTTGGATTCGTGACAGAAAACCTAACAAAACTAAATCCATATTGCTTAGGTTTTGATAAACGAATCAAAAGTTTATTCCAAGACTTTCATTGATTCCAACAGATAAGCGGATTGCTTTCGAATTTCAAATAAGATATTTCTAATTTCAGTTTTTTTTTGCAATGACCATAAAAAAAGCTAAGGTCAATCGCTGTCTAGAGTTTGACTGTTTTTAAAGAACCCGGTATTCTTCTATGACCAGCTGTACGTTGCTCTATTAAGAGTGAAAAACAAAAAGGGTCTTAGAATCTTAATTTTAGATAGAGATGATCCCAGACGAATGTAACAAAAAACATTGTATTCAAATCTTTTTTTAAGCTGATAAATTTAATATTATTGAATATTTATCGGGTCTATAACTTTATGTATTATTCAGTTCAATTTTTTTTTTTCAATTTAGGTTCATCTTTTATTTCGCATAATTCTTTTTATATCATAGCCTCGGGTATTTACCCGGGTCACTGACTAGTAACTAAAATTATAAAAAATTAATATTTAATATTCTTTATAACTTTAAATATGGGTTTGGCTATAGACACCCCCCTTTTTACTAAAAAAAACTCAATCCTCACGATCGTTTCTGTTAGAATGATCGTTTTGGGATCGTTTCGTACAAAACGGTCGTTCAAAAAAAAGGGACCCCCTGAATTTTAAGGTTTCGTCGTCGCGACACGTCATCCCGTTAAGATCGTTTTAGGATCGTTTCATCTAAAACGGCCGTTTTATGTGAAACAACCATATAAAAATGATGTTTTTAGCAAAAAAAGGGGTTTCTATATAACCACTCTTAAATATTCACATAGTTTTCACGTTAGTATGCTTTTGACCTAATTAAGAACTTTCTATTTCGTGAGAGCACACACTACTCAAAATTACCATATTGACCCCAACAAATCACATAATTAAGACATATTTGGACCATGTCCAAGGGCAATTTCGACCAAATATCAAACCGTGTTAGCCAACAAATGCGAACAACCCTCGTTGACCCATCAAAGATCGATTCTTTAACAGACCTTTTCTCGATCTCAAATCATACCCTTCAAAGATCTTCGATCGCGATCTCTAAAAACCCTAAATCCCCTTCCTAAATCTCAAATCTCAGTTGAAAATGCACGACTTTTGCTTTACGATCCCGTACGGGATGATAGTGTTCTGTGGTGGGATTATTGGATTTGCAAGAAAAGGGAGTACGACGTCGTTGGCTGGCGGTGTGGGCACTGGGTTATTGCTCTTCCTCGCTTCGTATCTCACCCTCAACGCCTTCCACAAGCGAAAGAACTCATGGTTCGGAATTATTCTTGAAACTGGTACTGTAGTGCACGTAAGGTGTTTGATAAAATGCCTCATTTGGTTTTTTAGTAGATCCATGAAAATACTATTGAATTTGGATGTTTGACAGTTGTTTTTTTTTTAAAGAATTTGATACGGTTAGTAAAGTTGTGCCATGGAGGGAATCATTGATGTCAAATAAGATTAATTGATGAATATATACAGGAAAAAGCGAAGATGGTGCTGTTAGTTTTGACGGAAACAATCCAAATTTTAAATTATTCACTGTTCCCTTATATAAATCCATCAATTTTAAATATGAAAATAATTCCAAATTTGAATTGTTTTCTAGCAAAACTATGTAGTTCTAAAAGCCCTTTGTATAGAAGTTGTATGCCTAACAGCATTAATTGTTCCCAAATATATATGCCTTAAATGTTTTGTTATTAGGTCACAAGTTAGAAAAGCCCTTTGTTTAATTGGGTTTATAAGTGTACTATTTGTTATAGTTTGTTCAAGAAATCATTTCATGGGCTAGAATTTTTGTAGACGTGTAAGAAATTAGAGGGGTGAATATTTTGTTTTTAAATCTATGACAAATTTTTTGAAACTCTTAGATTGTTTTTTTTAACAGCCAAATCACCACACACACATGCACTTTGCCGGATTTAAACTATAACCTTTTAGTTGTAAGAAAACATGTATATTGCTTTAGAGTAAATGAAGAATTAATGGGTTTAGAATTGTTATCATTCACCATATAAACATATAAGTATTATATAAACACATAAGTATTTATAGTGGGTTGAGTGAATGTTAACTAATCCAACTTACGTCCACACCTTAATTCTTTACTCAAATTTTTTTCACTACTCTCTAAAATGGTAAAGATCACCATTTACAAATCTTATTAATGAAATAGTAGAGACCATCAATCTTCTCCCTAGTTTGCTCTTTGTCAGGGATCACCAAATACTTCTCACTTATTGTGGGTTGTAATCACATTTACAAATTCTCCCAAATGTACAATATTAACAATCTGCCACTTCCTCTCTTACTAATACATGATCTCTCTTTGGCGCGTCGATCTATGGTCAGATCATGCATCGACTTTCTTGTCATCCATTTTCGGAATTCTTCAGCTTTTCATCTTTGTTTAAGCTGACTTTATCTTCATGGTTGGACCGTTCATCGACCACCCTATAAGGGTTTCACTGTCCAGTATATCTTGATTTTTTTCTTCTAATTTAAGAATGTTGTATATGAACATATAAGTAATTATATATAGGTTTTATAACACAAGTTCATAATTTTTATTGTCATAAAAAATAAAGGGTGCCGTGCATTAATAGTGTGCACAAATGGTTAATATATGATGTAAGGTGTAGTTAAGTTTCTTGTGTCAAATATTCTCATTGCAGTCTTTACCTGGATATTATTTTTACAAACCAAAATATCAGTGAATCATGTTGACAGAATAAAAGACATTATTTTTACAATTTTACCAGAGTAATATTGAGTCTTCGTCTGTATGTTGTAAAAGTTACCATACTAACATGCTCTCTTATCATCTTGTTTGGCCAATTCTTGATCTCAGTTTGTGCTGCTGCACTCACGTATGTTATGGGACAGCGCTACACCGAAACTGCTAAATTTATGCCTGCAGGTCTTGTTGCTGGTATCAGGTACGCGATTTATGAAACTTCTATCATGTTCTTTTGAACTTGTTTATAATCGTCTTACATCTGTTTTGTTATCCCGCTTCTTACATATGTAGCAATTCAATCACTGTTGTAGTTTCCATCTTATAAACCAAGTTTCTGGTGAACTCTGCCTTATGTTTTGTTTTCTGTTGCAGTGGATTGATGACAGCATTTTATCTGTACAAAATAGCCACCGGTGGTAACCACTTTCCCGCCAAAACTGAGTGACCCGAGATCTACAATTTGATTCTAAATCTAGCATCTGTATTGTGCATGTATTCTGAATTGTTTGCCGTGTATACCAAATACATTAGTCATCTTTTGTGAAAAGAGAATTGTGTTTTGTGAAAGGTGAATTGTTTTAGTCATGTCAATCACTAACCTGGGGACAATATCCGGTTGGTAGACTGAATCATTAAAATACACATCATCACTATAGTGAAGCTATTCGTGCCAAACGCCCATAGACACTGATCTAGATATGACATCCGGTTTAAGAACATCAAAATACGAACAAGTGTTCAGCGGCATAAGTCTAAGTACGGATGGTGTTTAACACAGATCCATTAAAATTTACAAGTGTATATCTGTCTCTAGAGCAGTAAATTACAATAAATGATCTAGTGATCTACTACTACATTTTCTGACAACAATAACTATACAAACAACCCGTGTTAACTTTGGGTAACTTCACCATTAGATAGGAAGGATAAAAGGAGAGATTGTATACACCCTAGAACTATTAAGCCTAAAATTGTACAGATTCAGCAGTATTGTGGTCTTGAATAATCTGGGGGTAGTGATGGGCAACTTTCAGTCATATGCGGGTACGGGTCAATGGTATTGTATCCAGGTAATTCCATTCGATATTTTCCCTTAATTTGACAAAATGGAAGATCAACTGTGTCACCTTCATTACACCACTTTGGCAGGCGGCTTGAATCGTTTTCGTAAAAGTTGAGCGTGTAAGCATCCTTTATCTGCATAACTTGAAAAGGTCAAGATATATATACATACATACAAATAAGTACTAAAAAATTGGTAAGAACTGTAACAATTAATCAATATTTTGAATTCGGATCATGTAAGTCTACAAATTCACTGTTATATATCTTAAGGTCTTCACTGATGTGTTTGAAACATTTTGAACATGTCTTTGCTAAAGAAAGTTGACAAATATTAGCAATTAGCAAGAAATGTAACATCTCATCAAAACTTTGAATTCGAGCCAACAAATTCACAACTATATATCTTTATTGAGAAGGTCGACGGCATTTTGAATCATTCTCCATTGAAGAAAGTCAATAATTACACATTTTTATATTTTGTGAATCTGGTTAAATTATGAATTTGTGTACTTTAATGCTACAAAACTTTATCGGACAATTTAAAGGATACATAAACTTGTGATTTAGTCAATTCATATGATCTGAAGTCCCCTAGAATAGAGGCAAAGCTCACCCCCATCACACCCTCCCTAGATCCTACCAATAACTCCGTCATGAGTGAGTGAGATTAGTACATTTGTTTGTTTGTTTGTTTGTTATATGATTCAAAATCCAAAATCTGATTAGTTCATGCAGTCGTAACAATTCTGAGTTTTTATTTGATTGTGATTCTATACGTAAATATATGTAGATTGTGCATGAATAGTAGTTGACTCACCGTGAATTCAGTAACTTGAATTTGTTGTGCAAGATCTCCAAAGAGTCCTGCTTCTTTGTACATTTCAAGCACGAAAGCAACACAAGAAGTTGACTTTCCATCAGCGTAAACCCAATCATCTTGTTCAGGTATGGTTAGTAATTCAGCAAACGATGAACCACGTCTTTCAACTTCCACTAAAATATCAGGAAGCTCAAGCCCCTGCAAAAAAGTCAAACTAGCATCAAGATTTTGACCTATTATTTAACTAAAAAGGTAACAGGTCGAATGTGTAAACAAAATTAGCTAAAAAAAAAGAGACCAAATGAACCTAACAAGTCGGAAGTCACATAAACAATTGTAGTTTATACAACCTATTAAACCGCCTTTTTTGAATATATTTGATTATAATTGTAATAATATGCATTTTTATAATCATATATAACACAAATTACTCACAAAAAGTATGGAAAAGTAGACAGAAAGTGTTTCTTGTTAAATCACCATGACATGTTTCGATCTACAAGGAAAAATGATACGAAGCTAGCGTACTCGTATTTGGACCAACAGGACCAAGTGTGCGAGAAAAGGGACCGATTTAAAATAAGCATAACTTTTTCTTCGTTGGGAGTTATAAGTCCCATCAAATATGGTCGAAAACTTCTTAACAGTAGCCCTTGATTTGACTTTTTAGTTTTCCCCAATTTTCATGATTTGTTTATATTCCAATTTAATTGCAAAAACATGTGAGTTATGAATTCACTCGTCTCCTGTATGGAAAGAACATCACAGCCACATCGCAGAAATTTATGGCGTGATTTGAAGTGCAGAAAAATCAAAAAAGAGAGATTTATGTGATCAAAGTTGTTTCTGTGTGAACCAAGAGATCAATGATCTACGTGATCAAGCTGTGTTCAACCGAGATTCTGGGTGACTCGAAGGAAGGAAACCCTAATCGGAATCCTTAGTTATTTCGTGTGAAGTCGATCAAGTGAGCAAGCAGAATCCGAACCAAAAGCCTGTGTGGTGGTTGGCTTAGTAGAAGAAAAGGAGGGACAACGACATTTTTGGTTATTGTATGGCAAAGACAAACCAAACCGTGCACCTGTGAAGGGGTCAAACTGATGAACAACGAGATTGTGGTTATAGTAGAGGTCGAGGAGACTGATTTCAACATAATGAAGACCGCAGTGAACAAGGTACGTATCGGGATAAAAGTAACCTAAAATGTTACAACTGTCACGAGTATGATCATATTGCAGTTGAGTGCCCAAAGTTGGATCAAAAGGAAGAAGAGGCAAATTATTGTTCTAAGAAGATGATGAGCCAACTCGACTGTCCAGGTAGATGTGTCCAAATCAAGATTAAGGGGTTAAATGATGGATATAATCTTTGTTTGTTCACATGTAAAACGTGTGATCCACAGTAACTTGGCGACTTGGCGTGAAAGAAAGAGGTCTGCACTTTAAGTCTTTTAAGTTGGCTTAGTTTATTTTTTGGAAGACCTATTTAGTTTATTATTTGTGCTTATTTGTTTGGTAAAGTTTATCATTTAAATGGTAAGGTCTTGAGTAAAATCAAGGAGAGATTGGGTTTCCAAATTAGAATAGTTTCTGTCTTCAAATTGTTTTAGTACAAATAGAGGTGTAGGGAGTAATAGTAATTCTTGGGTTATATACAAAATTCAAGAAAACAGACAAACAAGTGTTGGTGGGCCAACCTAACTCCATCAAACATGTACCAAAGCTAACATTACGATCTTAACCGGATTTTGACTCGTTACCCGACCCACCCATTTTGCCACATCTAGTTTCACAATTAATTATCATCACAACGAGTAGGTCATAAAAATTCAAGTTAAATCAGAGCAGACCTGAGTACCAAGCCGTTTATTCAAGGCTTCATTCCACATATTAGCAGCATATGCAGGCTGCATTTGATCCCACACAGTCATAACAGATGCAACCTGCAACATAAAGAATCATTTAGCACTAAAAAAAAAGAGAATTAGGGTGATGGATTGAAAATCTGATTTTAGAAGTTTAATATTTAAGGTAATGAAGTACCAGATTAGCATCCAAAGGTGGTGGATAATTATCACTGACGGTATCTATCCAACTAAATATCAAATTATGATAACCATATGGCAACCCAACCATACTTTGTGCATACTCCCAAGCAGCAGTTTCATTAAATCTAGCTCGTAGATCAGGATGCAGAGGAAGCAAAGCAATATGTGGATTAGCATCATCTTTAGTCAACTCAAAATCCCACCACTCATCCCATGGCAACAAAGCAATGACATCTTGACCCTGTGTCAAAATTCAAACAATCCATGGTCAAAGTCAAAAGCTAAAAAATTTAGTCCTATATTAAGATTTTACATTTTTACCTCTTCATCTTCATGTCCAGATTCGCCAACCCATAGTTTTCCTTGTGAATCCCTCAAGCAAACAGCAGAATGACCCGCGTATGCCCCGGATACCCATTTTTCAAGGGTCTCAAACCCGCCCCATCTACCACGGATTTTTGATATTGCAAGGAAGTCCCCCGAATGAATATCATCTTGGGTTATGTTTGTTACCCATGGTTCAGGCCGTACCTCAAAATTAGCTCCCATATGTTTCTTAAGAAAAGCAAGATTAGAACTCTCCCCCCAACCTGTATTTGTGAATAAAGGGAAGACCTCCCATAATGCTTGTAGGGTTCCTATCATTCCTGCTTCCATGAGGAAAATTGCTATTCCTTTACGTTTTACCTTTCATAAACAAGAGACTTGATTAGCACTAGAGTTTGAGAAAGTGGACGGGCCAGTTATATTGTTGAAAGTTGAAACATGTAAATTTTGTTACAGGTGTTGACCTTAAACAACTTTTGTCCAAAAAAAGTAAAATTTTAATATATAATTAGAGTGTTGATTGACAAATATGATTAGAAAATGATATTACTTCAGCGTTAACCTATTTTTGAATATGTGATGGGATAATTGTCTTAACTAGCAACATACTTTTAAGCTTGTCTTGAAATAGCGGGAAATGAAAATCATCAAAAAAAAAAAAAAAAAACCTATTAATAAAACAAAACTGTGATGCTTGATTTGTTAAAAAAAAAAAGTACGGTTGGTTTGTCGATTCGAGATGTAATTACCTTTTCTTCTATATATAGAAGTATATGAATGTTTCTATATTTAACAACTACACTTAATGTTAAAATGACCCCCCCCCCCCCCCCCCCACACACACACACACACATCAAAATTTTCAAGCTTTGGCACAACATAAGTAAATGGTTTAAAAATAGCCAATTCTAGTTAGCCCCAAATCTTGCTCTATATGTTCATTGATCAAAAATCATAAAGTGAATTTGTTAACTTACATATTCGTACTCAGCTTTCCCACTCCACTCATCAAACTCGAGTGTATGAGAACGGGATATAAAATAATAATCCCATGTCACACGATATGGAGTCGCAAAGAGATAAATATCCATACATGTCCAACTGTGTGCGCTGCTTACCTAAAAGAAAAGGGAAAAAAGTCAATTTAAAAAACAGGCTAGCATAATTTGCAGGAAATCTAGGGCCACATACGGAAAAACTAAAAGTTAAATGACATCAAATTCAAATTAATTAATAAGAGTATGTAGTTAAGCATATGCCAAAATACTAATAAGATGTATAGAGTAATGGTTAGTTGGTAATCGTCAACTAGCCATTCAACTACCCAAGATAAGACTTGTTTGAAGTTAGGTGATAAGCCGCTTGAACTTGTTAATGTAGTTTGGTTATGAAAATTGATTAATTTGGATGAAATGATTATTGATTAATTTTAGCTTATGGTCTATAAAAATAGAAAAGAGAAACATTTCTCAATGGTTTGGTTATGATTATCGATTAATTTGGATAAATGATTATTGTTTAATTTTAGGTTAAGGGTTAGAAAAGTAGAAAAGAGAAACATATCTCAATAGTTTGGTTACACACTAAGATAGAATTGTTGGTAATTTTGTAAATGCACTTACTAAAGGCTGCAACTGTCAAAAACTGACGGTTCAGATGGTCGTGAACTTTTGGTTGACGATTACCAACCAACCATTATGACTCTTTATAAAGGTTCCTATTCAAAGGGGTTTCTTGACCATTTGAAAGGTTATGAACACACCACTATATAGTAGTGACTCAACGAGCAGGAAATAATTACATAAAATCATGTTTAGTACTAAACATAATTATCTAGTAATCCGCAATGAGAGAAACACATATTTTGGTATGTGTGTAATAATTTCCAGCTCACCGAGTCACTGCTATATAAAGGTGTGTTTGTGACCTTTTAAACGGTAAAAAAACCCCTTTGAATAGGAACCCTTTGAATATCACCTTAACAATTACAAGTCGCAACCTTCAATAGAAACCTTTACAAATTTATCAGCCACTCTATCTTTGCCTCTAACCAAACTATTGAGAATGATTTCTCTTTTTCTATTTTCCTAAACCGTAACCTAAAATCAATCAATAATCATTCATCCAAATTAACTTTAATCAATAATCACAACCAAGCCATTGAAAAATGTTCTCTTTTCCATTTTCGTAAGCCATAACCTAAAATCAACCAATAATCATTTATCCAAATTAAAATTAATCACTAATCATAAACAAACTAAAGTCACAAACTTCAAAACGAAAGAAAATCATAGACCTTTATATGAAGAGTGCCTCCACCAAATTCACTCCCACTTTTATTATGAAGCTCTAACCACGCAGTATTCTCATAAAAGCAAGACCCCTTCCACCTCAAATCGGAGTTATTCGCCACCGCGGCGGCGCCGACGAAACTCGGCAGAAGATCGGCGGCACCTCGAAGAGAGTTGAGAATAGGCCACGAAACTTGCCGCGGCAAAAGGGGGAGTACATCTTGCGGACGAATTAGCGCTTTAACGGCTTGTACGTTTGGACTGTGGGTACAAGTGAGGGTTAGGAAGAAGATTAGGGTTGTTAGGAAGTGTGTTTTGCAGGTAAAGGTGAATGATGAAGAAGAAGGGGCAGCCATTGACGTGGATTGCAGATGCAATTTCCGAATTTGCGGTTGGCGAAGCAATGAGGATTTCATCCACCCTTGTTTATATCAGAAAGTATCAGATTAGTATTTTAGTTTATTCGAGTTTTGATTTATGTCCAGAAAAACCCCTTAGGTTTGAATATAGTGTCATTTTTCAGTCTTAACGGTAATCAGTCGACTCGTGAGTTTAACGAGAAGTTGAACTGGGCGACACCACCTAAATTCACCAGTTCTAGAGGAAATTTACCCACTGTTGTAAAACTCTTTAGAGTCGGGATTGAACTTGAGACCTCTCGTCCATCCCAAGCTCTATCCTTCATGCCCATACCATTCGGACAAATGACTGAAGATTGATGATGGAAAATAGTTTGGTCTTTACCGAACTTACTTTTAGCAGAATTTCGATTTTAGTTTATAATTACATTTTTTATGAAAAAGAAAATGTGGTATTTATCATCTTTGAAAACGTAATCCAAAATTAGTGAGGACGATTCAGCTAGTTACATACAAAATTTAAACAAAACAATGATTCAAGTTTTGTGAGTATTTTAGAATAGATTTGCTAATGGTAATATGTGAACAATCTAACACCATCTTATACAAAATGATTATTCAGATGCTTTTTTAATGTCATTTGAAAATGTAACTCATGTTCAAAAGACAAATTGAGTTTCTTAACAAGTATTATTGTTTAAACGTGAGATTTCTTAATAAGTATTATTGTTCAAAACGTGTTATATTTTGATCTACCATATAAAGATATGACCCATTATAAAAAGTTTAAGATTTATATATTAGTAAACAAAAATATCCAATAGTCAACTTTCAACAAATGATATAATTTTTATATTTGAAAAATAATTTTCTCTAAAATAACTCGATATTATATAAACTTTGAAAACAATGGTTTACATTTTCTTATGCTAGCTTAATGTCACGTGGTTACCTTTTCAGGCCTTGTGCGACGCCCCTGGTTGTCTAGGAGCCAGTCAATTCGTTCCGCTTATGATGAGGTTCACTGATTTCATCCTGCCTTGGACTCATCAGGGGAGTGGCCACAACCCCCGACCAATGTTACGCCAGATATGCAAGCATACCATTGTAAGACCTTCCTTGATGACTATGACTCTCCCCGATGAAGACCCTACGAGTAGCCAGTGAACCCAAGCGTTTCAATACAAATTAAGCAGATATGATCTTCAAACATTTGACCCGTGACATTAAGCTCCATAAGCATTTAACATGACTAGTAGTTGGTTTCCTAATAGATGTTTATTCAGACGGTATGATCAAATTCTATATAATTTGTACTAATGAATGAAAGTGCCTGTTAAAATTCATTAAAATCTTGTAAAAACTTAATGTTTTACATCATCAAAAGTTTTATAATGTATCATTGAATGTTCAACGGTTTTCTTGACAAGTTTTGGACTACTATTAATATAGTGTTCATTAAGTAAGGGGCAAAACAGAAGTAATCAATAAAATTGGGTAATTTTATGAACTTTTACGAATATTCCAAAAAGAAGGATAACTCCAATTACTTGGTAATTGAAGAGTACACGAAGTATCATAATATGTGATTGTCAAATGTCAATGTCCTCTCCTTACTAGTTTGGTAACTGTAATCATACATTTTTCTATAAAAGTCCTTTTTTTTATAAAATCGATTTTATGTATATCAGGCTACCACACTTCTTCAATCAATAGAGGAGCTCCGTATCCCATTGAGGTCAGACGAGAGTGTCTTAATCGTGCATCTGCTGACGTCTTAGCTCGGGCTTGGACGTTCCCTCGAAAAACCATGCCGCCGACTGCCACTTGACAGTCGTTGTGCCACCACAAGAGCGGAACTCTCTGGTGTAACACACGGTGAGACGAAAACCCGGGTGAGCTCGAGAATTAAACTGACAACCTTGCACAAGGCCTAGCTCAAATCCTTCATTGACGAATTCCCCAAAAAATGACACAAGTGAGGATTGAACTTAAGTCTCTTGTGGAGAACCCAAGTCCCCAACCACTAGGTCACAAGTGAGGTATAAAGGCCTTTTGTCTTTGACCTAGTGATATTATAGCGTTAGATAAGATTTAGTTTTCTTAATTGGAGTATAAATCCTATTAGTAATAAAAAAACAATTAAGCTCTCCAAAAGAAATTCATAGATTTTTCTAGGAAAAATGATGGTCCCCCTCTTTGTTAGGCTATATGTAATTGAGGACGTAGCTTCACGTGGTATTTCACGCTATAGTTTACATCCATGCCACACATCCTCTACGCAAGTCTTCTTCCCTCACACAATCACACCAACTTTCTTTATTTGCATGGGTGCGGTGCACCCACACATCATCACGCCAATTTTTTTATGCTTTCAGGTGATGTTAGTCATCACAGACATGGAGACTGCGCCCCAACATGAAACCCCCAATTTTTTTAACCACATACTGCTCTTAATAATACGATATTTTTATGTAACCTTTGATACCTTTTCTTTCTTTCATTCATTCCTATGAAGAAAAAAAAAACAGTTTCAAATCTTCTTACTATAAAATTCTTGTATATAGTCATAATAATAATGCTATCGAGTTTATTTATTTATTTTTATTTTTATTTTTTAAATAAAGGGTAAAGTGCACTTTAAGTCCACCTGGTTTATTAAAAAAAATCAAGTTAAGTCCCTAAACTTAAAAAATACCATTTACATCTCTGAAAAAAGGTTACGTCTCTAATCTTAACCCTAACTGCATGTTAACCGCCAGCCCCACGTTTAAAACTTAAATGAGATGTTTAATATTTGTAATTTATAAAATTTCCAATACAAACTAATGATCCTAAAGTTACAAAATAAAAAAATTGAATATAACCGCAAGATCGTCCAATCCACCTAACCTGACCGATGTGGCTTGTCATTAGCCTAGCATTTTCGTTGAAAACAGGTCGTACCAAACCGTAAACAACCCTATTATCCAGCTAATCCTCTAACAAAATCGGTGATCTTAGGCGGAAAAAATAGTTAAAACTTAAAAGTTGTTACAAAATCGGGTCCTCACCAATACTCTACTAACCAATAAGAACACGTAAATACACTATGTGCTTGACTGGTGGCCTTTTAAGAGGTTAAAAGACAGAAACTCATGGAACCTATTGAGTTCACTACCGGAGGAACTCAAGTGCTCACCCCTACACCACCCAAAGGTTTTAATTCATGTTTTTAATCTTAGGAACTGAATGCATAATTTTATCTTGAAAATCATAAGAAGATAAAAGAATACAAAACCTGCTTCCACTTTGTGATTTCAACCACTAATGAGGTTTTTTTTTGAACGGCAAATTTGGATCACCGACGGGGACATTACGCCACCCACCCGATCATCTCCAATCCCCATCAGGAGGAAACTCACCACTGGTGAGAAAAACCTCTGGCCCAACTTGTAACCTCCATTTTTTATTCTTTTGTTACAATTGGGACTTGAACCCAAGACCTCATGGTAAAGGGCCATACACCTTTGCCACTAGGCTTAGCTAGTGGTTGTCACTAATGAGGTTTTGATGACACAGTTCAATCCTTCATTTCATAACAACTGTACACATCAAAGGAAAACTGACAACCTCCCAAACTAATAGGAAATCAAGATCTTTTTGACACAAATCAGGAAACTATATACAAAGATGGAGAGATATTGGTGCTGTTTTTGTAGTATAATCATATGAACTTTATGGTTAAAAGAATTAACTGTCATAGATCAATATGAGACAAGAAGACTATCAAAAGACAAAAGTATTTCAACAGAATATGTGTTGATAATCCTAGAATATAGTTCAGTATGTAGCTCAGTGGACCTAAGGGTTTAGCTTAGCTTGTGTTCCCTCTTCTATATATATCTTGTACATCCTTGTTATTGTGTGAAAATATATGAAACGATTTAATAAAACATACTTTGTTTTGCTCTCTAGTTACATGGTATCAAAGCATACCTGATTTGATTCTCTTTGTACCCTGTCAGCACTCCAATTATGCTGCATAAAGATAGTTCAGAAATCGAAGTTCTGCACTAAATCTGATTAAAATTCAGTGATTGTACAATATATATCTCTTTATTTTGCAATACAAGAAAATAAAAGCCTTGATCGACTTTACCTTTTAAAGTTCCCGAGTACTCAAATCAATTTAGCCAAAAGAAAAAAAAAAACTAGCAGTATTCTAGAGTAAAAGTAAACCCAAAGGCTGAAATTACAATTACTATATGCTAAAACATCCATATTAAACTTTCAGACAAATATATGAACAGTGAGATGAGCAGTTAGAGGTGCCAATATCAACCCTTCTACTTAAGAATAGGTTGATATGGTCAAACCAGTAAACAAATAAAAGTTAACTAGGAAACAGGTTAAATGTTGTATTTTTTAGGTATAAATATTACAATAGTATTAAAATTATGTAGTTTTTGCAATAATATTTGACACACTAACTGATTATTTAGAAGTTAAATTCATTAGGACCTTGGTAGGCGCATCTCGGAGGCAATAGAGGAGGCAGCCAAAAGCCAAAAACCTCAAGTTCTGGAGGCGGCGCTTCTAGCACATGTAGGTCAAAATCAGGACCATTCCTCTGGAAATTCAGAGCAAACTTTGGAAGGCTAATATGTAAAAACGACCAAAAAGATAAAGAGATTTTGAAAGGTTTACCTGATGAAGAACGCTGATATGCCATAAAGATGAGAGAGATACAACTTTCGGTTGTAAATGAAGTTTATTCGATTGTACATAGAGCAACGCCCTAAACGCATTGATGCACCTCATGCTTTTTAAATCCAAGATTAGGAGAAAATGTGTTTGGGGTCAACCCGTCCAGTTACACCCATACAAAAAAGATACCCATTTAGATCGGTTACACACCCGCCCATTTTCCCAACTCCACGTGAGACTATTCAAACATGAAACATGTATATTTAGAAAGAAAATTTTCCACCGGTTCGCCAAAAGTCCATAACTTAATCCAACTACAAGTTTATGTAAAGCCTGTGTGAAGAAATTTCAAAGTTCCTGAATTCCTTCTTGACTTTCTTAAAAGGAAAATGAGAACTTACTTTCCATATTGTTCATTTGTTATCAGTTTTTCTTTTCACTAAGGAATAGTAAACATAAAACAACATAAAGTTAATCAATTTGTTTATTGCACACTGAATATTCTCAAATAATTTAACACAAGAAATTACACAGTTGACCAGAAGAAAGTCAAAGAGTCTCAGATGCCACAAAGGAAGAGACAGAAGACACACAAGGGAACCAATATCGCCGTTTGCCATCTCTATGGCCATCATCAATCATTGCAAGACCCTCCTGTAGATATAAACAAAACAAACGGTTAGGCACTGAAATGAAAAGTGAATGTACTAATGAAAATAAGTGCTCACATCTAATAAAGTTTCAAGGGCATCAGTAGCACGGCCAGTGGTCCACGATAAACGTCTTTCTACTTCTTCAACCGTCACAAAACCTTGAGCCTAAAAATCAAAAAGTTGCATACTTTGTCATCAAATATCTTTCTTACCAAAACATATGACTAACAATCAAAAAGTGAAATACAAAACTGCATAAATGATGCAAAACAGTAGGAATATTAAGAGGTAATAAAGTTAACCTGGGACAACTCTAGAATTTCATTGTGATCTTTCTTCAACTCAGTTGGCACAGAACGCACAAGCTTTCT
>JBCNJP010000024.1:55007709-55035908 GCA_039602395.1 Deinandra increscens subsp. villosa | reverse complement strand
TTTGAATTCAAGTCAACAAATTCACAACTATATATCTTTATTGAGGAGGTAGATGGCATTTTGAATCATTCTCCATTGAAGAAAGTCAATAATTACACATTTTTATATTGTGTGAATCTGGTTAAATTATGAATTTGTGTACTTAAATGCTACAAAACTTTATCGAACAATTTAAAGGATATATTAAACTTGTGATTTAGTCAATTCATATGATCTGAAGTCCCCTAGAATAGAGGCAAAGCTCACCCCCATCACACCCTCCCTAGATCCTACCAATAACTCCGTCATGAGTGAGTGAGATTAGTACATTTGTTTGTTTGTTTGTTTGTTATATGATTCAAAATCCAAAATCTGATTAGTTCATGCAGTCGTAACAATTCTGAGTTTTTATTTGATTGTGATTCTATACGTAAATATATAGATTGTGCATGAATAGTAGTTGACTCACCGTGAATTCAGTAACTTGAATTTGTTGTGCAAGATCTCCAAAGAGTCCTGCTTCTTTGTACATTTCAAGCACGAAAGCAACACAAGAAGTTGACTTTCCATCAGCGTAAACCCAATCATCTTGTTCAGGTATGGTTAGTAATTCAGCAAACGATGAACCACGTCTTTCAACTTCCACTAAAATATCAGGAAGCTCAAGCCCCTGCAAAAAAGTCAAACTAGCATCAAGATTTTGACCTATTATTTAACTAAAAAGGTAACAGGTCGAATGTGTAAACAAAATTAGCTAAAAAAACAAGAGACCAAATGAACCTAACAAGTCGGAAGTCACATAAACAATTGTAGTTTATACAACCTATTAAACCGCCTTTTTGAATATATTTGATTATAATTGTAATAATATGCATTTTATAATCATATATAACACAAATTACTCACAAAAAGTATGGAAAAGTAGACAGAAAGTGTTTCTTGTTAAATCACCATGACATGTTTCGATCTACAAGGAAAAATGATACGAAGCTAGCGTACTCGTATTTGGACCAACAGGACCAAGTGTGCGAGAAAAGGGACCGATTTAAAATAAGCATAACTTTTTCTTCGTTGGGAGTTATAAGTCCCATCAAATATGGTCGAAAACTTCTTAACAGTAGCCCTTGATTTGACTTTTTAGTTTTCCCCAATTTTCATGATTTGTTTATATTCCAATTTAATTGCAAAAACATGTGAGTTATGAATTCACTCGTCTCCTGTATGGAAAGAACATCACAGCCACATCGCAGAAATTTATGGCGTGATTTGAAGTGCAGAAAAATCAAAAAAGAGAGATTTATGTGATCAAAGTTGTTTCTGTGTGAACCAAGAGATCAATGATCTACGTGATCAAGCTGTGTTCAACCGAGATTCTGGGTGACTCGAAGGAAGGAAACCCTAATCGGAATCCTTAGTTATTTCGTGTGAAGTCGATCAAGTGAGCAAGCAGAATCCGAACCAAAAGCCTGTGTGGTGGTTGGCTTAGTAGAAGAAAAGGAGGGACAACGACATTTTTGGTTATTGTATGGCAAAGACAAACCAAACCGTGCACCTGTGAAGGGGTCAAACTGATGAACAACGAGATTGTGGTTATAGTAGAGGTCGAGGAGACTGATTTCAACATAATGAAGACCGCAGTGAACAAGGTACGTATCGGGATAAAAGTAACCTAAAATGTTACAACTGTCACGAGTATGATCATATTGCAGTTGAGTGCCCAAAGTTGGATCAAAAGGAAGAAGAGGCAAATTATTGTTCTAAGAAGATGATGAGCCAACTCGACTGTCCAGGTAGATGTGTCCAAATCAAGATTAAGGAGTTAAATGATGGATATAATCTTTGTTTGTTCACATGTAAAACGTGTGATCCACAGTAACTTGGCGACTTGGCGTGAAAGAAAGAGGTGTGCACCTTAAGTCTTTTAAGTTGGCTTAGTTTATTTTTCAAATTGTTTTAGTATAAATAGAGGTGTAGGGAGTAATAGTAATTCTTGGGTTATATACAAAATTCAAGAAAACAGACAAAAAGTGTTGGTGGGCCAACCTAACTCCATCAAACATGTACAAAAGCTAACATTACGATCTTAACCGTTTTGACTTTTGACTCGTTACCCGACCAACCCATTTTGCCACATCTAGTTTCACAATTAATTATCATCACAACGAGTAGGTCATAAAAATTCAAGTTAAATCAGAGCAGACCTGAGTACCAAGCCGTTTATTCAAGGCTTCATTCCACATATTAGCAGCATATGCAGGCTGCATTTGATCCCACACAGTCATAACAGATGCAACCTGCAACATAAAGAATCATTTAGCACTAAAAAAAAAGAGAATTAGGGTGATGGATTGAAAATTTGATTTTAGAAGTTTAATATTTAAGGTAATGAAGTACCAGATTAGCATCCAAAGGTGGTGGATAATTATCACTGACGGTATCTATCCAACTAAATATCAAATTATGATAACCATAGGGCAACCCAACCATACTTTGTGCATACTCCCAAGCAGCAGTTTCATTAAATCTAGCTCGTAGATCAGGATGCAGAGGAAGCAAAGCAATATGTGGATTAGCATCATCTTTAGTCAACTCAAAATCCCACCACTCATCCCATGGCAACAAAGCAATGACATCTTGACCCTGTGTCAAAATTCAAACAATCCATGGTCAAAGTCAAAAGCTAAAAAATTTAGTCCTATATTAAGATTTTACATTTTTACCTCTTCATCTTCATGTCCAGATTCGCCAACCCATAGTTTTCCTTGTGAATCCCTCAAGCAAACAGCAGAATGACCCGCGTATGCCCCGGATACCCATTTTTCAAGGGTCTCAAACCCGCCCCATCTACCACGGATTTTTGATATTGCAAGGAAGTCCCCCGAATGAATATCATCTTGGGTTATGTTTGTTACCCATGGTTCAGGCCGTACCTCAAAATTAGCTCCCATATGTTTCTTAAGAAAAGCAAGATTAGAACTCTCCCCCCAACCTGTATTTGTGAATAAAGGGAAGACCTCCCATAATGCTTGTAGGGTTCCTATCATTCCTGCTTCCATGAGGAAAATTGCTATTCCTTTACGTTTTACCTTTCATAAACAAGAGACTTGATTAGCACTAGAGTTTGAGAAAGTGGACGGGCCAGTTATATTGTTGAAAGTTGAAACATGTAAATTTTGTTACAGGTGTTGACCTTAAACAACTTTTGTCCAAAAAAAGTAAAATTTTAATATATAATTAGAGTGTTGATTGACAAATATGATTAGAAAATGATATTACTTCAGCGTTAACCTATTTTTGAATATGTGATGGGATAATTGTCTTAACTAGCAACATACTTTTAAGCTTGTCTTGAAATAGCGGGAAATGAAAATCATCAAAAAAAAAAAAAAAAAAACCTATTAATAAAACAAAACTGTGATGCTTGATTTGTTAAAAAAAAAAAAGTACGGTTGGTTTGTCGATTCGAGATGTAATTACCTTTTCTTCTATATATAGAAGTATATGAATGTTTCTATATTTAACAACTACACTTAATGTTAAAATGACCCCCCCCCCCCCCCCCCCCCCCACACACACACACACACATCAAAATTTTCAAGCTTTGGCACAACATAAGTAAATGGTTTAAAAATAGCCAATTCTAGTTAGCCCCAAATCTTGCTCTATATGTTCATTGATCAAAAATCATAAAGTGAATTTGTTAACTTACATATTCGTACTCAGCTTTCCCACTCCACTCATCAAACTCGAGTGTATGAGAACGGGATATAAAATAATAATCCCATGTCACACGATATGGAGTCGCAAAGAGATAAATATCCATACATGTCCAACTGTGTGCGCTGCTTACCTAAAAGAAAAGGGAAAAAAGTCAATTTAAAAAACAGGCTAGCATAATTTGCAGGAAATCTAGGGCCACATACGGAAAACTAAAAGTTAAATGACATCAAATTCAAATTAATTAATAAGAGTATGTAGTTAAGCATATGCCAAAATACTAATAAGATGTATAGAGTAATGGTTAGTTGGTAATCGTCAACTAGCCATTCAACTACCCAAGATAAGACTTGTTTGAAGTTAGGTGATAAGCCGCTTGAACTTGTTAATGTAGTTTGGTTATGAAAATTGATTAATTTGGATGAAATGATTATTGATTAATTTTAGCTTATGGTCTATAAAAATAGAAAGGAGAAACATTTCTCAATGGTTTGGTTATGATTATCGATTAATTTGGATAAATGATTATTGTTTAATTTTAGGTTAAGGGTTAGAAAAGTAGAAAAGAGAAACATATCTCAATAGTTTGGTTACACACTAAGATAGAATTGTTGGTAATTTTGTAAGAGAAACATATCTCAATAGTTTGGTTACACACTAAGATAGAATTGTTGGTAATTTTGTAAATGCACTTACTAAAGGCTGCAACTGTCAAAAACTGACGGTTCAGATGGTCGTGAACTTTTGGTTGACGATTACCAACCAACCATTATGACTCTTTATAAAGGTTCCTATTCAAAGGGGTTTCTTGACCATTTGAAAGGTTATGAACACACCACTATATAGTAGTGACTCAACGAGCAGGAAATAATTACATAAAATCATGTTTAGTACTAAACATAATTATCTAGTAATCCGCAATGAGAGAAACACATATTTTGGTATGTGTGTAATAATTTCCAGCTCACCGAGTCACTGCTATATAAAGGTGTGTTTGTGACCTTTTAAACGGTAAAACAACCCCTTTGAATAGGAACCCTTTGAATATCACCTTAACAATTACAAGTCGCAACCTTCAATAGAAACCTTTACAAATTTATCAGCCACTCTATCTTTGCCTCTAACCAAACTATTGAGAATGATTTCTCTTTTTCTATTTTCCTAAACCGTAACCTAAAATCAATCAATAATCATTCATCCAAATTAACTTTAATCAATAATCACAACCAAGCCATTGAAAAATGTTCTCTTTTCCATTTGTAAGCCATAACCTAAAATCAACCAATAATCATTTATCCAAATTAAAATTAATCACTAATCATAAACAAACTAAAGTCACAAACTTCAAAACGAAAGAAAATCATAGACCTTTATATGAAGAGTGCCTCCACCAAATTCACTCCCACTTTTATTATGAAGCTCTAACCACGCAGTATTCTCATAAAAGCAAGACCCCTTCCACCTCAAATCGGAGTTATTCGCCACCGCGGCGGCGCCGACGAAACTCGGCAGAAGATCGGCGGCACCTCGAAGAGAGTTGAGAATAGGCCACGAAACTTGCCGCGGCAAAAGCGGGAGTACATCTTGCGGACGAATTAGCGCTTTAACGGCTTGTACGTTTGGACTGTGGGTACAAGTGAGGGTTAGGAAGAAGATTAGGGTTGTTAGGAAGTGTGTTTTGCAGGTAAAGGTGAATGATGAAGAAGAAGGGGCAGCCATTGACGTGGATTGCAGATGCAATTTCCGAATTTGCGGTTGGCGAAGCAATGAGGATTTCATCCACCCTTGTTTATATCAGAAAGTATCAGATTAGTATTTTTGTTTATTCGAGTTTTGATTTATGTCCAGAAAAACCCCTTAGGTTTGAATATAGTGTCATTTTTCAGTCTTAACGGTAATCAGTCGACTCGTGAGTTTAACGAGAAGTTGAACTAGGCGACACCACCTAAGATTCACCAGTTCTAGAGGAAATTTACCCACTGTTGTAAAACTCTTTAGAGTCGGGATTGAACTTGAGACCTCTCGTCCATCCCAAGCTCTATCCTCATGCCCATACCATTCGGACAAATGACTGAAGATTGATGATGGAAAATAGTTTGGTCTTTACCGAACTTACTTTTCGTAGAATTTTGATTTTAGTTTATAACTACATTTTTTACGGAAAAGAAATTGTGGTATTTATCATCTTTGAAACGTAATCCAAAATTAGTGAGGACGATTTAGCTAGTTACATACAAAATTTAAACAAAACAATGATTCAAGTTTTGTTAGTATTTTAGAATAAATTTGCTAATGGTAATATGTGAACAATCTAACACCATCTTATACAAAATGATTATTCAGATGTTTTTTTAATGTCATTTGAAAATGTAACTCATGTTCAAAAGACAAATTGAGTATTATTGTTTAAACATGTTAATATTTTGATCTACCATATAAAGATATAAAGATATGGCCGATTATAAAAGGTTTAGATTTATATAACAGAAAGCAAAAATATCAAATAGTAAACTTTCAACAAATCATATAATTTTTATATTTGAATTTTTTTTATATCTAAAATAGCTCGATGTTATATAAACTTTGAAAACAACGGTTTACATTTTCTTATGCTTCTTATGCTAGCTTAAGCTCCATAAGCATTGAACATTACTAGTAGTTGGTTTCCCATAAAATGTTTATTTAGACTGTATGATCAAATTCTATATAATTTCTACTAACGAATGAAAGTGCCTGTTAAAATTCATTAAAATCTTGTAAAAACTTAATGTTTTACATCATCAAAAGTTTTATAATGTATCATTGAATGTTCAACGGTTTTCTTGACAAGTTTTGGACTACTATTAATATAGTGTTCATTAAGTAAGGGGCAAAACAGAAGTAATCAATAAAATTGGGTAATTTTATGAACTTTTACGAATATTCCAAAAAGAAGGATAACTCCAATTACTTGGTAATTGAAGAGTACACGAAGTATTATAATATGTGATTGTCAAATGTCAATGTCCTCTCCTTACTAGTTTGGTAAGTGTAATCATACGTTTTTCTATAAAAGTCCTTTCTTTTATATATAGAATCGATTTTATGTATATCAGGCTACCACACTTCTTCAATCGATAGAGGAGCTCCGTATCCCATTGAGGTCAGATGAAAGTGTCTTAATCGTGTCTCTGCTGGACGTCTTAGCTCGGGCTTGGATGTTCCCTCGAAAAACCATGCCGCCGACTGCCACTTGACAGTCGTTGTGCCACCACAAGAGCGGAACTCTCTGGCGTAACACACGGTGAGACGAAAACCCGGGTGAGCTCGAGAATTAAACTGACAACCTTGCACAAGGCCTAGCTCAAATCCGTCATTGACGAATGCCCCCAAAAAGGACACAAGTGAGGATTAAACATGAGTCTCTTGTGGAGAACCCAAGTCCCCAACCACTAGGTCACAAGTGAGGTATAAAGGCCTTTTGTCTTTGACCTAGTGATATTATAGCGTTAGATAAGATTTAGTTTTCTTAATTGGAGTATAAATCCTATTAGTAATAAAAAAACAATTAAGCTCTCCAAAAGAAATTCATAGATTTTTCTAGGAAAAATGATGGTCCCCCTCTTTGTTAGGCTATATGTAATTGAGGACGTAGCTTCACGTGGTATTTCACGCTATAGTTTACATCCATGCCACATATCCTCTACGCAAGTCTTCTTCCCTCACACAATCACACCAACTTTCTTTATTTGCATGGGTGCGGTGCACCCACACATCATCACGCCAATTTTTTTATGCTTTCAGGTGATGTTAGTCATCACAGACATGGAGACTGCGCCCCAACATGAAACCCCCAATTTTTTTAACCACATACTGCTCTTAATAATACGATATTTTTATGTAACCTTTGATACCTTTTCTTTCTTTCATTCATTCCTATGAAGAAAAAAAAAACAGTTTCAAATCTTCTTACTATAAAATTCTTGTATATAGTCATAATAATAATGCTATCGAGTTTATTTATTTATTTTTATTTTTATTTTTTAAATAAAGGGTAAAGTGCACTTTAAGTCCACCTGGTTTATTAAAAAAAATCAAGTTAAGTCCCTAAACTTAAAAAATACCATTTACATCTATCTCTGAAAAAAGGTTACGTCTCTAATCTTAACCCTAACTGCATGTTAACCGCCAGCCCCACGTTTAAAACTTAAATGAGATGTTTAATATTTGTAATTTATAAAATTTCCAATACAAACTAATGATCCTAAAGTTACAAAATAAAAAAATTGAATATAACCGCAAGATCGTCCAATCCACCTAACCTGACCGATGTGGCTTGTCACTAGCCTAGATTTTCGTTGAAAACAGGTCGTACCAAACCGTAAACAACCCTATTATCCAGCTAATCCTCTAACAAAATCGGTGATCTTAGGCGGAAAAAATAGTTAAAACTTAAAAGTTGTTACAAAATCGGGTCCTCACCAATACTCTACTAACCAATAAGAACACGTAAATACACTATGTGCTTGACTGGTGGCCTTTTAAGAGGTTAAAAGACAGAAACTCATGGAACCTATTGAGTTCACTACCGGAGGAACTCAAGTGCTCACCCCTACACCACCCAAAGGTTTTAATTCGTGTTTTTAATCTTAGGAACTGAATGCATAATTTTATCTTGAAAATCATAAGAAATAAAAGAATACATTACCTGCTTCCACCCTGTGATTTCAACCACTAATCAGGTCTTTTTTTGAACGGCAAATCCGGATCACCGACGGGACATTACGCCACCCACCCGATCATCTCCACTCCCCGTCAGGAGAAAACACCATTGGTGAGCCCTACCAACTTGTAACCTCCATTTTTTATTCTTTTGTTACAATTAGGAACTTGAACCCAAGACCTCATGGTAAAGGGCCATACACCTTTGCCACTAGGCTTAGGCTGCTTAGCTAGTGGTTGTCACTAATGAGGTTTTGATGACATAGTTCAATCCTTCATTTCATAACAACTGTACACATCAAAGGAAAACTGACAACCTCCCAAACTAATAGGAAATCAAGATCTTTTTGACACAAATCAGGAAACTATATATAAAGATGGAGAGATATTGGTGCTGTTTTTGTAGTATAATCATATGAACTTTATGGTTAAAAGAATTAACTGTCATAGATCAATATGAGACAAGAAGACTATCAAAAGACAAAAGTATTTCAACAGAATATGTGTTGATAATCCTAGAATATAGTTCAGTATGTAGCTCACTGGACCTAAGGGTTTAGCTTACCTTGTGTTCCCTCATATATATATCTTGTACATCCTTGTTATTGTGTGAAAATATATGAAATGGTTTAAAAAAAAATACTTTGTTTTGCCCTCTAATTACATGGTATCAAAGCATACCTGATTTGATTCTCTTTGTACCCTGTCAGCACTCCAATTATGCTGCATAAAGATAGTTCAGAAATCGAAGTTCTGCACTAAATCTGATTAAAATTCGGTGATTGTACAATATATATCTCTTTATTTTGCAATACAAGAAAATAAAAGCCTTGATCGACTTTACCTTTTAAAGTTCCCGAGTACTCAAATCAATTTAGCCAAAAAGAAAAAAAAACTAGCAGTATTCTAGAATAAAAGTAGACCCAAAGGCTGAAATTACAATTACTATATGCTAAAACATCCATATTAAACTTTCAGACAAATATATGAACAGTGAGATGAGCAGTTAGAGGTGCCAATATCAACCCTTCTACTTAAGAATAGGTTGATATGGTCAAACCAGTAAACAAATAAAAGTTAACTAGGAAACAGGTTAAATGTTGTATTTTTTAGGTATAAATATTACAATAGTATTAAAATTATGTAGTTTTTGCAATAATATTTGACACACTAACTGATTATTTAGAAGTTAAATTCATTAGGACCTTGGTAGGCGCATCTCGGAGGCAATAGAGGAGGCAGCCAAAAGCCAAAAACCTCAAGTTCTGGAGGTGGCGCTTCTAGCACATGTAGTTCAAAATCAGGACCATTCCTCTGGAAATTGAGAGCAAACTTTGGAAGGCTAATATGCAAAAACGACCAAAAAGATAAAGAGATTTTGAAAGGTTTACCTGATGAAGAACGCTGATATGCCATAAAGATGAGAGAGATACAACTTTCGGTTGTAAATGAAGTTTATTCGATTGTACATAGAGCAACGCCCTAAACGCATTGATGCACCTCATGCTTTTTAAATCCAAGATTAGGAGAAAATGTGTTTGGGGTCAACCCGTCCAGTTACACCCATACAAAAAAGATACCCATTTATATCGGTTACACACCCGCCCATTTTCCCAACTCCACGTGAGACTATTCAAACTTAAAACATGTATATTTAGAAAGAAAATTTTCCACCGGTTCGCCAAAAGTCCATAACTTAATCCAACTACAAGTTTATGTAAAGCCTGTGTGAAGAAATTTCAAAGTTCCTGAATTCCTTCTTGACTTTCTTAAAAGGAAAATGAGAACTTACTTTCCATATTGTTCATTTGTTATCAGTTTTTCTTTTCACTAAGGAATAGTAAACATAAAACAACATAAAGTTAATCAATTTGTTTATTGCACACTGAATATTCTCAAATAATTTAACACAAGAAATTACACAGTTGACCAGAAGAAAGTCAAAGAGTCTCAGATGCCACAAAGGAAGAGACAGAAGACACACAAGGGAACCAATATCTCCGTTTGCCGTCTCTATGGCCATCATCAATCATTGCAAGACCCTCCTGTAGATATAAACAAACAAACGGTTAGGCACTGAAATGAAAAGTGAATGTACTAATGAAAATAAGTGCTCACATCTAATAAAGTTTCAAGGGCATCAGTAGCACGGCCAGTGGTCCACGATAAACGTCTTTCTACTTCTTCAACCGTCACAAAACCTTGAGCCTAAAAATAAAAAAGTTGCATACTTTGTCATCAAATACCTTTCTTACCAAAACATATGACTAACAATCAAAAAGTGAAATACAAAACTGCATAAATGATGCAAAACAGTAGGAATATAAAGAGGTAATAAAGTTAACCTGGGACAACTCTAGAATTTCATTGTGATCTTTCTTCAACTCAGTTGGCACAGAACGCACAAGCTTTCTTTTTCCAACAGTAATCACTTCAAAACCGCTCCCTAACACCTGTATAAAATCATGTTCATGTTATTACAACATTTGAGAAAAATAACGTTATATTAACACCATTCTAATGACTTATATAGAACACAATCACGGTACTTTTAGTTTACTAATTGCACGCAAGCAATCATCTTCAGATACCGCCTCACGTGCACCTTTTCTTCTCTGCCTTAGAATCTTGCAGAGTTCCTCCAAATTGATCAAACCGCCATTAATAGGTCTAGTAGCCAAGCAAATATCAACAATTTGCACCCCTGAAAATCAGTATAAGTTTAATCGTATATATATGAAGAACATTGATCATTGAGACTATAACAAGTTCATAACAGAACTATCCAAACCCTAATTGCAAATGATCACATCTTAAAGCAGATAATCAGAAGCAAAAACAAGCACCTACCAAGCTCATAATAGAAATCACCAATCCCTAACAGCTCGGCCCAGAAACCTTTATTCGATGCGAGTGGATCCACTCCCACTTTCGCACACATCTCATGAAACTGTGATCTGAAAGCAGGGTTCTTGCGAATGTCATTCTGCAGTTAGCATAAAAGAGCATCAACAATTAGAAAACTCACAATTGCTGTAAGTTTCAAAATTAAACAAAATTAAACAAAATTAAACATTTAAACTAACTGGTAACCCTTTTGGATCCATGTTTTACAGCTGAATTATAATGAAAAAACTCTAAATTATCATACTCTTAAGTTGAATCACCAAAAATTGCAAATCTGAATAAAAGAATAATCAATCAAATTAGAGGATAGAACGAGAACCTTGTGTTTGCGAGCAAAGTCTTCTAATTGAGATCGAAAGGTGGAAAGTTGTTCTTTCATGAGATCGGTTCGTAACTTGGCTACATTTTCTCCGAGTAATCGATACGAGTCCTGATATGTTGAGGTTTTCGATAGATGAGAATGATGTGTTTATTGATACATAAATTTAAATTGAATTGAATTGATGTTTGCAAGTAAGTAAGAAAGAAGAAGGGGAATGAATTGAATTCAATCGATTGATGCGAATTACCCTAGCAGCGGCGGCAGTCTGTAAACCACCGATTCCTGGTCTTCGTCTCATCGTTGATAATCAACCTCCCGCCGGTGAATCTCCGGTGACGATTCCGAGTGGTTTTAAGCAAATTCTCGTAATCGGTGAAGAAGAAGACGTTGACAGAATTCAGGAATCTGCAAATTGCGATATCTAGAACAAAAGCAAATTCTCTCTTCGAAATCGATTTCGAACTCGAATAATCAGTTATTTATCGAAACTGAAGAAGGATAAGCATCAAATCAGAGTGGCGCAGCGGAAGCGTGGTGGGCCCATAACCCACAGGTCCCAGGATCGAAACCTGGCTCTGATATCCAACCGGAGTGGCTTCTGCTTAAACTTTTTTTAACGCTAATCTTATTTTTTATAAAAGAAATAATTTAAAAGGGACATCACATTTACATTTTGTTTTTATGTCTTGCTAAAAAGACGTTTTACAAGAAAACGTAAGAACCTGATTTTCTAAACAGTTAAAACTAGAGTGATTATAAGTTCAAACCGGTGGGAACTAAAACGAGCACAAAATCGGTTATTTGTTTCAAGCTGTTTTGGTTGCCTTATTGGTCTTATCATATATATTTTTTGTCAAATCTCTATTTTCAAATCATTTAATGTATACAAGTGAAAGGTTAAATTAACTTCAGATACAAGTTAAAGGATTGTTGGTGTAAACTCCTCAAACGAAGAAATAAAAACACAAACAAACATACCCAATAAATCACACTCAGGAAGTAGATGCTGAGAGGATAGTATTAGGTCACATCCTCCCTCTATTATAAGGCTATGTGTAGTGGGCTCTATGGCACCCCTCCCCCCCCCCCCTTTGGCGTCATATTTATAACGTCTCCCCCATTCCTCTCTCTCCTTCTCTGATTGGTTCATTCTCTCCCTCACTCCTATCTCATTGGTCACTATTTATTAATTTTTTTTTTTGAAATAAATTGATTTTAACATAACCCTACTCTCCCACTACATCACTTATGTTATAACCCCTTAATGTTACGTCATCCGCCACATGACGCATAACCCTCAAGGAAAGGGGGTTATCACCACACATAGACAAATAAATCTAGAAAACTTCTCAAAGTAAGTGTAATGACTAAAAGGGAAAGAAAAAGTAAAAGAAAACTTGAAACCATTTTTGAATCGATTTAGAATTGCATCACATGTGTGGTTATCTTCAAAATAAAAGATCCAATTGAATTTTTGAACCGAATGTATCGTCATCTTATCCATAAGGCTACCCGTAGTGGTGAATCTTAGGTTGCCATTTTCAAGCCCCCTTTTCCTCCTTTCAAGCGTGAAAATCTTCAAGCCCCTCCCCCTATTTTGCATTTTCACGCCCCATCATAGTGGGCAAATGGGAGCTAAGGGGCGCTAAAAGCTCTTTCAAGCCCCATTACGGATAGCCTAAGCCATCTGAAATCTCAAAATCATCTCTCTATCTCATTATTAGTTATCTCCATCAACTCCATTTTTGAACCCCCCAAGTTACGTCAAATCTACCATGTTAAAAGAGAATTTTTGCACGATAGCAACTAAGTTTACCTAATGTTTCATTAATGTTACTCAAATTTTTTTTGTTTCTCTAAAGAGACTTAACTTTTAACTTTTCTTAGATGTTTCAATCTTGTATAAACTTTTAGTAAATGTTAATGCTTTTTAAGAAAATTTTGAGTTATGCAAATGAAAAATATATAAATTCTTGATTACTATTTAATGATTATTTTTTTTTCAAAATTAACTTGAAATAAGATGTAATTATATTGAAAACGAAAACTTACTTAAATAATAATTGAGTCTTATAATTGTTCAATTTAAGTGAAATTGAAGAAAAAATTAATCACTAAATTTTAACCAATATTCGTATATGTTTTATTTGCCTCGCTTAATGTTAAAAAATAAAACATATAAAAATATTATATACGATTGTAGCACTTAATGAAAATTAAGTGACGTTAAAAAATAAAAAGTAAAAAGTTAGAATAATTTTAGTGAGACATTTGAGTAGCTTATAGTTACCGTATTAAAACCATAGAAGCAACCTAAGGTTCATACTCAACGATTTATAGTCAAGGACCTCGACTATTTGAGAACTGGTAAAACAATCGCTGCTTTCTTTTTTTACAGTTAAGGATCTTGTTTTCATGTTGTCGCTCCCTCTCAAAATAGGCAACATTGCCCCTCTATTGATCTTTTGATTTATGCATAATACACATTCATGCTCTTATTATGATTAATTGAATCTACAATCTATAATCAAATTGAACTCGTGATCCTTAAATATAAAATGACCAAACTAAGAGGTAAATTTGAATTTGGAACTAATTTATAAGAAACACATATGTAGGTTCTTTTGAACAGCTGAGAAGAAGTTAGCATCGTTAAAAAGACTTGTTCAAGGTGCAGTTTTCTAATCCTTTCCTAGTAGCTTGATCGTTTTCACTCAAGTTCGTAACTAATCGTTTCGTAGTGTCGCCATTGTATTAGTTTTCTCAAATTGTTTCATTGATTAATGCCATGTCCGTTTCATTGATTATTGATAACTTGCACTATATTGAATTGTTAAAAGAGTTAAGCATGTGATAGTATAGATCGATTGTACTCATTACCGCATTGTTTCATTGATAATGGAATGTTGTGAGACTTCTATTGTATTGATTATTGATTTAAATATCGTTCATTTGACCTTAATACCTGAGCATATTCACCTGTGGGAACATAGGGGTTAGTTGTGGCACCATTAACGTGCTCTATCTGTGACGGGGCAATTAGTTGACAATGTCTCAACATGCTTGGAATGGCAAAAATGGATTCACTCTGCTTCTTTTTGTCATATATAGAATGTTGTAGGTATTGTACCACCTGCTAGCATCTTGCTAGAGTTTCAATGAAAATTTCACCTCGTTGTTTAAAAAAAAGTTATTAACATGCTAAGTTGTTGTAGCTATTTAGTTATTTAGAGACTGTATGGATCGATCTTAAAAAAATATATTGTTATTGGTGAATTGGTTAGGTGTGTATGCACATACCCACATATCATATTACTGGTACATTATGGTTGTAACCAATATACAAATTGTTTATACATAATACACATTCATGCACCTAGTACTAGAATTAGGAGGGACACTATTGAGGAGGTGGCGGTGGACAGAGAGAGATCGATTACTTATGATTGTTTTCAAAACCGAATCAGACATGCTAGTCAGACTACAAACCATAGGTATCGACAACTCAGTTGATTACTTTTGAACCGGTTCTAAACCGGTTCTAAGTTAAACGCCTAGTAGACAAATAAGCACAAGGTCATTTTCATCAAATGAGCTTAAAGGAATATATTATCATCTTTCTCATTCCTTATTAATGAACCCTAAACTTATTACACATTCAAATAATATATATTTGGATCAAACAAACTATTTTATAGCTAAATACCAGTATTACTTAATTTCTTAATGTTAAAAACCCATATGAGAGTAAAAGTGAAACATATTATTCAGATAAGTTCTTCTCAAAACTAGAATCTAGACTTACAAACTAATCTATAAATCTACACATAACATCGTACAAATACCATACAAGCGCCAAATGAAGGATTTTTAGGTTTAAAAAGTAGTCCCCATTTAATTAAAAGATTGAAGCAACCAAAAAAAAAAAAAAAACCTAAAAATGGTATATGCAACAAGAAAAACGAAAAGTGCACAACACAGAAATCAATAAGATTTGTCACTTTTCTCCATTTGCATCCTCATACATCACCCATCCTTCATTCGATTACCATCAACTCACCACCTGCATCACTTCATATCACTCAAATTTTGCTATTTTCAAACACTTTTTTGGTTAATTTCAACATCACACTCATCCTCTCTCTCTCTACTCCTCCATTATTGAATCTTGATGGTTGTTCATGCCCATAAGGAACCTTTACTTCCACCTTCATCAACTTGTACCCATATCAAGATCCTTCAATCTTGCACTCTTCTTAAACCACTCTTAAATCTTTCCTCTATATAAACCACTCTTCAAGTTCAAAACTTTCATCATCTTTATCCAAATCCCATTTACCAAACCAACAATAACTCAACCAAATGGCAATCAGCAACTTTCTTTTGGTTTCTCTTTCTTTATCCTTAGTTTTAGGTGTTGCGTGGAGCTTCGACTTCCATGAAAAGGAGCTTGAAACAGAGGATAGTTTGTGGGATATGTACGAGAGGTGGCGGAGCCACCACAAACTGGCGGCAGACCATGGTGAGAAGCAAAGACGGTTCAACGTGTTCAAATCCAATGTGTTACATGTTCATGAAACTAACAAGATGGGTAAACCTTATAAGCTTAAGCTTAATAAGTTTGCTGACATGACTAACCATGAGTTTAGAAGCGTGTACGCGGGTTCAAAGATCCATCATCATAGGATGCTCCAAGGTGATCGAATCGGTAACAAGACGTTTATGTATGCAAATGTCGAAAGTGTCCCTACTTCTGTTGATTGGAGAAAGAAGGGAGCTGTCACCCCTGTCAAAGATCAAGGACAATGTGGTAAATCTTTACTAAAGAATACAATACCACATGCATAAAATACAACATTATTTAAGGGTATTGATCTTTTCTTATGTTTGTATTACAGGAAGTTGTTGGGCGTTTTCAACTGTCGTGGCGGTTGAAGGAATAAACAAGATTAAAACAAATGAGCTAGTGTCGTTATCAGAACAAGAACTTATAGATTGTGACACTTCTGAGAATCAAGGGTGTAATGGAGGTCTAATGGATTTGGCGTTCGACTTTATTAAAAAGACGGGTGGTCTTACTAAGGAGGATTATTATCCTTATACAGCTGCAGATGGGCGGTGTGATTCTCAAAAGGTAGAGCGTTTATCATATATATCTTTGAATCAAGATGACCATAAACTCTAATGATTTTGTGTTTTTTTGTTTTTGATAGGCTAATGCTCCAGTGGTATCTATTGATGGACATGAGGATGTACCTAAAAATAATGAGAAGGCACTTATGAAAGCAGTAGCTCATCAGCCTGTTGCAGTTGCCATTGATGCTGGAGGTGCAGACTTTCAGTTCTATTCAGAGGTAATACATCATGGTCTTGATACTTGAAAGGACTAATTTGATTGATAATCTGGAATGAAAAAAGTAGATTTTTATGAGCAAATCTTGAAATGTGAAGAATGTCATTCAATCAAAAAACAAGATTTTAAAGATGTGGTTTCTTTATCAACAGATTCTTGAACCTAAAAAACATAATTGGATAAAAATTTTGAAAGTAAAAATGGGTTCTTATAAACACGGATTCTTGAAACTTGAAAGAAGATATTCGAAATGTAAAAACTCGTTCTTTTCTATGATGTAACAGGGAGTTTTCAACGGAAAGTGTGGAACAGAACTGGATCACGGTGTGGCAGCTGTTGGATATGGTACAACCCTAGATGGGACTAAATACTGGATCGTAAAGAACTCTTGGGGTGCCGAGTGGGGAGAAAAAGGATACATAAGGATGCAAAGAGGGACATCTGATAAAAGAGGGCTTTGTGGCATAGCAATGGAAGCCTCTTATCCAATCAAGAACTCTGCTGTCAACCCCAAATCCTCTCCTACTTCATCTCTCAGAGATGAACTCTAAATTACACAAATTCACACACACACACACATTTATATTAAGTTTCACCTATCAATATTGCTAAAATTTCTTCTGTTACAGTCTCACTTTTAATACATTTCTACTTTGATCCAATGATTCATTTGCCAAATGAGCTTGCTCTACATCATAATACCATATCCGTGATAAGTGATTAAATATTCATAAGCACCAATTGAGTTCTTAGTATCAATGTAACCCTCAATTAAGAAGATAATTATTATCCTTTCGAGGATCAATGTTATCCTCTAATCGAAGCTAAAAATTACATAAAGAATTGTATACCTGATGATTGAGTGTAGTAAGATCGATGCGGGACCAAAAGATGGAGATTGGGTCGGTGTACGGAGTACGGACAGACAGGCTGAAATTGACAGCATTACAGGTTGCTTCAGCACATCCTGTGGCATTAAAACATGCAAGGAGCAAAAGAGAAAAAGAATATCTGTTTGCAGTTTGATTGCCATAATAAATCAAAACTTTTTACAAGAATAAGATATGTAAATTATCTTTCAAAATGCATTATTATAGACATGTACTATTCATATTATAATAAATAATGTGTTTTCATTTGCAGTGAAACTAAAAACAATTATACATTATGTCAATATAGGGCTTACTTAAAAGAAATATCTCATTTCATATTATACATAGTCATAATATGTTAACACACTTGACATATACAAAAGGGATAACTGGTATCTTTTGGTAATCAGGTTATAGATAGATTTTATTTAACAAAAAAAGAGAATTACTTTATTATAACAAGTAGCAAGATGCTAGCATACCAAAGTTATGCAAGTATCAATAATAAAAGGAAACACAAAACCATCTATCCATTCTATTTGCAATAACTTACCCCAAATCCTTATCCATAGACAACAATGCTTTGATGTCTTCAGCAATCACATTCACAGCTGAATCACCAAAGATTGCAAATCTGAACAAAAGTATAATCGATCAGATTAGGGAGAAAAAATGGACAATAGAACGAGCACCTTAGGGTTTTCGATAGATATTGATACATAAATTGAACTAATGTTTGCAAGTAAAAAAGAAGAAAGGGAGAATTGATGCGAACCTCCGGTGAATCTTGGTTTTCGTCTCATTGTTGGATACTCCTCCGATAATCAACCTCCGGTGAATAGTCAGGATTGCAATATCTGGATTAGAACGAAAGTAATTCCTCTTCGATAATTCCAAACTTCGATTCGATCTACAACAATTATTTATTAAAAATAATAGAAGAGGTATAATCAACAAATCAGAGTGGCGCAGCGGAAGCGTGGTGGGCCCATAACCCACAGGTCCCAGGATCGAAACCTGGCTCTGATATTAAACGGAGTGGCTTCTGCATAAACTTTTTGAAATAATCTAAACGGCCATCACATTTTTTTTTTATGTTTTGAAAGTGGTCTAAACAATTAATTAATCCATATAACTTGAAAAGGAGATCACGGAATCGGGTATATGTTTTGGGCTATTTTTTTCGGCTTATTGGCATTCTACGATGGGATAGACTATAGTTCAACGAAAGGTTTTGTTTGGTCACGAGCCTCTTCATGTCGTCACACGGGTTTCTCGAGTCAGCCTGTCTAATGTCCACACTTGATTTTTCTATTTTTAGAACGATAAAAACACTACTAAAAAACATATATTTCTCATGCTATTCAAGTTTGTTTTATTTTGATTTTTGTTATTTTCTTTTTATTATAGTTAATTTTAAACATATTTTATTTTTCTCTTATTACCCTATATATACAAACATCAACTTATTGTACAAACTCTCAAACATAATGTACAATCCAATGTTGCACACTTGGTGCCATCTTTTAAACCTGGTGTACAAGCAACACTTGCACAATCCAAAAAAGCCATTTGGTACCATCTTTTATACGGGTTGTACAAGTTGCATTTCCAATTCTTTCTTTGGTCCCACAAGTGTAGTAGCTTGCTTCTACTTTTTCTAAAGCAGACATCCTTGGGAAGAAGGGTGATACTTTTTTATTTTTATCAATACATTGTACAATACAGGAGCAGTAGCAGAGCAGGTGAGCAACTACTGATTTTCATTTTGTATTACGACGTACACAATATGCGTTCGATTTCGTAAGTGATAAGCCTTAATCGTCCATCTCCGACCGAACAGTCCATAACCTACCGGAGGTTCCTCGCTTCGCCTACTTCATTACCAGTACTAGAGGCGACGAAGTTCGTCTCGACCGGTTGCTCCGGGCGGTGTACCAAGGAGATGGAGAATGTGATGGTGGTCGGGAAGGCTAATGTGGTGACTTCTAAAGGACCGACATTGATCGCGTGTATGTTACACGCTGTTGTGCTTTTGGTTTATTAATCTTAGTGCTTCGGATTATCTTCTTATGCCTCACTATGGTGAGTTTTTATAGTTTAATTGCAGCTTTTAGGGATAGAATTTTTGTTCTATACCATAAAATTTTCAGATGGTGAACATTTGATTGTTGTATGAATCTGCAAGTGAAAAGCCCTTGATGATGATAAACGATTGTTCAATCTTTATGAATGCTTCTTCATTGCTATTTAGGTGATTTGATTATAAAGAAGTAGACATCCATGTTTGTAATACTTTCTTTCCTCAATCCTCACCAACATTGAGAGTTTTCATATCATCGTGACTTTGGCAGCAGGTTGAACCCAAATACCTGTCCTTTTATATTGGTTTTCTCCCTTTACTATTCTGGGTAAAATCACATTATCTCATATGCTTTGAGTGCTCCTTACTAAGTCTTGCAAATGGATGTTTGTAACCTTAAATATTTCATCCTATGTAATAAATTTTCTCAATATAGAAGACTAAAAAAATCAACCTCATATTCACATTTCAAAAGAAGTACGAGTTTTTTTGTTTCTGGTTTTATTGAATGGTGTTAGTTTTTTTTTTTTTTTTTTTTTGTTGCAGAGTGAACATGGGAAATTGGCAAGATAAATGACACTTTTGATGACATTTTGTGATTATTTAGGGAATTGTATAAAGTTACAATACATTAATTCCATTATTGTTGCTATTGTGTTTAAGTAGTTTTGTTGCTGCCATACATCACAAAAGGCATGCATATAGCAAAAATTGTATATGCTTGATTCCAAAATTTGCATCACAATCAAAAAATGACATTTAATAATTTGTTTTGTGATTTTTGTCCCAGCTAGGATGTCATAAACTTCAAGAAAGTAAGCTTAGTATGGATGCTCCAAAAAGGTAAATAATATCTATTAACTACTTATGACGCTTTTCTAATGGGTGATTCTAATTATATCACTCCCATTTGTAATTGCAAGCATTAATTAATGATTATAATAAAAGAAATGTTTAGAGTACATGGACTCCATAATACATCTTATATCGAAAACTTTTTGATACACAAGTATGGTTAATTATGATTGTCACCAATGTATTAGACTATTAGTAATTACTTTACCAAAGTGGTTCATGCTAAACATGCTTTTGCTCATGTAACTAGGTTCAAGATACTATTACATAAAAAAAGTTTACATTTTATTGGGGATGTTCTGTTTGCTTTTGCTTAGCCTACGTAACCTCCATTGTCATCAAAAAATTGCTTCGTATGAAGGTATAGGTATGATTTGTTATAATTCTTAGTAATATATTAAATTATTAATGATTAGTTCATCAAATTGGGTCATGCAAATCTCCCTTATTTCCGGCTTCTTTCTGCTTCAATTTTGATGGTACACTAATTTCGCTTAATACATGCGATTTATATTTGAATTTGATTTCTCTTCTTTAAAAACTCATGTACATTTGGGGTATATATATATATATGATTTGTATGTGCTGTTATGTATGTTATTTGCATTCACGTCACAAGTTTCGCACGGCCCGTATCTCTCATGGTTTGGCTAACCGACTTTCTAACACGGTCCGACTCCGCCGCGAAGCGCGGGTCGCCCCACTTGTAACTTTTAAAATGAAACCTTTTTTAGATTTAGAATCTACCATTGCAACAAACTTTTTATTTTACGTTTCGGTATAAACTTTATTAAAATACGAGTCCATCTACGTTTTAACGTAAATTTTATTCAAAACGATCCGCGTTAAATATATACAACACATATTTAGATGTGTTAAATTTTTTCGTTTGAGTTGTCGGTCTTGCACAAAAATGTGTTATACGTACAACACAAGATTTCCAACCCGCATGTTGCCATGGGGACCGAACGCTCGAAGTATTGAGCTTATGACCTACAAGTTATGTTACACGACTACACCCATTACACCACAAACTTATTTGCAAAACTCGTCGTGTTCATATGAAAAAAAAATTGAGAAGAATAAGAAGAAAAAAAGACTTATTTTAGTGGCGTATAAAGGAGAAAAGAAAAAAAAACAGTGTGTTTGCCTGTTTGGTGCAGTTTTTTAACAGCGTTATTTTTCACCACTTGTACTATGGTACTTGAACATTTAAGCTGCTTTAAGAGATGAATATCATAACCAACACCAAGATACCATTAGGTTAGAAGCTCTTTGGTGTATGTTTAATGCGATAGAGAGTATGTTTAACACGGGGATGTTTCGGATTCTATTAGTTTTTTTTGTCTACATGTTATTCTACCGCCGCAAAGCGTACAAACCATAACATAAACACACGATGATCTCAGCCACAACACACGGAGATCATACCGCTAGTTATTACACACTTACACCCCTCCAGAGTCCAGACAGACAACTCAAATAGAAACCGATTTTAATATTTATCCTCTTTCTGTATTGGTCCAGTTTAAACTGATGATCTGCACTAATTCGGAAGGCCCTAACACTTCATTTATAGGTGGACAACTTCCAAAGGGTATAATACATCTCTTTTTTATAATTTACCTATTTTATCAGTCAACAATAGAGAAGTCCTACTCTAATTCTTTGTCATACAACATTTCTCTCTCCATTGAAAACAGGTTATATCTCTAGTAACAATCTATAACCCGAGGTGGTTGTGGTTCTTAATCTTGTAAATGTATGTGTATGTTATATATAAATGAATTATATTGATATACCTGTAGCATCCTTTGGTATCAAAAACAGGAAAACAACAGGTATAAGTGTGCACACAACTTGAATCCCGACCCCAACAATAAGATTATCGAAAGAACCCGAAGAAATGTTCAAAACATAAGCCAAACCAGCACCAACAAATGAGCTTATCGTGAACCCAAAGTTGTTAATTGAGATATAGAGTGCAAATAGAGTCCCTTCTATGCCAGGTGGACATAATTGTCCAGATAGGATCAAGAAAGGCATGAACCTGCAATCAGAAATGAAGCTATTACTCAGTTTGACTTTGGATAGTCAAACACATTGTTTTTTTAGACAAGAAATTATGATAAATATATTTGAGATCATAAAAGGTATTACAAATAGGAGGTGGTTCATGGTTAAGATATGCACACATCATTACCAAAACTGTGTTTTGTGCACCAATGTTTAAACCCTGAATCCCAAATAAGGTTGAATTTAAAACATGCTTTTTCTGCTCCAATGGCTAGCAACATTTTTATAAATAAACATAGAGGTCTTGAAAATAAAGCACATACTTGAATTGATGGACTGCATCCGAGAGGGCCGACCCAAACAACACCATTGTTTTGTCTAATATGTCAAGTGAAACATTTAGTCTAGAAACCAACATTAAGTCTAGAAGAGCCAATTGTGCCAGAGTAACATGAGAAAACCTGCAAACATATTTCAGATTAGGATCAATTAGCAAATTGAGTAACAGGTCAAGCAAGTTCACATGGAAACTAGTAACTTTTTTGTACAGGTTGAACGGGCCAAACTGAGTCCGGTCATAATACCAAAAAAAAAACAAAAAAAAATCTAAATTGTGTTGACTATGATACAAATTACAAAAAATTATATTATTACAATAATAATCTAAAACTTTTGAAACAAAGATTTAGGAAGTTCTGAATTTGTATGCATACAGAATATATTTTTGGCAACTTTCAATTCATTTGAGATGTTTTAAAAATTTGACATGTTCCCCTTATAGCCGACTTTTTAGTTGTCACGTGTAACATAAAACACAACGCAAAATCACAAGTAAATGGGTCGAAACTTTTATCTCTATGAGATGTTATTTTTTCATAATACTTAGTTACTTACATGAGAATCTTTCTTAATTTCATCGTCTTTAAAAAACGGTTATACGTAAAAGTTCCAAACATGAGGCCTGTCCACCCAATAACACGTGCCGTCCCCAGAAAGGAAGCTTCTAGATTCAGAACTTCTGTCTGGTAGCGGAACATAACTGTTGAGAGATTTGGAATGATCGCCTGTGCTAGGAAAAACCAACCCATTGGTCTGGTTTCCCCAATAATCTGAATCAGAAAATAAGCTATAAACAAGGAACTAACTATGGGAACCCCTTTAAACAAGGATGGAGCCCGCTAAATAAAGGAAACTGAGGAAATGATATGTCATGAATAGAAGTTGTAATTGACAATGATATAAAGTAGTTAACCATTTGACCCATTACCAGCTTCGACCATTTTGCCACCTCTACATACAATTTTTCATAGGAAACAAAAGTAATAAATATTTATCAAATTGTACCTCAGAATAATTGGGCGTTGAAAAGCTTTATACAAAGTATAACCAGCCCCTATAAATGATTGGAACCATTGTGATGGCAAAAATTCATCTTTTTCACTCTCCTGATATTTACTGATATTGGACATTATTTTCTTGCTACTTTTATGGCTTCTTTTTCTCATCAAAGTACCAGCTTTAGGAGGTGAAGGTGATTCTGTTGATAATCTACCTTCATCGAAAATATCTATATTGGAGTCGTTCAAAGTAGAAAATTCGGGCAATTGTGAGCTGCTTATAGACTTATCCGCCACAAAACTACATGAAAACAGTTGTATAGTTGGCAAAACAGAAAAAAGTAAAAATATGTTGTTCATTTGAAGGTTTTTTAGCGCATATCCTCCAAACAAATTCCCACAGATTCCACCTAGAGCCATTGTCATCCATGATGCTGATTGCAGATCGCCAGAAAATGTAGGCCTGAATAGAAGTAAGTGCAGATGAACGGAAAACTTCAAAAAAAAAATAATAAATAAATAAATAAATAAAAACTTACAGATAACAAATACATGTACAATACGATTTATGAGGTCAATAGTGTAACTTCACTTGGACAAAAAGTGTTTCGTGTCAACAAAAAACAACTGTTTTGACCTTTATCCACCCGCCCGACCCATTCACATTTTCACCTCTACTTTTCCTGTACTACCATACTACGGATTTCTTTAACTTTGAACATAAACAGTGCTTCAAAATTTAACATTTGTTATAACTTCAACACATCTATGGCTTTCAACTATGATGTAACTTATTTCAGTTTTAGAGTTTATAATTAGATCTTTTGCCTACAAAAGTCAAACTGTACCTCAGGAATGAGAATTACAAGAAATGAAAACGTAAGAAGGACGTACTTTTCATGCCTCGCTGCCTCTGCAATCATTGCATCGATTACAACATCTGCCATTGCCGAGCCCAGATTTTGTAACAATAAGAAAATCATGAGTTGATTTTTAGAATTCCTTACGGATTCCAGAGATCCAAGAATCACCCATGGAAAGAGGGAGAAGAGTGTCCCAATGACTAAATAAGGAATCCTTTTTCTTCCTTTGATTGGTATACAATCTGATATTATTCTGCACCCAAGATGTGCAATGGATTGGTTCAACTTAATAACTGATGTCATTAAATAAAAAATTAATCGGCATAAAAACAAATGAATAGCAATTAGATCAATACCCATATATTGGTTTTATGATCCATGGAAAAAACGATACGGATGTCACAAACTGCGAAGCAGAGGGCGATAGCTTTAATATGTCATTTAGCTGGTAGGAAACTGCTGACCATACAAAAGATCTAAACCCCTAATCAAATAAATCATGGATAACAACATTAGATGAGTTATATAAGAACCCAAGAAATGTCATATCAAGACTGAACTTCTGTTTCCAAATTGTTCTTAACAAATAAATACAGCTTGACTAATTTTCCATCATGAACTTGAAACGTATTGTTTGTGACGTAATCAATGAAAATGTTATTCATTCTGATGGGAAAAACATCAAAGGACTTATGTAAAAAACTGATGAAAATTGAGTTCCTACAGTTGGATGTTCATACCAACTGAACTTGCTACCGTGAAGTGTTCCAACCAATAAAGATAAAAGTTGACGATTCGGTTTATCTTTATTTTGGTATCTATCTTTGTAATCTTGTTATTATTTGCCATTGCCATTATCTTTTTTGATATTATAGAGATTTGTTAGCTATGGTATGTAACTTAAGAACTGTAATCAAACGATAAGAACTTGTTCGTAATCAATCGATTTACACTCTGAATTATTACTTTGTGTTTTTGATAGTTCATGAAGTTCCTAATTGTGATTATAAAATAATGCATCAAACACAAATTCTGAAGGATTATGAAGATTACTCATTCTAAAATTATGACTCCATTTCTAAGGCTAAACAATCAACAATCAGCTTAATCTGATCTTAAATCTCTCTAGCATTTTCAAAACAACAACAATTTCAAAATTTAAACAGTATTCGATTATTCATGTGACGTTTTCTTAATTCTGAATCGTAAAAAGTGGGACGAGAAAGCTAATAACGTTGAGAGGAATACCGAAAAGCCCTAGAAAACGATCAGATGGTGAATTTGCTCGTGAAAAACCCTTGAATCAATGAACGTATGATCCATTTATAGCAATGAAAATTGGGGATGAGAATGAAATTAAACCTGATTGAAGTAAATCAAGCAGACGAGCCAAAGAAAGGAAGCGCCGAATGTGATCTGAAGCTGTTTGATCCACCCTATCATTTTGGTATGGAGAAATTTGGGTTTATTACATGGGTGGAAACGGAGAAGAACATCGAAGAATGACTACGTTTCTCGTTGCATTTTGGAACAATATAATAATATATTTAATCAATAAAACCATTTAAAGCACCCTTTCAAATATTAGAGTAAACTTTGTTTTTAGCGTGTTTGTACATTTTAACAATTTTAGTCTTAACCTTTTAAAAATCTCAATTTAGTTTTTCACATTTCATTTTTTTTTTCAATTTTGATTTCAACGTTAATAGTTGTTTGAAGAGCCGTTAGACTGTCCTCATGTGGTCCCCACATGAGGTGTACTTTTGTCATTTTCGTTTGTTTAACTCATACTTTAAAACAAACGGAAATAACAAAAATACCCCTCACGTGAGGACCATGTGAGGACAGTCTAACGGCTCTTTAAACGTTTGTTAACGTTGTAACCAAAATTGAAAAGAAAATGAAATGTGAGACACTAAATTGGGATTTTCGAAAAGTTGAGACTAAAACTGTTAAAATGTGCAAACGTTTGGGAACTAAAAACGAAGTTTACTCCAAATATTACATGCTCTAGGGTATTATATCGTGTAATATACGAATTAAATGACTGATACAATGTCAAGTAAAAAACGATATTTACAATATGATTTAATTACATATGATATAAGTAATATTGTATATAAGTATAATATGATATTCATAGTTATCTACTTATCTGTTAATTTATGGTTTTCATGTTTATCTTTGGATTTAAGATAGAAGGCATCGAACAAATTTTGTAAACTATATATATCTTTATAGAGTTATAGTTCTCATACAAGGGTGGTCCTGTGACATGAGCAAGGTGGGCGCCCGTCCAGGACCCAAAATTTTAGAGGGCCTGAGAATTTGAAATTTTTGTTTATATGTTTAAAAAAAATATAGTTCATGATTTATTTAAGTATTTTTAATATAGAACGTTTTGCTACAATACTTTATTTTTTATAATTCTTATTATGATTATCGTTATTTTATTGACTTTGTATGTTAAGGGGTCCAAAAAGATTTTTTGCCTCGGGCATAAAAATTTTAGGATTCTCGGGGTCGGCTCTCTTCTCATATATACCAAGTTATAAGCATTAAGATTTATTTTGTCCCATATGTCAAACATAATCGTTAATCTTTAAATAATTAATCTTTAAATTCTAGAGATTTAAGCTGCGTTGTAACATGACGCTTTATAAAAAAACTAATAAAAAATTAACAAGTAAGAAACTTAATCTAATAGGATGTGGACATGCAGTTGTCTGAATGAATCCATTAAAGTCAAGATACCAAATACACTTATAAAGCATCGTAATAGTTACTAATATTATTGAATTATTATGAGAATACAAATAAAAGTATATAATAATAAATACACTTTGTTGGTTCTAAAAGTTAGCTTATTATTTAAAAATGAATTCCTTATTTAAAACAATTTTTATTTCAGTGAAAGACCGACATCCTGTTTGGTGATTAAAAAGTATCGAAAGAAAGAACAACTCAACACTACTTGGGTGAACGTAAACCAAACATCCTATTGATGGTGTTATGTTTGAGGGCGACGAACCTAGGCCTTACTAGACTAGTCCCATATGTATTCCGAAAGATAGTCTATGAAGCGAAGATGCCTTCCTGCTAGGTCTATACAATCGTTTCGTATCCATTCATTTTTTTCATTTGCCCAACTCAATTAAAAAAAAAAAAACATTTACAAAAAGTTTATAGGAGAT
>JBCNJP010000024.1:54884209-55007209 GCA_039602395.1 Deinandra increscens subsp. villosa | reverse complement strand
GATCGGTCGTGGATGATTTAAAGTTTCTTGTAGATACATAACAACCGAAGAAACAACCTCCATCTTATCGTCCAATGAATCGTCGAAACCCTAAAGGTGTGAGGATGGGGAGGCCATAACTTTCAAAAAATGAAAAGGGGAATAGTTATATTTTATATGGGAGAGGAGTTTGAGAGATGAATGATGAAAAGTTATATTTTATATGGGAGAGGAGTTTGAGAGATGAATGATGAAAAGTGTATGTTTTGTGTGTATATAAATAGAAAAGGGGAATTTATTTTTTAAATAAACTAGCCATTCTATGCCTAGTTGTTTTGGAGGTTATGCAGCAACAGGTGCTATGACCATCGCTAGGTCTTCGAGTTTTTGCCTTGTAGCATTCCGGAGGGTCGTTGGGACGCTATGGATTGTGGTCGCGCCCACTACACATAGTCTTAGTAATTGTAAACGGATGGTTTAGTTAAATAGTCTATAAACCTAATGGAGGGTATGACTTAATTTGGAACTAATCATCTTCTTCTCTCTCGTTGCTCTTTCTCCACAAATCTGCTCATAACACACCATCTCATTAAACAGATTAAATGTAAGAATTCAAAACCTGATTATTTTCGTATCTTGTTTTGGATCACATTAAAACTTACCCCCTAACTTTAAATTACTACAATATTTTCCATCAGCAGCAGCCCTTGTACATAGGCAAGCTGTTGACACCATCAACCAGCCAAACAAGATCATATCCCTAGTCCAATCTATCAACTTTCATTATACTAAATCAAATACAAAACAACTAGCACCATTTTATTAGCATAAGGTTATAAACATACATACATTCTAGATTCAACCACAGTAGATTGGCATGCTAGCGGGCCGATATACAAACGGTTTGACAGCATGTGAGTAGCCCGATATATGATTGTAACTAAATTTCACACCTGAAAACCCGTCTCCAAGATGAGTGCAGTGTTCATGGAAGCTGCTAATCGGTCTTGCCAAACAGGCATCCCACCTTTCACTCTCGGGCATTGTTTCAGCGACGGTGTATATTCCCCTTGAATTTGTAAAAGCTTGATAGTTTAAAACTTCCCCAGATTTTGTTATGCAAAGAACCGCTACTTCTGCGCCTGTAATCACATAGATACACCATTTTGATCTTTAAAAACAAACACCACAAACTAGCAGAAGTTCACTGAATCAAGATTCTTGAGATATATGAGCCTATGGGTCCATGAAAAGTAAAAACCTTCACTTGGCATGATTGAGCTAATCTAATTCCATGTTAAACAAGCAAAATTTCATAATTCTTCAATTGGGATTAGGGGTGTTAAATGGATCATGTACATGGGTTGGCCGGACCCGCCAACCAACCTGAAAATTTAACACAAACCCAAACAAGACCCGGGTCTGAAGATTATATCACACATGTGAACCTAAACATGACATGCACATTCACATATTGACGCGAACATGATTTGTTTAACATGAAATTTTATCTTGGATATTCATAATCTAAAATACAAACTTACAACAAAAAATACAATTTAAGCTACAAAACTTTAATTTCTCTTTTAACTTTTAGATTTTGACATAAAATGGAACTGAAAGCTTAAGTTATGACATATAACACCTTTTTAAAAAAATTTATAAATATATACAAGACAAACGGTTAACCCATGCGCCGTTAGGCCAACCTAGACGACCCTAGCTAACGTGTTGACGGGTTCGACTCGAAACTGAACCCAAACCAATTTAGACCGAACCCAATCCCGTCATTTTGTGTTAGGCTTGTCTCTGGTCATAAATTATTAAATTCACATAGAGGTGTGACATAAATGGTTGCTTGTAGGCATGAAGCAGTTAACTAAATGAGGTACATCAAGCATCCATGTCACATGAACATAACATCAATTAACAAATTAGGGTTCTTAACATCACTTTTATGTGCTCTAAACTTTTCTCAACAGAATCACTGAAAACAACCACCACTTTCAGAAAACCCTATCGACGTAATTCCACTTTCCAGAGCAGGAAGCACCGGCAAAATTGATTCAAATTCACAAACGAATACACATATTCTGAACTTAATTAGACTCATAACAGCATCAATCGAAGTAATTTTCGAGCCAACGACCAACTCAACTTGCACCAACAAATTACGCAAAAACGGAACTAAAATCACTAATGCAGCAAACACGTACACCAAATCGAACAATCAAATTCAAACAGATGATCCAACTTCTAGCTTGAATCACAAAATCATTGAAAACAACCACCAGTTTCTGAAAACCCTATCGAAGACTTCCAGAGCAGGAAGCACCGGCAAAATTGATTGAAATTCACGAACGAATACAGATATTCTGAACTTAATTAGACTCATAATAGCATCAATTAAAGTAATTTTCGACCGAACTACCAACTCAACTTGTACCGACAAATTACGCAAAAACGGAACTAAAATCACTAATTCAGCAAACATGTACATCGAATCAAACAATCAAACAGATGATCCAACTTCTAGCTTGAATCACAAAATCATTGAAAACAACCACCAGTTTCTGAAAACCCTATCGAAGACTTCCAGAGCAGGAAGCACCGGCAAAATTGATTGAAATTCACGAACGAATACAGATATTCTGAACTTAACTAGACTCATAACAGCATCAATTAAAGTAATTTTCGACCGAACTACCAACTCAACTTGTACCGACAAATTACGCAAAAACGGAACTAAAATCACTAATGCAGCAAATCGAACAATTAAACTATACAGGACGAACGAAACAGGATATGTGAATTGAATCAAGGTACGAACGAATCGCTAGGGTTTGAGATTGTTGACCTACCTTCGAGGACGTGATCTTCGGGACCGACGGAACCGTCTGCGCAGAGATCGCAGACAACTCTGCCGTGGATTTCGCCGGTCCAGGCTTTTACGGAGATGAATGGGAAGATAAGGAGGACGAAGAACAGAAGCAGCAGCAGCTTCTCCGCCATTGTTTGGTGATTTGTGCTCCCATGGAGATGGTTGGTTTTCACTTTGTAGCGATAGCTGCTTTGGAAAACGTCGGGTCGTCGGTGGTTATCCGACTGGATTGAATACGACCCGGAAGAAAACTGTGTACCGGACTACCGGTCCACTTCCATTAATTGTTTTTATCTCTATTATTAAATTGCATTAAAGATTTAATGTAAACGTATAAAATACGTTTGCAACCACGTACTTTATACAGTTTTATACTTTTATTCCAAATCCTAGCTAACTTTTGCGTTTTCTGTGTATCTCTATTGAAAATATTCTTAGTTTTCTTTTAAATTTCTAGCTATTCGGAAAAATAGCGACTTTCTCATAAAACGTGACGCTTAAAAGTTTTATCGTTTTATGTTGGTTTATCGGAGAAGTAATCTTTAACAAATAGTTTGTTGGCTTCACCACGATCCCATATAACTTGGACTCGTCATCTAGCATCACTTGAATTTTCGACTTCAATAACAACACTAACCGCACTAATAAACAACTCATTTTTCGCTTGTTCGAATTCGCTTGACAATGAAGAAGATGAGTATGAGATTTCCATTTTTCTTGATAGAAATTTTATAAAAAAATGGTTGGTTAGAGAGAAAGTTTATATATATGGTTGAAGAATGGTCGGAGAGATAGTAAAGAATAAGAAGTTAATTTTAAATTGAACCGTTGGGAAACCTAACCCATCACACATCCATGTTGCCTATTGCTTTCATCACGAAAGGACCAACCACCCGGTCAGAGGTTGGTGTACGAGGCCTTTTTAAGACTATCACGATCCACCACGAACCTTTTAAACAAAGTTTTAGGTTAGTTTTATAATGAGTTTTTATTCAAAATTGAAACAAAAATTTGGGTTTTCTAATATCTGTCCTAAGGGCACACATAAGATGTAATAAATGCATATCAAAAATTGAAAAAAATACAATAAATGCATCTCGAAAACTGAAAAATACATTTTTCAAGAAAAATCTGTATACTTTTTCCATTTTAAAAAATGAATCTTGGTATATTTTTTAATTAAAAAAAAATATTGTCTTTTTAAGTTTTTAAGATGCATTATGTATTGCATTTTTGACAAATATGGAGGAGTGTTGGTGAAATAGGTTACTTTTATAATTTACAGTAGTTTTATTTACACATTGGAGGTTTAAAATTCAAAAATCTAAAACATTAGGCGTTTCCCAATTAGTCCGCCATTTCCCAATTCTTCCGCCATTTCCCTCCTCCGTACAGTGACGGCGATGGCAAACGAACCGCCATCTTCCATCTATGAAGAACGCCTCGAGCTCATGGGTTCCCCCAATCACACCTCATTTTTCTCAAAGAACCGCCAGATTCATAAAAAATCCAGCCACTAAACCCCTCCATGAATCCGCTCCTTCCTTCAAACCCACCAAACAATCAAACCCACTCTTCAAATCATGGAAACCCCCACCCCCCAAATGGGCCGAATGGGTCGACCAAATGGCCGGAAAACACAGCGCCGTTTGGATCAAATCAGGCATCTTTGACCCCATCATGAGCTCTATTTACGAAATCCCCTGTAACAATGACCTGATTTCGGAGCTGTCACGTTTCTGGACCCCGAAATCGAACACGTTTGTGTTGTTCCCGTGGAAGGAGGAAGTCACAATCACTTTAGAAGACGTAACAATCCTCGGCGGGTTTTCGGTTTTAGGGGACCCCGTTGATGTTGATGATGATGGCATTGTTGTTTCAATACCGGATTTGGCTGGAAAAGTTGAAGTGATGAAGGAGTTTCGGTCGGAGTTAGTGAGAGGCAGATCAAAGAAAGCTTCACATTCGAAATGGATCGAAAAGTTTATGAAAAGCGAACACGAACAGGAACACGAACACGAGATTGAACATGTTGCTTTTCTGTCACTATGGTTGTCTAGATTCGCTTTCCCCTCGGGCGATCAAGATTCGGTTGGAAAACATGTGTTCCCGATGGCTGCGAGGCTATCTCGAGGGGTCAAACTGGCGCTTGGGCCCGCGATTCTTGCGTACATTTATCGTAGTTTGACGAGGTTGAAAGAACAGTCGGTGGGTTCGGATTCGAACCGTTGTGTTAATCTTTTCGGGCCGTTTCAGTTGGTTCAGATTTGGGGGTATGAAAGGTTTCCAGATATCGGACCGAAAACCCCGAATGAGCTTAGACCGGGTGAGCCAAGATTAGCCCGTTGGCACGGTTTGAAACCGGAAGTTAGCGTACCCCGGCTCGAGGGTTTTATTTGGAGACCGTATGTTGTTGATCTACAAAACTGGAAGCAGCCTCTCTATTACCAAGATTATGACCAGATTTTATCGGACTCGCTAACCTTAGACGATGATTTGAGGTCCTTCGTTCGTTTTATAACGCCTTGTGAGCTCGACGGGCTGGGTTTTAAAGCGAAATATCATCCGCACCGAGTGGCTATGCAATTCGGGTTTGATCAAGACATTCCTGGTGATGTATGTAGTACCAAATCAAGTGAATTTGTGAACTTTTTTGTTCCATCAAGATCGTTTCGACCCGGGGTTTCGAAGCGGTACTCGGATTGGTGGAAGAATGTGGATCAAATGGGGGTTCAAAAGGATCAAGATTCATCAGTAGGTGAGAGGATTAATGCATCAGTGGAATTTAGAAAGTTTGACCATAAAGATTGTGGTAAGAACTGTGATTTTGACTTTGTTGACTTGACTATTGAAGATGGATTTGATGATGTTTTGGTGAGATTGAAGAAGATATGTGATGACACCAAGAGGAAGATTGATTCCCTCAAAGAGTCAAAGATTGGTGCTCCAAGAAGTAAGAAGTTGAGAAGTGAATTAGGGAGTGACACAATTGATGTTATTATAATTGATTAGTTTCATGCATTTGGAGGAATATTTGATGTTTTCCCCTTTTGGAAAGATGATGTTTAGAGGTATGAAGTTGTAATATGATGTTTTTGGTATTGTTTTGTAGATTACTAAATATGTATTGAGTACTTTCAAACTAAATAATTTGTAGATTACTAAATATATATCTGTTGGGTATTTGTTAGTTAATGCCTATTAGAAAGACAAATTGATATATTCACCAATTTTCTACTGTCGTTTTATGTGAAACGACTTTAAAATGACCGTTTCAAACAAAACGACCTCAATACGATTTATGGAAAAGGGGGGCCCCCTGAATTTTAAGGTTGTCGTCGTCGCGACACGTCATCTCGTTTTGTCTGAAACGACCGTTTTGGACAAAACGACCGTAGAAATTGGGTTTCTCTAGTAAACTCACTGAGTTTCTCTATAACCACTCGTTAGAAATGTGTTATAAGCCGGTTCGAAATTACTAATATTTAAAGATGGATTCTTTGAGCAGGTTTGACTCCACCAGTGACATATCTGGTACATGAGAATAGGGGTGTCGTTTTTACCCGAAACCTGATTACCGAACCCGACCCGAACCCATTTAAACCCGATTTCGTGTAACCCGATTGACCCGAACCCGTTTTAGCTATGAACCCGAACCCGAGATAATTGTACGGGTTGGTATTAGGGTTGGTTTTAAGTTATTCGGGTCAACCCGATTAACCCGACTACAAGCATACATGTTTTTTCCGTCCATAACTCGTACATGTTTTAATATGGTGATTAGGTGATATATATTGCATTCCAATACTATTATGTTTATTCCCTCGTAAATATAGCCTTCCATAATCCATTCCAATTCCATGTGTATATTTTAAATATTGGATATGCATTCAATGTTTTCATAATTCTATCTGTTTTGAAAAAAAAACTTGATATTTGATTGAATGACTAAGTTATGTTTCATAAATTTTAATATATTATATTTATAAAATGCTTCATGTGTGAATTTATTTTTTTGTGTGAGTTTGATTTTATTTGAATGAATGTACATCTATGTTATGTTGAATTTCTTTTATTTTATTTAATGAATATGTAAACATTAAAGTAAAGTGGAATGATGCTATGTTTACAATAATAGTATGTTTAATTATCATTGTTAAGGAGTTATGTTGCTACAATGATGTTGTGGTTAATGATTTCTTATCTTTAACCCGAAACCCGATTAATCCAACCCGAACTAATCCGAAACCCGAAATCTGAAACCCGAGCAACCCGGGGCCAATTAGGGTCGGGTTATGGGTTGGATTCCATCTATAAAAAACCCGAAAAACCCGACCCATTTAACCCGAAACCCGAATATGAAACCCGATCAACACCCCTACATGAGAATACCAAGTTTTTTTTAGCGATTATATAGAAACTTATGCATGAGTTTTTTGAATGACACCATTGATTTTATGAAAGGGAACACATAATGTTATGTTGTTTTTATTTATTTTTTTTTAATAGTTTTTTTTTAAAATTTATTGCGATACCCTTCTTGAATCTATTTGAGAAAGATCATTGACTATTGATACTTTGATTCGTTCCGTTTTACAAATCGAAACCCTTAAAAGTTTAACCCTTTTCATCAAAAGGTTTGATTTCTTCAAGTTTGATTCCTTCCAAGTTAGTATATGTATATTGTACAAGTGGGTCGATTCGTGCTTCACGACAGAGTCGGACCGTTTTAGAAAGTCATTTAGCAAAACGATTAAAGATAAGTACCGTGTGAAACTAATGTCGATAACACATGTAAATTTTGTTGTAACAGAGAAAATAAATGTTAAATCATGCATTTCATATTCTACCAAAGTGAAGAGTCTCGTGACCTGCATTTAAAAAAGAAAAGAACATAAACACATCAAATATAAGAAAAAGAAGGAACAAAAGCATGCAACAAAGTCTAGTAAAAAACCAGAATTGAATACAAGAGATTGAATATACTTATAATTTTATCAAATAGCTCACCACCTGTGCTAAATTCCAATATTATGTAAATTTTTGTGTGGCTTGCTAGTACCCAAACCAAAGTTCAACAACTAATTAACTTCACAATTCCTTCAGAAAGGTTAATATGAAAGTCAAACAACTTATATTCTAGCTTAAGAGATCAAAACCCTAATCCTCCCCCAAAATAACCTATTCAATGCAATCTAATTTCAAGATCAGTATATACCTAATCAACCACACAGACAAAACTACATTGTAACATATAGCGAGTGAGACGAAAGTACGAAACATTTAACCTGATCAACCATTATGCTTGATTATAGTAAGTAGCTCGATCGAGGAGTTTCATAACAACATTTTCATCAGTCGTATTCTGAGCAAATTTCACCTTTGCAAAGGCACCTTCACCGGTCGTTCTCCCGACCTCATACTTTCCAACTTTCCTCACCACCATCTCTATCTACTCGCTTCAATTCAACCATGGTTATAAAAACCTGAAACTCACAACTACCGTCTCTCAATGGCCGTCGCCCCTTCCTACAATTGCACCCATGTTGCCACCGCCCACCACGGCCATTGAGAGGCAGTAGCCATGGACGGCGGTAATTACCCTAATGCCCTTCGACAAATTATATTTTGGAAATTTATTTTTTATAATGCTTGGTCAAAAAGTTAAAACCCTATTGGTGGGTCAAAAAGTCAAAACCTTATTTCTGTGTCAAAATAAACACTTCTTCACTTCGAGTTCTAATTTCTATTCATGGTTCTTGAGTTCATCATCACGTCTTCACTTCCCACAAACCCTAGTTTCGTCATTCTCTCCATCGTTCTCCAGCCGTCTTTGGTCGAACGGACCACCGCAGCGCCGCTCCTGCTCGGCTGTCCTCCACCGGAGTGAAGGAACCACCGCCGTCCGCCCCTCTGCGGCTCTGCCTCTGAGAAATTTCATTCAGATTTCATCGAAGAGGTCAGTATTGAATTATTCCTGATAGAAATCTGCATGATACTGTTAAATTGTACAACTGTTTTGGGATCTGAACGATATTGAAATTTGAATGAAACCGAAAAGCAAAATAACAAAGTTACAAAGGGTTAGAACTTAGAACTCGATTACTAATTCACTATTTTCGATTTCTTATTCATTAGCCAAATTCAGTTTTTTTTTTTTAGAAATTAGAAATTGATTAGATTAAAAATTCTAGTGACTTGTGTTGACCATTTGGTAGAAAAGTGAATTCATATATGGTATGTAGTGTAGATTTGAATTGCTTCCCTTAGTTAGTTGAAGTGATAAGAAGGGACATTAGGGTACTGATTATACTTTAGGCAGAAATAATTTCTTTAAGAGTAAACTTCGTTTTTAGTCCCCAACGTTTACACCTTTTAACAATTTTAGTCCCAACTTTTTAAAAATCCCGATTTAGTGTCTCAGATTTCATTTTTTTTTTCAATTTTGATCTCAACGTTGACATTTGTTTAAAGAGCCGTTAGACTGCCCTCGTGTCGTCCCCACATAAGGTGTATTTTTGTCATTTCCGTTTGTTTTAAAGTATGAGTTAAAACAAACGGAAATGACAAAAGTACACATCATGTGGGGACCACATGAAAACAATCTAACGGCTCTTTAAAAACTGTTAACGTTGAGACTAAAATTGAAAAAAAAAAATGAAATCTCAGACACTAAATCGGGATTTTTAAAAAGTTGGGACTAAAATTGTTAAAATGGGCAAACGTTGGGGACTAAAAACGAAGTTTACTCTTTCTTTAAACATGTAAAATCCACATTTCTTCTCCAATTGCTCACTCCCAATCAAATAGAACAAGGTATGCAAATCAAAACTAGTTTTTTCAGTTTATTGAATGGCAATCCAATAACTAGTCTTTATGATTGCTATCATCTTCTTTCTATTACAATTTACTTCGTAAAATGAATTAGCTTGAGGCGTTATATACTTACTATTTTTTCTCTTGAAGATAATTAGTTGTGCTTGACCTGTTACACAAAGAACATTTATCGTTTAGGCAATATATCTGAACTATGGCATTTAATAAGAATATGTAACATCTGAGTAGCTAAGTAGGTAAATATGGTACTATAGAGCTATACAACCTTAACTTGACCCCCAAAATGATCGAAGATGTAATGAAATCTTGTAAGGAACAGCTATATATTAATCTATATAAATATTTCGTTTATAATGACATCGTAATTTTATTGTGTGTTTTCTAATGATGGTGCATTTTTATTATGGTATCATATGTTATTATTTTACCCGACCCGACACAAAAAGTTTAGTTTTGAGTTTAGTAGAAATAAGAGGACCAGAGAAAGTGAGTCCATAGTAAAAGAAAATCCTGGTTCCACCACCAATATTGCCCCAAATTAAATGTTCTATTTGATGTTCAATTCGTTGTAGTTAGAAGCGGACTGGGGATTTGTTTTTCGATTCCTTGTTTTATGTTTAACATATACAAGAATGTAGGATCAATCTTCACCGAAAACTCCTGATGAAACTAAATACGGTGATAATTTGATATTCATCAAAACAAAACTATTCTATCTCTAATAAGTAATAACTAACCCATAATTAAGCTACCCCGCCCGAAAGCCTGTAGCAATTAAGCTGCATTACCATTACTTTAAACACATTGATAATAACAATCATTTATTTGTATACTAAGCTCACTTAGGTCCTTACCACAAACCGAGGACCTCTATGACACGGGCGAAAAAGTCGTTCATGTCAAGAAATCGATTCCTATACAACCTGATTAGAACCCGGATTGCTTGCCAGTTTGTACCAGTTTTATATATCTGGAGAGACTGGAGATGGCCCTGATCCGACCTGAACTGGTTTGACAAACTGATCTCAAACTGGTTTATGCCATTTGAAAAAAAGAGTCACTAACTAGCCGTTTGGACAAACCGATCTCAACTAGTTTATCCAAAACGTTGTTTTCTTTCATGGTCGATGTGTTACACACATCATAAACGACTATGCAAGACGGTCTCAACAAAAGTGAAGGAAAGAAGAGACGACTTTTCCAACAGAGAACTCTATAGTTCATCAACCGAAAGAGCGTCAATGTCTTTGAATTCCTCAATCGAACACACGAAAAAATTGAAATTTTCTATCAAGGTGAAGGATTTTATTCACGATCTTGACATCCAACATTCCCTCTCCATAATCATGCATATTGTTAGCGGTCACCATAATCCTTCCAAGGTACCCGGTCACGGTTGTTTCATCTCGTGTGTCTCAAAGTCTATCCCAAGCCGTCACAATTGGGCTTGTTTTACCTGGGCATTTACTTTTTCTTTGAATGACAATTTTATATTTGTCCATCGCAGGGATTTATCCCTTACCATTTCGAAAGACACTCTTAACCAAGACTCCAAAAGTTTAGAAAAATACCAAATGGAGTCAACAATACTTGTGATAACTTTATTCAATGGAAATAGTGGCTTTAGATAGCCTACAAGACCAACATAAACCACAAAAGAAGGAATTAAAGAAAATTCCATAACAACCTGAACCCGCACGTTTTATCAAGTAACTCATGTACTTGGGTAGACTGTAGAGGTGTACAAACCGGTTTTTTCTCCAAACCAGTTAGGGTTGGGTCAACGAAATTCAAATCGATTTTATTGACTCCTGTTTTCAAAGAGGAAATAATCGGATTTAATGAAACTGTTTTAGTTTTGAAACTGGTTTGGGTCAGGTTATGCGGGCTAGAAACCGGTTTGGTTGTGCTGGGTTAAAAACCGGCTAAAAGCCAACTGTTCGGATTGAGCCTTATTAGGTTTTCCTTAAAACCGGTTTAAAAACCAAGTACGGTGCCGGTTTCGCAACCTGTTCGATTTCCCAATCCTATTTTTTTTTCCACCTCTAAACTTTAACTTGTGGTTAAACCTTTTATTCAATAAGAGTCCAACAAAATATAAATATAGTTTAGAAATATGTTTTAGTATAAAAAAGCTATCTGGGTCGCTGGGCCAAAATCAGACCGGCTTATAGTGAATTTTAGTTTAGTATCTGGTTTTTATTTATTTATTTTTATTTAAGCCCAAATTGAATTATAGAAGCAAACTGTAATATGAGAAAACCTAAAATTGAAGCTGCCGACTGGGCCACCCACAGCCACCACACAACCGTCCGGCGTCCGCCCTCCGCTGCTACAGTTCAGACGTCAGTGCCCTCACCCCCTTGTTAATTTTTATTGCGTCTCGATTGAAATTGTATGCTATTTTCTCATATCATGTCCACTTACATAAGTGACAATTACTCAAATTTTGTGTACTATTTTTTGAAACTGCCTTAGACCTTAGACTTGATCGGTTCTGTTTTTTTTTTTTTTTTTTTTGTGAGACTGTTCAGTTGATTTTTGTTAGTTGGTATTAGTTTGTGTCATTGTGTACAACTTTGAATTGGTTTTTTGAACAACTAATCAGTTGACTTCTGTTAATTAGTTAATTTCTGTTAGATGATGACAGATGATATTAGTTGATTTTCTGTGAACTGTTTTTTTGAGGACTATGTAGTTGATTTCTGTTAGGTGCTATCAAAGAATTATTTAGCTGTCTGTGTGCGAATTTTGGTGCCAACTTGGGCCGTGAGACTTGTTTAGTCTGTAGGTGCTAATTTGGGTGTGACTTTTAGCCATAGGGGCTAATTTGAGTTTTGTTTAGTCATTAGGTGTGAAATTGACTAAGTTCCATGTCAAACCAAAAGTACTAATCAAGTTGCCGTATAAGGAAGAATCAATTAATTGCCGGTACTAAGCCCAAATAATGGTAGAGAGTTCATAACATAACCGTTGGATAAGGGGCCCTAGATTTTTAGTTCGTCTTGGACCTCCAAAACGGTTCAGCCGCCCATGTCCTCAGCCTAGTGCATGACATTAACTAAGGGACTAAACCTACAGTAATGACAGGACTTAAGTACAATAACCACTGGTTAGCTATGAATACGCGGGTAACTAACCATCATTGCATCCATTAAATTTTGAATGAAAAAAGGAGGATGCCTATAAATACTTAAATGGTTTCACACCCATACTCTAGAATCACGCCTCTGTGATATGCTAGCCTCTTGGATGGTATCATATAATCCAAGTATCCAACTTACTATTATCGCATCTTCAATACTTGCATACAGCATAAATATACTCTTATAAACAAAAACAAAAAATTACCACTCTCCTTGACTACCATCACTATGAATCAAAACTGACTTTTTAATCTCAGATGGCTTCTCCGGTCTCATTGCCTAGAACTGACTATAAAGAGGATATGAAGGTCAATATCAACAAGAAGGTCATCAACTACATGTCGAAGCAGTTCTATGTTGCATCAATTCTTTTCTACTTTTGTAGTAGAAATTAAATTAGATAAACAAAAAATGGTTTTACGTCTTTTATTTGTTAGAGCGATAAATCTTTGACCCATCCTGTAGTTGCCGTCTCCTTGGTAGCTGCTTCTTTTTGCCACGCAATCTCTCAGCTCATAAAAGACCGGTTGTTTTTTCTTGTCTCCTATCAAAGCCCTTCCTCTCTTTGAGTCTTTTTCATATAATCACAACATTTTTTTTTCTTTAACATATTAAAACAAGGTAACTAATTATATGATATTTTTAGTAGCCTCATTTTGAATTCTGAGATATGGGTTTCGTGTGGTGCTTTGAACTAACTCATGAGTAAGTATTGTCTTTGTGGTTTTACTTTTATTTAACTTGGTTTTTTCTTTGTGCTTTGTAATAACATTTTTTTTTTACTTTTTGATGCATTTTATTAGTTTGTTACGTTTCTCAATTCTGTATTTTGAGTATTTGTTTTCTAGGTTCTACAGCTGGTTTGCATGTTGCCCAATTTTTTAGACCTATTTAGACTAGTATTTTGCATACTTGTCAGTTGTTCTTTAAGCTATTATAATTTTGTGAAATTTGGACTACCCATGCTTGTGAATGGAATTTATATTAAAGGCTCATATTTCAAGTGTAATTCAAGCTCGTTTTCTTGACCGCCAATGTGAAATGAAGTGATGCCATTATTATAATTAAATTTGTTGAATGATAATACATTTCTTTGACCAGTTGAGGATATGGATGCTCAAGTTGAAACCATCGAGGCACGGCTACAATCATTCATTGGTCAATTCCATTCAGAACTAGGTGTTCTTGATAGAATCATCCACAAAAATAAGAATCAGCATCGCAGAAGCTCGTATTTTCAATACTTGTTGAAGGTGTTAGTTATTATTGTTACCTACGGTTAGTTACATATTTTTTTTGTTATTTATTGTTTATGTGACTAGGGTTATTCTAATGTAGGTTAGAAGAGATTGTAAGCTTCTTCAATCAACTAACTTGTTGGAAATTATTAATTCCTCTTTTCATGTCATTAACGGGAATCGACCTAGGCAAAAGGTGCATCTTTTGGAAAGGTATCACCACTCAAAATACTTACTATTCTTGTTTTGCAATATTGCATATACTGCAATCTGTTGACTTGAGGTTGACTTTATTCACATTTCCCAGTTTAAAGAGAAGAAAGTGTGATGGTGGAAAGCAAAATTTTCTATCGCGACTTCAAGGAGCCGCACGTCTTCTTTCACAGGTGATTCTTACATTTTCACACATCCTGAGTTTTTCTATTTTCCAGAAGTTGGCTCCATTTTCAATTTTTCTTCCTCAGATGGCGGAACCAATGCTGAAGGCAGCTATGTATCCTACAGTCTACATACACATTAATTTGTTGTGGTTTTAATATCTTTCATGTTATTCACAAGGTTCTATCATCTTAACTGTTTTCTTGGTTATAACTCACCTTCATAATCACTCATTACATATACTTGCTGAATATAAACATTTTCAAGCGGGAACACGCACAATTTGTTCTTCCTTTTTTAGTTTGAATTCCTTTATTACTGTTTATTACATTTTTTTTTCTGGTTGTATATCTCCTTGACTTATGCACAGTGAGATATCTGCTTTGCTTGCTCGATCCTTTTTTATGGGATTTTCTATGACCCTGTTGGCTCTGCTTGCACGCCTTCGAGTTTTGACTCAGCAAGTAAGCACTACTTCAATAACTAATTCATATAATTCATAGTTTGCAAATATTTCATCAACTAGGCTTTTCTAGCTTTGTTGCTACTTGGCATCAATTTACACTTTTCTAGCTTTGTGGTTACTTATCATCAATTTCACACATATTTCATCACTAGCATGCCTTTGAGTTTTGACTCAGCTAACTCATTAAGTAAGCAAAATTTGATTTAATCGTTGATAATTTTCATAATTTTGAACAGATACTACTCGATGTCGTATCAGTATTCAACATGGCTTCCTCTCTATCTCGAAAGCAGCAGTCTGTCAAACTTAACCAAGAAGGAATCGAGGCATTTCCCACTCTGTTAAACTTGTTAAACTATGACCACTTTATGTCGTTGAGTATTATAAATATATCTTTCTAACCATATTTTCGTGTGAATGATTCTTAGGTATATAGAGAATACTACCCAACAAATGAGCAAATTGTATTTTTAGAATGTGTATGGGAGACGGACAAATTCATTCTGCTCGAGAAAAAGAGTGAAGTAGAGAGCACAAATCCGGAGACGGTAAATGAGGATGTCATATGCCATGGTTTATCTACTGTAGAGTATCAAAGTATTGAAACTGTTCTTGGTGGTAAGAATCTGATCCTTTCGATCAGGGTTAATAATACTTACTACTATAAAAACCAATATGCTTTCTTACTTTCTACAAAAAGTCTCTCAATATATAAAAACTAGCATAGTGATTTTTTAATGTACTTCTTTTGAGTTGAGAAACTTTAATACACCAAAATTAGTTTGACTGTAAGAATATATATTGGTTTTTACTTTTTACAGTATTAACCCAATCTGTTATCACAATTATGAGGCATCTAAAACTTTTCATAAACATGTTATTATTCTCTCTTTTTTCTTGTTCTAGAAAATAAACCGGATGATGTAATTGTGGCCAAAACTTGTGAAGAAGACCCTGCTAGCATGAGGACCCATAATCTTTCTTCAATGGAGGGTCTTACTAGTGACTGTAAACAAGTTGAAGATGATGCAGACCCGAACGATCAATCAGGTGTTCTAGAACATTCCACGGAAAACGTAGAACAGGATGAGATTACATGTTCAAGTGTGTTGGCTAATCAAGATTTACCCAAACTTAAACCCAAGAAAGTTGCATTTATATCAGTGAAGAAGCCAGAAGCTTCAAAAGCTAATGACACAGGGCTTCTTAATAAGTTGAGTGATGGAAGGGTTAATGGTAAGAAAGAAGATCAATTTTTCAGTTTGCTCAGAGGTGGAATCTGATAATCCTTTTTTTTCTTTTTTTGACATCTAGAGTAATTGCTTGGAGATTTTTTCTTAATATATAGATTCATTTAGACCATTTACATCCCATTTCTATTCTTTAACCCCATTGTGAAAACAAATTTGAATGCAAATCACTTAAAAGCTACTTCTATCATTCATCTTATTATCATTCATCTTATTCTCCATCTTCATATATCCATCTTCATATATTTAGAGAAAACCGTCCTTGTACCTCAAATTCCAAATTTGATGTTTATTATTTGTTTGATTAGGGCAAAGTTCCTTAAAAACCTCTGCCTTTTTTAAAATATCCTGAACAATATCCAACGAGTGATTAATAATCCTGTTAGACATAAAAAAGTAGCTATCATCCCCTTTTCTGACGAATCATATGGTTTTATGTTCGATGTCAAATTCATTATCTTAATATTCTTTTTAAGTGGACGTGAGTGGTAGAAAAAAGACAAAAAAAATGTTAATTAAAAGTATTATTTAATTAAGTGAAGATATCTATAAAGAATGTGATGTGAGAGATTTTTGAAAATTATCGATAAATTCAGAAATTAGATTTATAGTTAAATTATAAGAATGAAAATGAAAAACATGTTATGAGTGTTCTTAGTTCATGGCTACTTTTGATTCACGTGTTTCTTCATACATTAGAGCATGGCAACATGCCCGATAGAATGCTTCCAAAATGAATTTGTTTATAGTATAAAAGAAATTGTTTTGAAAAATTATGAGTGTTACAATGGCTTACAAGAGAAGAAGTTAGAACTCCGTTTAATGTTGGGAAAACCGTAAAATTCATAATGGTGAGAGGAATGCATTTACATTCTATCATTCATGTAATGTAGACATCATATCAGATTCTTTTTATCCCATCATTAGTCCTTACTAACTTTTAGTGTAAATATCTTTTATTTTTTATACTCACCATCTTTCATCTAAATATTGAATAAGAAAAAACCAAAAAGTACACACTCCCCCGTGTCACGCCACATAACACAATCACGATTTGTCAATTTCAAAACCATAATCCAGACGACCGTTAAATGTGTTGGCGGACGACCATTCAAATCTTGGTGTGTGAATTTATTATAACTTATAAAATATTTTTTAATTTTCAAGTTTAATCATCCTTAAACAACTATAAATACAAAAAACAATTTCCTTTGATTTAGAGTACTTTAACATAAGAGATGTGTCTTTATCCTAAAAAGGAGAAAATCAAGTGGATTAATAAATAATAATTTGATTTGAACTACTCATGCAGTCAACGAAAACGACAGGAAACAAATATGGAACACAAACACAAAATAATAGTTTTAAAATTTGGATTTTGAGTGATTTCCAACGTATGCATTATTTCATACCGGATCTTGTCTCATCATCTCCTCTGGTCTTCTCTTCACACTTCTCTCTCCAACTCTCACTTCCACCATCTTCTTTTTTAGTTGATCATCCCCAAAACCTGCAAAATCCTTCTTTGGTAAGCCTTTTTAATCTCCTTCTATTAGGTTTTCTTCATATCTTGTCATAACCTGTTCTTGAATCTTGATCAGTAATTTTTTCTTTTTTTTTATAACGAAAATGTATGATGATTATATATGCTACTGAGATACAAAATGAGTGGTAGTTTGGATTATTAAAATCCAATTTGTACTTTTGAATCTGTGTATTAGGATTTTAAATTGATTCTGTTGGGATTAGATTTTGTGGATGATGAGTTGTTGTAGCCTGTTTAATGCGTCTGATTCGGTATCATCATCATCCAGTTATAAAAAAAAAAAAACCATAGCAAAACCATTGATTTTAGTCAGTTACTGTTACCTTTTTTCTGTTTTCTTTCGGTTATGGTTAGGTTATTCAGAAATTAAACAAAACCATTTGTTCTTTAGTCGGTTTATGTTACCTTTGTGGCTTTGTCTGTTTTGTTTTTAGTTGGTTATGTTACTTTTGTCTGTTTTCTTTTTGGTTCTTTCGGTTATGGTTTGGTTACTTCAGAACCATAACAAAACCATTGTTTTAGTCGGTTCTGTTACTTCTATCTGTTTTCTGGTTCTTACGGTTATGGTTCTGATTATAGAGAACCATAACAAAACCATTGTTTATAGTCAGTTCTGTTACTTTTGTGTGTTTTTGGTTCTTTCGGTTATGGTTCGGTTATTGAAGTGCTTGCTTCTTGTTTATGTTGATGGATTTCTTATGATTTTTACTATTTGTTGGCCCTTTTAACACTTTCATTTGTGAAAATCATCTAACCACTTTCAGGGAGTTGATATTGGTCAAGATATACCACCAATCATGGCTCAGACACTTGAAGCCATCAAGGGTGGCGGTGGTTCCATAAAAGTTGGAACCATCGGCACCATCAATGCTCTGATGTCAAGGGAACTACAGTCGGTTAAAGTCCCATCTAATGAAGTTGCAACGGATACAACTTCAAAAGCAAAAGTGCAAGCAGATGAAGCAAGCACCAGCAGCAGCAACAACAACAACAACAACAACAACAACACGATAAGTGAAAAACACACTATCGTTGACCCAAAATCCAAACACCATCATGCCAGGAAAGATAGTAGGAATCCGTTTCTTCGGTCCGATAGTGCCTCTACGGATGGAAATGGAACTAGTAACAAAAGAAAAAACGAGAAAAAAACGTCTTGCATGGTTGACATAGTTGATGTAAAATGTGGAGTTCCTGATAAAACATGGGCGAATCCGATAACTAATCGGTTGAAGAAACTCACTTTCTCGAAGCTTTCAGAAGCCCACGGCGTTAAGTAAACACGCGGCAGGCTCGGTAACAACTGTTGTTGGGCGGAACCAAAGGCGGGTCGAGGATCCGTTGACCTTCCGGCTAGTCAAACTTATCTATCAATAAGTGCATTCCGTATGGTTACTTTCTTGTAGTTTGAGGAACCTAAAAAGAGGGAAGATTTGGTTTTGTTGAGTCTTGCTTTTTTTACTTTATTTGTCCACAAACTTTTGTGTGGAAGGAAATCATTGTAAGGATATGAAAACATGTCATGTGTTGATGTTAACATGTTGCCAAATAGGCAACACATGTATTGTCTATTATGAGTTGATGAAAATTGACAATTGGTTTGCTTTACATTGAATAAGTGGTCATCCGATTTGTCCTATTGTTGATGTGGGGAATACATTTAGTTTTCACCGAAATTTTGGTTTTAAAAAATTTCAATTGAGGAGTTTAGGACTGTGTTGGGTTTCTACGGTCTTGATGGTCTCGATTTAATGAAGACATGAAGATTGGGGTTGGGCGTATTTATAACTTTAAGCGTGTGTTCGCTTTGAAAAGAGACGAGTATAAAAAATTGGCCCGTAAAATATAAATTTATTATCAAATAGACGTTAAAACTATCATTAAAACTTCAATATATTGTAAATTCTTATTGTACAAACTTAAAAACTAATGTAAAAACCATTAAAATTTACTTTAATAAAGGCTATTTCGGTAATTTTGATGTTTTTTTTTTAAATTTTCGTGTATATCAACATGTTGGCCACCTAACGACTTAAAAAAATAATCAATAAAACAACTTTTTTTGAAGGGGGTGTCCGACTATGTTGCATATATGCAACATATGCAGCATTATGTGTTGCATATAACAACATATGCAAAATGGTATGTTGCATTTATGCAACATATGAAATATATCATTTACATATATGTAATATACTGAAATATACCATGTTTCATATATGCAATATAGGTTTTTCTTTGGTTTTTAAGTTTGTATAATAAAAAGTGGTTTGTATATGAATTTTACCCGACATCGTAATACCTAACATCTTAGCAAAAGGCCAAAAGATGATCTAATTTAAATAAAATAATAATACATGCATAAATACATCGATGTTAAATAATAATAATAGACAAAATAAAAATATAATAAATGTTACTAAACACATTAAACTAAGATTTTTCGAACGGGTCGCCGCTGATCGACGGGAGCGAGGTCGCCGGAAGGTCGCTGGTGCTCGATGAAAGCCGATCGGAGGGGGAGATCGGCACCGCCGACCCTCTCTTTCTCTCTTCTTTTTTTTTACTTTATAAATGTTTATTAAAATTATATAATTAGTCCCTCAATTATTATAACTTTATTAAAAAAACACATACAATGCCACGTCAGCTGCCAAGTAAGCAACATAGGTGCCACCTCAGCAAATCACTAACACCGTTAGGGTTCAACTAACGGCATTTCATTATAAGCACCTACCTCATAAATTGGTATTATTGTGAGCAAATTTTGAAACTCGTATTATTATCCATCAACAAGATAAAACTTATATTATTAAAATCCAATTAAACTTAAAACTAAGACCAAAATTTGATTATTTTTAATCTTGTTATTATAAGTAGAATTGACATCACTTCTTCGTAAGATTTCCATTTAAATGGTTCAAAATTTAATTAAGAAAAAAATCCAACTCAAGTTAAGACTTAAGACCAAAAGATTTACTTCAAGAAAGCTGACAAAAAATTTGAAATTGTGAGTAACAATGAGTGTATACTGATGTCAAAATATGTACAGTTTAACTACAATAGATTCTGAAATTTTTATAAGGTTAGAAGGTTTAAGGATCGGTTTTGATTTGGTTCGGTTTGATCTAACATGATATAATTCATTTTTACATCGTTATTGTATCAGAACCCATTTCTTTCACGAAACCTTTTTCTTTTACCATTAAACAAAACATCATACAATAATACTTTTATTTGCACAAATCTTAAGATTATTACCTCGCGTTGTAGCTAACGTGAAGTCAACCCAACACTATTGTAAGGTAGCGTTTGGTATGCAAGAATAGAGGGTGTAATGGAATGGGTCATTACATTGGAATGAAAAATGACATGTTTGGTAGCACATTGGAATTGAATGGACCATTACATAAGGAATGTGGTTCCTTCCATATATAAAAATTTTCATTCCTTAGGGGTGAGGTGTTTTTCTTTCATTCCCTCATGTAATGGAATGAAAAGTTTATTCAATTTAATTTTTTTATTAGAATTTTATTAAAACAAAAAAAATCAAGAATAAAAAAAATAAAAAAATACGAAAAAATAAAAAATGAAAAAAAATAATAAAAAATGAAAAATAATAATATAAATAAATATAAAATAAAAATAATAAATAAAACCAAAAAATAAAAATAAATTTGTAAATAAAAATAAGAAATAAAATAAAACTTAAAAAATAAAATATTTAATAAAAATAAATTAACTAAAAAGTTAAAAATTAAAAAAATTAAAATTAAAAAATTTAAAATATAAATATAAATCAAATATATTATTTTAAATGGAAATATTGGTAAAACTATATTCGATTACTTCATTTATAACTATCAAACAACACGAATAAATGATTTATTTCATTCTTACATGGTAACCAAACAGGATGATGGAATGGTAATGATCCATTTCATTCACTCACCCATTCCATTACCTTTTCCATTCCATTCTCATGTTCATTCCATTACGACATACCAAACAGACCCTAAGTTTTTGGAATCAAAGACAAATTGGATAATCTCTAGGTCGTATAAAATCTTTCCAAAATTAAAATATTTTGATGATATATTCAATTTTCTTAGTCAGATAAAATAGAAACCTTTCTCAGAAGACGAATATAAATTTTATAGTGAATTGTGTATGATAAAAAATCGACCAAAGTTTCACTGTTAAAAACTAACATATAATTTCAAACTTCAAAATTAATCGTTTAAATGCTTTCTAATGTTTTTATATATATATTTTTTTCCTATTGTAAATGGAGATGTGCAATTTGGAGTTGGATTAGTTGGGCTCACGAAAGGAACCCAAATTAAGGGATATCTGCTGGGCTTAGGAACATTTGTTGGACTTAGTGGCTTACTTAATATTTTGATAAGGAGCAACAAATAATTCTCCCCTCATCTCTGCTAGGGTTTAGTTAGCGTATATCTCCGATAAAATTAGGGAGGAGGGGTTGAGATGGTTTAGGCATGTGAGAAGGAGAGACGACTTACCGTTGAGGGAAAAAGAAATAGAGATAGGCCTAAATTGACGTGGGAGGAGCAGATTATGCATGACATTTTAGACTTGCACCATTCTGAGGACATGATCAATGATAGAAGAGTGTGAAGACGTAGGATAAAAGTTAGGGATTTTTAAGATTGTGTGCTTTTTTATCCTCTTGTTCTCGGTGTGTGCGGTTGTTTCCCGAGTCTAGTACCTTGTGTGGGTGTGTAGTTCTGTTGTACCGCAAGCCACGATTTATCTGTTGTCTTGTGTTCTGTTATGTGTGAGTTCTTATGGTTCGTACACTTGAGTCATTTTTGATCTTATGTTGTGTCAATTGACAGTTATCTGGGTATGTTTGACCTGTTATTTTTGGTATGACTGTTTTTTTTAGCTGGGGGTCTCTTTGGGTGTAGTTTCTTTATCCCTAAGGGTAATGTGTAAGGTTTGTTCTTTTCTTACCCTCCTTAGACTCTACCATGTGGGTGAGATTTTACTGGGTATATTGTTATTGGTTTTAGTGGCTTAGATCTTGTGATTTTGGTTCTTGGAATTTTCATCATAATGATGAAAATTAGTTTCGTATAATTATGTATTCCTCTTCTCATGCCAAGGTTCTTCTAAATGAGTTGTGTTCAGGTTTTCGTTCAAGATTGTTTCATTCATTATGGTTTAGATTTTTGTGTCGTTGTTTGAGAAGTTGTAGTATTTTTGATTTTATATTCTCAACTATTTGTAATCTTGTCGCATTCGTCAAATTTTGTTTAGAAAATAATCATGATTAAATCCATAAGTTGTTGAAGATCGAATGCTTGATTTATTCCAGTACATATTTTTGACAATTTTTTATATAGTGGACAAACCAATATAATGAACTACAGTGACAACCATCATAGATTAGAGTAGTTATTTCAACAAATCACAAATTAAGCATAAGAAGGGATCAAATTTCTTTTGATGTATAAACTAGTTCTTGAGAACATAAGTCTTCCGAAGCAAGAGTTGCTTTCGAAGCCAGATTTCTCTCTAACATGAAAACTACTGTTGAAACTAGAAGTTTAAAGCTTAAAACAAATAACTTTATGTACAGTCTAGGGCCCCGCCACCAGACGTGTGCCCTGGACCCTTGGAGACTAGATTTTAAGTTTAAGAACAAAGCATAGTCTTGTATAAGTGTTCACTTCACACCTTGTAATTTGTACAATGTATATACTTAGTTCTACTTTAGTCTTAAGCCGATCCAAGTACACTAAACAACTTGATGACACTAATCCACCAATAACTATCACGTATCAATACTGATACCAAAGATCAATGATTAACATTGACTAATTATTGAATATCGTTTTATTTTATATAAATATAATATAATATATGTATATGATACTAACCAATTAATGATTGAAACACTTTGGGGTGTGTCTGTTAACTTCTCATTCGTAGATACATATGTGTAAACACAATCATATGTGGTGTATTGGGCAGACTCTTGTAACATAACCTTTAGGGTGGGGATCGGGGGGGGGGGGGGTATGGGTCGACAACCACCCTTCGACAACTCTCAAATTTTCGGCAACATAGCGACAACCACACCCAACCCCTCGGTAACTTCATTTCGGCAAAAACCCAACCCCTTTTCCGTAAATCTTTGCCGATACTTGCCGAACATATTGTGTGAGGTGTGTGGGTCCCTTCTTCAACTCTCCAACATTTTGCTAAAATTTTTTTATCTAAAACCATACCCTCCACAAAACACCCAAAAGTTTAAACTTTTTTCTCTCTCCTAATGTTACCTCCCTATTGGTTAAATCGTTTGCATAAAACTTTTTGGCCTAAACCATACCCCCCACCCTTAGGTCCTAGGTTCGGTCCTTGGAGCGTGTGGCTTCTAAATCTTTTTTCCTCGGTAATGTTTTTGACATCTTTTTTCCTTTTCTTTTAGGTTTTATTGATATTAGTTTCACATCATTATTTTTATTTATCCGTTTTTTCTTTTCCTTTTCTCTTTTTTCTCTTGTATTTTTATTTAATGTTGTTATGCTATAGCAAGATAAATATTTTATGTACCCATATTATCCTTTTAAATCACACCTATGCACCAATGGCATCTAGTGTAGTTGGTTGAGGCTTTGGCTTGTGTTCCTAGGGACCCAAGTTCTATCCTCACTAATGACATTATTTGTCCATTGGTATGGAGGCCAATGATAGGAGATCCGGGGAGACCCGGATTCGATCCTTGAGGCGATCGGGTTTTACCGTTAATTCGTTGTCGTGCCTACGGGCGGGCGGGTTAGCGGGTTTTCCCCCGGAACTGGAGTCACATGGACGCTTAAGGGCTTCGTACGGCTGGGTTGGGCCAGCTGGCGATGACCTTTAGCCATTGGGTCACCCCGTACGAAGTACCTGGGTTTATTCTATTCGTTGCCCTTCAAAAAAAAAAATCACACCTATGCAACGAAGTCTAGTTTGATCATTTTAGTCAACTTTAGAGCCGAAAACTTACAAACTTTTTCAAATCATTCAATTTCGAATTCCAAGATCTTCTTCATCCAACTTCCAATTCTCCACACCAAACTGCCCGTTGAATCTCCTTTCCACCATCATCACCATCTTCAAACTGAACCTCTCATCCCACCAACAACAATGGCGACCAAATCTTTCAAATCCAAGAAACCCCCATCAACTCCCTCGCCACCCCAACAATCATCATCAAGATCCTCTTCTCTTCCTTCCCATCTCGCCATGATCGAGCTCAAACACCGAATCCTAACTTCCCTCTCCAAACTCTCCGACCGAGACACCCACCAGATCGCCGTCGAAGACCTCGAAAATATCATCCAAACCCTAACCCCCGACGCCATCACTCCCCTCCTCAACTCCCTCTACGAAGCCACCGGCGACTCCAACAAACCCGCCGTAAAAAAAGAAGCAATCCGCTTGTTATTTGTTCTCTGTAACACCCACACTGATTTGGCAGCTACCCATCTCGCCAAAATCATAACCCACATTGTGAAAAGGGTTAAAGATTCCGATTCGGGGGTTAAAGACGCGTGCCGAGAAGCAATTGGGGAGCTTTCTGCGTTGTTTTTGAAAGGGGAAAGTGGGGCTTCTGTGGTTTTGTTGTTTGTGAAGCCGTTGTTTGAAGGGTTGAATGATCAGAATAAAGGGGTGCAAGCTGGTTCGGCAATGTGTATGGCGAAGATGGTGGAAATGGCTTCTGACCCACCGATTTTGGCGTTTCAGAAGATGTGTGGTAGGATCTGCAAGTATTTGAATAACCCTAATTTTTTAGCTAAGGCTGCAGTTTTACAAGTGGTTTCTAGCCTTTCTCAGGTTTGCTCAATATGCCTATTTACATTTTGTTTGTGATGTTTTTTTGTTTTTGGAATATTGTGTAGTTGTAAGGAGATGCTTTTAGGTCATAATATGTGTAGTTTATCATAAGGGAGATCATAAGTCAGCCATGTTAAATTCAATATTACATTCAAGATTAGTATAGGGTTTTAAGGGTGATTGCCGATTATTGGGATTTTTTTGGTAATATTTAGAATATGTGACATAGTTGTTAAAGGCGTAAGGGGTACTCAAGGCTCAAAGGGTGAGCATTGGGCTTAGGGGCTAAGAAGCGAAGGCCCTAGATAAACAAGACACATAACATAAACATATCAGTTTTAGGGGGTTAGACTTTAGTCATGTTTTAGCCTTTTATGTTGGTTCCTGGCCATTTTTAGATGTTTCGGAAAACAGTTTAGACGGAATTTGTAGAGTTATGCTGGGATTACGAGATTTGGCTGGAATCTTGCCAGAAGTACGTGGGAAGCTCCTTAGAGTGCCTGGATGGTTGCTAGAAGCCTAAAACATGTTACTGGAGAACTCACAACATAGTTGTCGAAGGTGGAAGGGGTGAGCATTGGGACTAGGCATAAGTCTCTTAAAAAGCAAGGGCCAAAGATAAACAAGATGCGTCTCATAAACATATTATGTTTAGGGGTTTTAGACATGTTTAGAGTAGTCTGGCCAGAATTTCTCCTAGAATTACAGGATTTGTCTGGAATCTTGCTAGAAGTTCGCCCTGGATGGCTGCAAGGTGTTTCACCTGCTCCTCGCCTTGCTTGAGGGCCTAGGCCTACTCTTGGTGCACATTTGACAACCGAGATCCCACTAATACCTTGCTAAATCCATAGGATCGGATATAATGCAGCTTTTGCTGGCATTTGGCCTTCAAGGGATTAAAAGGCAAAAAATGCACTGATTATTTGATTATTGGGATTTGATATCTTAATAACCAGATTGTAGAGCTTGATAAACAGAATTGCCTCTGGTAATATGATTATAGGAGATGAATAATCAATGTTGAGGTATCAGTTTCATTTCAGTCTACCCGTTGCCACAAAATTGATAATTTAAGAATATAATAACCTATCCCTCTTTTAACCTAAATTTGAGGGACTTTTAGTCTTTTACTTCCTTTCACAAGTTGTGTCTCCTTTGTTCACAATAATGTTTTGTTTGGTGACTCTGTGGATCAATTCCTTAAATGAACAGATTTCTTAAACAATTTTACATGTGATTATGCGGTGATCATTACTCTTCAAACAACGGTAACATGTCCAAACACTATTTGGTTGACTGATTATGATTATTGAGCATCATAGAATCACATTCAAATTTCAAAACACACACCCAAATACCCTTAAAATCGGACACTTGGAAACTTACATTTAACTTTCATTTGATTGTGATTGTGCTGAAGAGTTGGGGGTGCTAATTGCATGATGTGAAAATATGAACTCTGTCACAGGTTGGTGCTATTTCTCCACAAGGCTTGGAGTCACTGCTTCAAAGTATTCATGATTGTTTGACCAATTCTGATTGGGCAGCTCGAAAGGCTGCTGCTGATGCATTAAATGCTTTAGCATTGCATTCAACTAACTTGATCACAGGAAAAACAGCTCCCACAATAACCGCCCTTGAGGATTGTCGCTTCGATAAGGTTAGTTTTGAAATGCTACAATTGAGAACTACAAAAAGTAAACTCAAACCCCCTTTTAACACAATAATACAAAAATAAAGTTGTTTTGGTTCAATTTCTACAGATAAAACCTGCAAGAGACAGTATAGTAGAGGCTTTGCAACAATGGCAACGTCTTGCAGGAGGTCCTGAAGATCATAAAACACCAGGTCATGGTGAGCACAAAAAATCCCATCCTTTTTATTGGTTGGCCACCCATCTATTTATGAATGGGTTGATTGGGTTTATGTCCTATTTCTATGGGTTAAGTGGGTGAAGCACAAAAGCGAAAAAAAAAGGATTAAAGAAAACGAGCCAGATGGGTTGAAACTTGAGGGTTGTTAAAGTGTATATGTAATGCAAATAACCTCTTAAATAGCTTTGTTCAAAAAGTTAAACTAAACAACTTCCTAAACCCATGTATTAATTTGGCAAATAATATTGCTCTAAGTTACAAAATGATAAAATGCCCCTAAAGCTACTCTAATATTTTCTGACAATCCATCTACAGTTTAGTCTCTTGAGCTGATTTGGTGGTGTTTCTGGTTATTTTAAAAAAATCTAATTTTACAAAAGCTTTTAATTTAAAGCCTTTCGTCATTTTACCACCATGCAAGTTTATTTTATTTTATTTTATTTTATTTTATTTTCTGTGCCAGGATTGTCATGCACGAAAGTAAACCGATACTTGGGTGGCCTCTAAAGTTGTTTTAATGGTTGGGTGTCTGTAGTGAAAATTTTTGAATGATTGGGTGGCCTAGTATATGTTATCCTTTAAAAATATATTATAAAGTTTGGACAAAAAGTGTTTTTCGGGAATCCGTTTATTATTGTACAAAAAACACACATGTTTTAACCTTTAAAATTCTTCAGATGGTGAAGATTCTGAACCTGTTAAATCAGGCGAAAGAAATCCAGAGGCCCCACTAAAGAATGATGAATCGGAGGGAAGCAACATACCTGAGAAGGCGGTTGGAATCTTGAAAAAGAAAGCACCTGCTTTATGTGATAAAGAATTAAACCCTGAGTTTTTTCAAAGACTTCAAAGACGGGTTTCTGGTGAAGTTGAGGTGGTTGTCCCTCGAAGATTTGTGAAATCCTCTAACGAGCAGAATGGAGCAGAGTCGGGTCTGAATGAGACAGATGTTGCTTCACAGTCAAAAGAGAGCTACGGAAAAATGGACCGAGGAAGCAGTGGGCCTTCTAGAAGGCGGGAGTTTGAAGATATGAATGATTCAAGTCAAAGGGAGGGATTTCGGAATAATAAAGGAAATTGGTTGGCTATTCAGAGGCAATTGCTACAATTGGAGAGACAACAAGCTCATCTCATGAACATGTTACAGGTATGACAGCTGAAATTACCGAGAAATCTTTCACGTATTTACAACTTAAAGGTGGCAATTTGTACATTTTACTTAAGTAAATGGGTTGAAATAGCCACTTCCTGAATAAAAAATGCTAAAGAAGAAGAAGCTCTTCATTTTGGTCAAACATGCTGAATGTCTAATGTTTGTAGAAAACAAAAATGAGGAGGAAAAAGTGTTTTGGGCCAACCCGACCCGTTTTAACCCGAACAAAAATGTTACCTGTTTTGACAAGTTACCTAAACCGGTTCATTTTTTACCACTAATTTACATATTCTTATGTTAAAAAAGGTTGTTTTGATATTGCAGGATTTTATGGGTGGATCTCATGATGGCATGGTAACTCTAGAGAACAGAGTGCGGGGTCTTGAACGTGTTGTCGAAGACATGGCCCGTGATCTGTCATTATCAGCTACTAATCGAAGAGGTGGTAGTTACAAGATGGGATTTGAGGAAACTGGTAGACCATTAGGGAAATACAACGGTTTCTCTGACTACCCTAGTACAAAATTAGGTAGAAACGATGACCTGATGTCTTACATGGGCTCAGCCATGAGGGGTAGAGGATCTTCGTGGAGGCCCGACGGGCCTGAAAATTGGGACCACCATTCGTATGGACGAAACCCGCAAATGGGTTTAAGGAGAGGTATTGATGGTAGGTCACCTAAATCAGAAACCGAAAGGTCCGAAATTGAACAAGTTAATAGGAGAGGTTGGGGGGATAAAGGGGTCGGCCCTAGGCCCGGGCCCGCTAGTTTTGGGGAGGGGCCATCGGCTAGAGGTGTTTGGCAAGCTTCAAAAGATGAGGCCACATTAGAAGCAATTAGAGGGGCGGCTGGTGAAGACAATGGGCCTCCCCGAACTGCCCGAGTGGCGGCTCCCGAAATGACCGCGGAAGCAATGGAAGATGAGAATGTGCGAGATCGAGACACGGTTTTGACTGCGTGGAGTAACGCAATGGATGCAGTTCATGCGGGAGATGTTGATATGGCGTTTGCTGAAGTTTTGTCTACCGGTGATGATTTATCGCTTGTGAAACTAATGGACCGAACGGGCCCGGTAATTGATCAGCTCTCTGTTGATGTGGGGATTGAAGTTTTGCATGCTGTTGCACAGTTTCTTCCTGACCAAAATGTGTTTGATATCTGCTTGTCTTGGCTTCAACAGGTATGCCTTACTACATACACTACATAATTTTATATGCATACTTGAATTTAGAACTTTATGATGACCCCCAAGTCACTGGACAGACTGTAATATAACCGAAGTTTTTTTCTGAAAAAACATGAGTTTTCTTAACACGACCCAGAACACGACACGAGAAAAAACATGTTTTGGGTCAGCCTATATGACCCGTTTTTTTAAACAGGTCAACCCGAACACGACCCGCTAAATAAGTGGGTCGACCTGTTAAGGGTTTTTGAAATGTAAGTATTTATATTATGGAGATAAAAAATGCTAATATAAAACTCATATATTTTGATATTTAACTTTTAACTCTATATATAAACTTCTAAAAGTCGTTCCATTTCCCCTTTCATCAGTTTTTACTTTTAAAAATTTTATTTTTTTACTTCAAGTACATATTCTCTAATACTTTCAATTTGTTTCTTCTTATATCAAGTTAAATATATAACTAAGTTTATTAGATATTAACTAGGAATCAGAGAAAAAAATAAAAAAAAGACATAAATGAAAAAATTTCAAAATACATATGTAAAACAAGATTTTAGAATATCCGATGCCCAACACTTTATGATGACCCCCCCAAGTCATCTGGAACCATCAGACTGGTAATATATATTTAAAGTTTTTTTCAAGGAAAACACGAGTTGAACCCCTCGGGGGTGTAGTTAGTAAAGAAGAGAACTTTATGATGACTTCCTGATTAATAACTTCTCATTCTGAAAAGTACTCTTAGGGGTTTTTGGGTTTGTTTTGAAAGCGATTATGTGACACAGAGTAGTTAAGTGTTCATATTCTTTATTTTTAATTTTTTTTTTTGTGTACAGTTGCTGGATATGGTAGAGAATGGAACAACAGAGCATATGGATATCTCAATGGAGTTGAAAAGGGAGATTTTGGTGAATCTGAATGAAGCTGCTTCAACCATAGAGCCTCCTGATGACTGGGAAGGTATGGTGCCAGATCAGCTGTTGGTACAGTTGGCATCAGCCTGGGATATTGATTTGCAGCAGCTAGAGAAATGATTGCATATTTCCATGTTTTTTTTTTCTTCTAGCTATTATCGCGGTTTATAATCATAGGTGTTGGATTTGGTTGTATCAGCTGACCTGTGCAGATGAGTATATGATCCTCAGTTTTCTTTTTCGTTTTCTTTTGTTTATTCAAAAGAGTTAACATCAAAGGTTTTGTATAAAGAGTAATTAAACGATTGTGCTATGACCGAATTTTGTTTTAATCTTTATTTTACTCTTTTCCTTATCGTTTTGCGACTGAAATGAACCGGATGTCTCATTGGCTTATTAATCTTTATATGCATACATAGTAAAGATACGAGGCAACTTCGACGGAGAGGTACGAGTACGATGTTGGTTCCTCGTGGTGTTTGAGTTTGTTGTACTGCTCTGTAAAAAAGAGTAACTTAAATTTTAAATTGTTTATAATTATAAGTTAAATAGGATAAAAAAAAACTGCATTATTAGATGCGCATCCGGGGAATCGAACCCCGGTCAGTACCGTGGGAGGGTACTATGATACCACTACACTAGATGCGCTTTGATATTTCTTTGCTCTTCTTTAATATTTTTATATTATAACTAATCATCCGGATATATTTTTCTTTATTTTTTTTCTTATATTTGAAAACTGATTAAGTGTATGTGTTTTCTGATAAATATATGACACATTATATGTCTAATTTATGTAGAAAAAAGATTGAGGAATACGTGTTTTGGGCCAAGCCGACCCCTTTTAACACGAGCAAAAATGTTAACTGTTTTAACCCTTTGCATGAACCTGGCTCGTTTATGTTAAAATGTTTTTTGTTTTTTTTTTTTTGGTATTGCAGGATTTCATTGGTGGATCTCATAATGGCATGGCAACTCTTGAGAATAGAGCGCAGTTTCTTGAACGTGTTGTTGAAGACATTAGACATGACCTGTGATATGTAATTATCGACTAATGAGTCATACTTCTAATAGTATTATGATTGAGTGAGAGACATTAGACACCAGAAGGGGTTGAAATTGAAATCAAGAGTGATATTACAAGTTTTCTAGTGAATTAAGAAGGAAATATATTAGTGGGTCAAACTTGACCCGGCCCGCATCAAACAGAACCTGTTATAGAAATATAATAACTATATTTAGATCTTATAAGAGTTGTGAAGTGATATAAAGATTTGACATATGTTTACTAAATTCAAGAGGAAAACTAATGGGTAAATTTGAGTTACTTTTAAATGCTGGTAATGTATATACTTCTATATGTGATTAGATAACTAAAATAATATACTTTTTGCTAATTTTAAGTGACTAAATACTCACTTTTGAATTGGGATAAATGGGAGATTATATATATTTTTTGTGTACCTATCTTAAGAAAGACAGAAGGTAAATGATTGCTTGAGATTATAGACCATACATATTTTGACCCATTTTAACATGACAATAACAGTATTTGGTTATAACATATAAATTTGGTATCTAACTACATCAATCAAAATGCAGTTGAAACTCCAAAACAACTCCACAAACCCAAATCATAGAAACAAAACATGCATTGATCTCAGGCCAAAACAAGAACATTCTGCAGTTACAAAAACAAAAAAGAAACATAAACTCATCCTAAAAAAGTCGATTTCGGTAACCAAAACCACCATCAAACAAATATCTAAAGGAGAACTCCATATCTACTTGCCACTTTTCAATATCTTTCTTCGCTTCATTGAGATCCTCGATTCTACGTTCCAGATTGGCCTTTTTCATAGTCACTATACGATCTACATTTGGTAACTTCCCCGCGTCTTTAATACCAGCCAAGACGTTCTCTCCAATCAACCGTGGGATCCCATCTCTTATCATCTCGTCGATTAAAGACTGCAGATTCAAAGCACAATAGTCCACAAATCTGTTGACAACAATCTCCCAATACACAACTGCCTTCTTTTTCAACTCAAAAGCTCTTTCTATTTCATAAACATGATACTTTTTCAAATGATCCACCCTAATGTGTTCCCCTAAACCTTCAATACTTGTGAACTTTTTCCCATCACCAAGTTCGAGTTTGACCGACCACATATCATTCAGTTTTCTTTCATAATCATCATTACATGTATAACAAGACTTTCTTTCCAATTCTAGCATCTCCTCTACTTTTTTCGTATAACTCTTTCGCAAACCTTCAACCAACACCCTACACATCTCTTTTAGCGGCCGATGGAGTTGTAGCTTGTTCTCTGCACAATCTAGAAACACCTTCACCACCACCTCCTTTATGTACCACATGATACTTGATACAAACTCGTCGATAGTATTAGATGCATATGAAAACTGTCTTCTCACAAGTATTCGATGCAACGAACTACCTCCTGAGTTCACCAACTCTATTTCATACTGCAGAAATGGCATATTGTTAACCAGTTTTAGATCTTGAAGATTGGTTCTAAACCTCTTGAATCTCTTTGCTATGTTGAATGCTGCATGCATATGATTCTCGTTTCCATATCTATCACAGTAATATTGTTCTATAAACAAACTGCGGAGGTAGCCGGTTGCCGAGAGTTCAATTGAAAAGACTTCAGGTAATGCATCACTTATGGATTCAAAACTTTTTTCGTACTGTTTTATCTGATCTATGGAATCTTTGAGATGAGCTTCGATTCCTTGCGCAATTGGGCGTGAAGGGCTAAAAATGATTGACAACATAGCAGTAACTATGTTTTCAGAAATGACATCAAAGCCAATGTATTCTTTATCAACTGTAGATAACAAACTACCACACTCATCAAGAAAAAAATAACCAAAAGGGGGACTGTTGTACTCCTTGGAGGTTAGTTTTGTGATCAGGTATTTAGAAGATAAATCCAGTTTGCTGAAAATGGTAATAGTGTTGTTAACACAAACATGATGTTCGAGAACCTTTCGCGATAGACATGACTTGAAGTCGGATGAACACGCCACTACGTTTAGAAACAAGCAGCCATAGATTATATGCTCATCAATATAACCTGAAAGCAAGCAATTAAATCACGGTTTTTATATATGCACAGTCACTTTTACTAAAAAAAACAGCTTTTACACAGGTTGTTTGGGGGCCAAATGGTCGTGGGGCGCCAAAGTTTGGGTATTTAGTAATATTTATAAAAAAAAGAAAAAAAAGACCCAAACGACCCAAATTTGGCCCCTGCGACCATATGGCCCAAACGACCCGTGTAAAAGCTGTTTTTTTTTTTTTTTAGTAAAAGTGGCTGTGAATATAGACACAGCCACCACCATAAATAAGATAGATTCATAATTAAGTAGTTATTTCAACCAAGTATTAAACTGTGCTTACTATCGAAAAGCTCGAGCTGCTTTCGCTCTTTCATGAAATCATCAAGGTGTGTACGGATTTCAGGTAAAATAACAATGGTGAGATGATATAGCTCCAGATGTTGATTAACTGTCAAGTTGATCTTGAGACCGGATCTTTCGTTTTCGGGTATTGGTTTAACTACCTCTTCAATCTCACTTGCAAGAAGATGTTCACAAACATGTTTCTGAGAATAACTACCTTCATACACAAACCCCAACAGAATATTTGGAGAAGAAACAGTTTTTTTAAACGTTAAAACTATGGTGACTCCTAAATGAGAGGGCAAATTAAGGCCGATCAGGCGGCCGATAACACTCCCCGCGGAAGCAGATTCGTCACCGAGAACAACGATTCTAGGGAAAGGCGGTTTTTGATCTATAACTTCCATAGCTTGAAGCAGATTAATGGTGTCTAAAGGCTCCTTGAATCTTTCTGACACTTTTTTGAGGAGTGGGGGAATATTGGGTTTTGAATGAGACATTTTTAATCTGCAATGAATGAAAATCTAATCTAATGAAGCAACTGTTTATATATTGTATCGGATAAACATGAACCCTAAATGGCGAATATGCATGGTTCCAAATGTTTATCAATAGCCCTCATACTTTATATATATGCACTTCAACCCTAAGTTAATTCTAAATTGAGTGATCTAAGGATTTTAGATGAAAAATCAAGAGTTAATTGTCATTTTGATCCCCGAGGTTTATAAGTTTTAGCCATTTTAGTACAAAAAAAGTTTTTTTCTTCTCATTTTCCTCACGTTTGTATTTTCTGCCATTTTAGTCCATATCACTATAACTCGTGTTAAAAACTAACTGGAAACTATGAGTATTTTTGTAAAACCACCGCCATCCATCGCAAAACCATCGGTGTGACGAGATCTGAAAAGTCGTTGACTTGTTTCTTTCATCAAGGCTTTGAGCAGGGTTAGTTTTTACATTTCAAAAATTATAATTTGGGTTTCTTTATAGATAACCATCTCATCATCTGTGTTATGGGATGGAGTCGCCTTTGGTATAAAGAACGTAATACTATTTCATCATCCCCATTGAAAATGAATGGAAATTCCAATCGAACCCCTCAAGAAACTTGTAAAGACCATCTTCAACCCCCAAATCCTTGTTTTTTTTATCTAAATAAATTGGAGGTCGAAGGATTTGGGAGGAGGGAGGTGGCGACGTACGTGAATTGAAGGTCGAAGAATTTTGGAGGGAGGTGGAAACGTATCTACGTTAATTGGAGGGATGTAGGATTTTTATTTTTTAGGGATAAAAGTCATTAAAAAAAATAATAGATAATATGGTTTTATGAAAATACCTCTGGTTTCCAGTTAGTTTTTAACACTAGTTAGTGATTTGGACTAAAATGACATAAAATACAAACGTGAGGGGAGCTGAGGAGAAAAAAACTTTTTTTATACTAAAATGGCTAAAACTTATAAACCTCGGGGACGAAAATGACAATTAACTCAAAAATTAAATATAAATGCTAGTTTTCGTGTCAAGAGTACGAAGCAAGAGTTAAGTTAAATGTGGCTTTTTAAGTTTTACATGGAGGGGCTGTATGGTCATTTTACCTTTTAATTTGGTAATGTTTGCGTGATATGAAGCGTGCTAATAATTCGGGATTCGCTATCGGATTAAAAAAAAATATTAGAGGAGATCAACCGTGTTTTTCATTTCGCATGTATACATAAGATGATGATGGTGAGATTTACTGGGTATGATGATGATGATGTATACATATGAAACTAATTAAACGAAACGGTAGAATTTAATTTGAATTACCAAGTGTTAAAGATTTTAAATTTCGATAACTTCAACAAGATCATGACAGATGCATAAGGTACGATGTGTTTTTGAGTGTTTGATGTTTAGTTCTCAATATGTTATGAGATTTGAGTACATTATTTAGTTTTACTTTTATGTTACTAATCGATTGGTTGTTCAAATTAATAATTGATGTGGGGTGCATGTTGTTGTAATTGAGAGATACGATCACTGATTGATGATTTAATTTTGATGAAATTTAAAACAATCTGTGTCCGTTTGATTGAACTAGTATTTGAATTTTAGGTTTTTGTGAATTAAATTGAATGCTTTGCATTGTATCAGATCATGCAAACAATCTGTGTCCGTTATTTTATATTCGGGAGCATTCTAATTTATGAGAATTACCATACTATATGCGTGATTGTTTATTTATAAGTTGGCGATAATGCATATATATATACTAGATGTCTATTCACGTCATTATCTTTTTAAGTTGCGTGATATGTGTATATGCAGAGAATGTACAAGAGGAACATTTCATTCCGGTCATTCATTTGGCAAATCAACCTGCGAAAGGCATGATGTTCTCATAATTAGACATATGATACAACTTTTATTTGGAATACACGAAACACACCGCTTTCTCTATTTGAAAAAAGTCTAGGTGGCACAAATAAAACTAACCTACCACCATGTTCAAGACCAGAAAACATATAGATTTTGTAACATGAACAGAAGACATGGTCTGGTCTAACAATGAAACAAGAAATCAAGGTAGAATAACAAACCGAATAGCAAAATCGAATTCGAATGCTTGAATTCTTAACTGTCCAATGCTTCCTGACTCGATCTCTAGCTCCAGAAATGTCTAAAGGTCTTTAACTTGTCGGCAGAAAGAGTCTTTTTTAATAGAACCCGTGCTAAGTATTTATAATTCGAAAGGTTTTTGCGGGAAAACAAGAAAAACGTGTATCGCTTGTTTCAAATGGAAGGAATAGGCGTATTGCCTAGGACAACATAGTGGAGTCAACCGACTTTGACTTTTTTTAGCGAACTTAAGATCTAGGCGTATCGCCTCTTTTGTTCTTCTGCTTTAGGCGTAGCGCCTGTTTCCTCTTTTTTAACATTTTTCACTTTTTGATCTTCAACTCTCCTCCACTTCTCGGTAAGCCTCGGTATCTACCATTTCACTACTAAAACACACAAAAAACTATAACTAAGCCTCAGTTACTTAAAAGTAAATAAAATAAATTGACTCAAAATGGACTAAGGGGCTGTTTGGATGCCTCTGAACCAGGTCTGAATCTGACCGATTCAGAGGGAGTCCTGGTTCAGAGTGTTTGTTTGGTCGTCTGGATGAGCACACGTCTGACCGAATAAGAGCTTTGGGGTCTGACCGAATCAGCTTCCAGAATGATGCTGAATGAAGCAGAGGCGCTGGGGAACGACCGGAGGGGCTGGAAAGAAACAAAAACAAGACCGAGGAGACTGAAAACCGGAACAAAAAAGAACAAAAACTTGCCTTGCACGAGGCTCGGGTTTTCGGAGTTAAATGAAAGAAATTTTTTAGAATCAGACATCTCATTCAGAGATCCAACCAAACAGGTCCTTATGGTTCATCACTTACTGGTTTAGAGTCTCTTATTAAATCAGATATCTTACTGGTTCAGCACTTAGTGAAACAGTCCTTACCAAACAGCCCCTAAAACTGATACAAAACCATAAAGGAAAACCTATGTGTTTTGCAAAACATTAGGGACGATGCATGATCCATTCGGTGAATCGCACCCATGCAAAGCAATACACTTGTGTGTATTATGTATATGTAAACAAACACGACTTTCACGCATGTGCGGCCTGAAGGTATTGATTGGGGTAAGAATTGGCAATATTTTACCACTTCGTAGACGTGGCAGCGATGCGTTAGTGGACTTGGCTCTGCTTACGACTACCCATGCATGCGCAAGAGCGGTGCATGGAGGAAACATACCTTAGTGGTACTTTGACCATAAGACCCTCCAACTAAATGGCATTTGCGCACACTATATTTGATACTAACAGAATGGTCTTCTTGGGAGTCATCCTTATTGGTGACTAACGGGAGGGACGATGAATAGGATTTGAGGCTGAAAGGTGGTCCTCCCTACCTACTAGTAACAATCTTAAGGGAAGATTATAAATAAACATATTACTAACTGAGCCATTGACGAGTCCTCTCAAGTGATATTTTCTTTGATTGACAAAAGTTAAAACCATCTTTATTTTTATTTTCTTTTTACTTTTATAAAAACTTATCTTTTAGATTTAGTTAGACGCTAACATAGGTGAAGTATCTTTGATTCCGTTGTTTTGATTTCTTATTCATGGTATACTTCTAGGAAGGGGTAGGCTATTCGTACCCCCCTCCCTTACTTGTTGTACCCCCTCCCTGAAAAATTAAAACTTGTTATATTTACCCCTCATAAATATATGTACTTTAAAAATGTTTTTTTTCTAAAAAAAATATTATAAAGACTTCATTGAAAACTATTAAAAAAAATATTTTTCTTTGACAAGGAATTTAAAACTTCTTTCTGGAAAAAATATTAAAAACAATTTTCGATCAAAAAAGAACATAGTAGTTTAGAAAAAAAGTAGATAAAAAATAACAACAAATATAAAACATAAGAAGTTAAAAACTATTTTCAATAATAAAAACTAATATTTTAGCTTAAAAGTACCAAAAATAACAACAAATATAAAAAACCACGTTTACTAATAAATTAAAATATATATTTCTTTTTTAAAAATATAAAAAAAATTGTGTAAAAGTAATCACGTTTAAAAACTATAGATGAAATTGTTATTTATAATATGAAAAAAAGTATCTTTACAAATTATCATTTGACTTGTTTAAACACAATATAAAGGGAGTTCGATTTGTTTTTAGGTGGAGGTTATTAGGTTTTTTTTTCTTATGGAATTAAGATTTTTTTTATGATGTATATGTAAACTAATAATTAAAAAATATTAATTTAAGAAAATGGATATTTTTCATACACAAAAGTTTATTTTATTTGAAAAAAAAAACAAAAAGGTTTGAATTGTATAAATCTAAAAGTTGAGGGAGGGGGTGCAACAAGTAAAAAAAATAGAAGAGGGGGGTACGAATAGCAACACCCTTCTAGGAATAGCAAAGTTAAGATGCGTTGGAATGATTGGTTGAGTAACCCTCTATTGTACATGTAATGTTCGCTCATTTTTGAGCTTTTATAAAGTTTACTGCCGTTCAAAAAAAAAAACATAGGTGAATTGAAGTATCAAGAGCTCTATTTTCCCTTGTGTCCTTGGACGACCTCGGTTTCTTCCCTTCACTATACTACGCCACGATGAGTGTACTTGCCCGTGGTGTATGATGATTGTTAGTTATCGTGTTTTATAAATTTAAAAGCTTGAGCAATAGTGATGTTAAAATTGACCCATAATTGTCATTTTTTTATATACACCATACCACACACCAAACTTTTTTGCACCATTGCCGAAACACATATGAGGATTTCGAGAAAAGTCCGAGTATCCTTAAAAAAAGTTCTCATAATATTTCAAGGATGGATGATTATCCGGAGGAATATTATGGTTTTCGAATGGATGGACCCAATTTGTGTGGTGTCAAATCTGTGGTGGTCTCCATCATTTTTGGGACTATCACATGTTAGCAACTACGCCTGCGATTTTGCGAGTAGATGATGCACCACCAAAGGGTCCTAGCCATTTCTCTCATTTTTCTCCACCACCACAACCGACTGAACACAATGCATATTGTTCTAGATATGACCTCTTCTGTCACACCCTGATCATACAAAACCGGAGCCATGTGAAGTCATGGATTCATAGTCATGGATACATTGTACGAACTATATTGATTTAATAAAAGCCATTGATGTTGAAAATAAACAAGTCATATTTAGATGTATCGGAAAGAGTAGCGATAGGACATTGTTTTACATTTTCAAAATAAGTAGCATGGAAAAAGATGGACATGACCACCACATGGCGGTTATGTAAATAATTCTCCAAAAGTTTCATAGTTTGATGACTGACAAAAGGCGGGACTATGACGCCAATATGCAAGTCCTATGTTTGAGCTTCCCATTTGCAATGCAAGGTTTATCTACCTGAGAAAATCATGAGCTTAAAGAGTCAACATAAAGTTGGTGAGTTTATAATTTTTTTTGACTCGATTAATAAGGTCGAAGCAAGTTTAAGGCATACATGGTATTAATTTGGAACTGTGTTGTAATGATTAACATGAACCTCAAATTCGAACACTAACAGATTACCCACTCATGGCATCTTCCCCAAGAATACCTAATGGATAGAATAACTGACATGTACCCATTGACTATTATCGTGGAGTCAGGATTGGAGCCACCAATCATAAGCAGGGTTGTCAAACCAAATAGATCTATTCACTAGTCATCGATTTCGTACAGAACTAATCTGTCACACCCCCAAATAACCACTAACGGAGTTTATACCGTTAAGGGGTGCGAGCAAACCAGGACCACAACCATTAGTTACAAATACTAAACGAATCAGAGTAAAGTCCAAATGTTCATAAATAAAACAGTTTTAAAAGTACGCAGCGGAATAAAAACATAAGTATCTTAGCACTAACCACGTGCTTTAATTACAGAACATAAATAGTTGTTTAATTCCCAAATTAAGTTTAAAATAAAGTTAAGTAACTTCAAGCGCCATGCCAACCTCCAGTGGATACTCCTCAACGATCTGCAAAAGTGAAAACCACACAAGTGTCAACCTAACGGTTGGTGAGTTCACGGTGGGCATGACATGCATTGGCCCGGTCTCATAATCGTATTCATCAACATATAAATAAGTAATAGATTTTGCAAAACATTGCCAAGTGTTGAATTACCGAATATGCACTAGTTAAGTAAAAGTTAAAGCGGTCAACCGATATCGCGGGTAGCTAATCCGGTTTCCATGCACTAAGGAAGTCGTACCAGGGCTGAAAGCTGACGTATCAGAGTTCGGCATTTGCCGATGGTGTGTGCCTCTAGTTGTGTTCCTCTTGGGACCCACAACTAAAACAGGCTGATATTGGACTCCGTTCGGCCTCCAACCGGTTGGCTACACATTTGTGTACCGCGGAGCAGGGTTTGTCAAACCCTCAGTAGATCTACCCAACATCCCCTCGCTTCTCAGATCAACGGTACTAAATTGTTGAGGACTTTTTAAGTTTTAAGGCATCCTTAGAAATCATGTGATATCATTGGTTTTGACTTTAACCTACACTAGTCATATTAAAACCGTTTATTCTGGATTTCATTTGAAATCCTAAAAAGAGTTTAAGTGTCAAATTGGTTGTTCCGGATTTCATTTGAAATCCCAATGAGGTTAAGTATTAAATAGTTGGTTGCGGATTTCATTTGAAACCCCAAGGATGGACAGTTGCAAGTGTTTCCCATAAAACACCCAACTTCCATAACAGATATCCCATTTGGCAATATCTCAAAATGTCAGCGTTGTTTTCCGTTTAGTATATTCGTTGTGACCCAAACGGGCTCACAATTAAAGGGTTTGTGAAACTCACCTTAGGTTGCTCGGCTACACTTGCTAATTAATCCAAGTATTGCTTAATGAAGACCTATGAACACGTTTAGGTCTTAAGTATTAGTTTTGTGTCTAATCTTTAACTTAACGTCACTATGGCCCATAACATAGCACGTTGGAACTACGACTCGACATACCGACACACGACACCGATGGTTGATCATAAACAAGGGTTCACATAATTACAGAAATCATGACATGTTTCATCATAGCACAATCATGTAAGTTATGGCATAACATTCAAGTAAATTGCACAAGTTTGGGTTTAGGTCTGGTCACAGTTTCGCTAGTATAGATTCGCTAGCGCAGTTTCGCTGTGTGCACGGGCAGCACTTTCGCTAGGCAATACCCGATGACACAGTTTCGCTAGGCTAGTTTCGCCCGAAACTGTTGGCACAGTTTCGCTAGACTAGTTTTGCTCGAAACTGGTTGAACTTTCGTTCAGGGACAAGGTCTATGGTTGTTTCGCTAGGCAGTTTCGTTCACTGGCGACACTACAGTTTCGCTGCATAGTGTCGCCTGAAGGAGATATACATAATTTCGCTATACAGTTTCGCCCAGAGAACACACAGTGTCGCTGGTCGCGAAAAACTCACAAATCAGCCTAAAAATCAACCTAACAGCTTCCATACTTCATGTGATTCAATATTTAGCATACATAATCATTTACCAACATCATAGAAGCAGTTTTAACACCTTAAACATGGATAATCATCATCAAATCACCAAAAACACATTTTAAACCTAAAATGACTAAAATAGCATAAATCTTCATTATGGATGGATTTCAAACGTAAAGTTACAGACTTTATAACAGATCTAGCATCCCTAAACATTATCTCAGAAGATCTAACGATTCTATGGAGATCTAGGCATGCTTTATGAAGAAAACACATAGAAAACACATAGAAATGGTTCATGGGACTCACGGTTTGATTCTAGGATCGATGGATGATCTTCACAACTCAGAGATGATGGCTGATTCTTGGTGTGTTCTTGGCTGGATCAGCTGGTCCAGAAGATTCCAGGAGAGTGTGTGTGTTTTTGGAGGAAAGGTGCAAGAATGAGGCTTCTAGGGTTTTATAAAATATATATATCAGGGGCTAGTTTCGCTGGCAGTTTCGCTGGCCAAGCGAAACTGGCTCTGATCACGTGTGAGCCAACAGTCTGACTGCCGGGCGACATTATAGTTTCGCCCGGTAGTTTCGCTGGTAACCAAAAGTGATCAATTTTACATTCTAAGCAAGATAAGCATGATTCATGAATTGTCACGCTATTCACAATACTAAATCATGTATTTAAATCACATTGCACATAATGACAATAAATAATTAAACACATAACACATATGGACGGGTTCGGTGATCAACCAAAGGTCGTGGACGTATTCGGCCTAGTTAAGCATTAGTTACTAAGTTAACACTTATAACGTAACTAACGGAGATTGTCTAACGGAAGTTAACCTTGAAATTCTCGGATGTCACATCATCCCCTTGTAAATGGAATTTTCGTCCCGAAAATTATTCTTGCGTGGTAGCGTTTGCAGCCTCGGCTGTCGTCGCTGGGAAAAGAAAGCAAAAGTTTTAGGGTCGCCACATCCTCCTCCTGTTAAAGGAATTTTGGTCCCCAAAATTAAATCATACCTTGAGTATTCCGCGGACGTTTGCTCGAACAAGTGAGGATACTTTTTCTTCATTTGATCCTCTCGTTCCCAAGTATATTCAGGTCCACGCTTTGAGTTCCATCGAACTTTTACAATCGGAATCTTGCTACGTTTGAGGGCTTTCTCCTCGCGTCCCATGATTTCTACCGGTTGCTCAATAAATCTCAGATGTTCATCAATTTCCAATTCCTCCAAAGGAATTATTTCGATGTCTTCAGCCAGACATTTCTTCAGATTCGAGACGTGAAACACGTTGTGAACTCCATCGAGTTCGGCAGGGAGTCGTAAACGGTAGGCCACCGGGCCTACTTCCCCAATGATTTCAAATGGACCAATATAGCGAGGATTCAACTTTCCACGCTTTCCGAAGCGTATCACACCTTTCCAGGGAGATACCTTCAATAGTACCTTGTCGCCTACCTCGAACTTCAAAGGTTTGCGGCGTTTGTCGGCATAGCTCTTTTGCCTATCACGTGCTGCGGCTATCCGCTTTCTGATTTGAATAATTCGTTCCGTTGTATCATGAATGATTTCTGGTCCGGTGAGTCCTTTCTCACCTGTTTCGGCCCAACACACGGGCGATCTACATTTTCTGCCATAAAGAGCTTCAAAGGGTGCTGTACCAATGCTCGAATGATAACTGTTGTTGTAGGAGAACTCCACCAACGGAAGGTGAGCCTCCCAGTCTTTACCAAAGTCGAGAACGCAAGCTCGGAGCATGTCTTCCAAAGTCTGAATAGTTCGTTCCGTCTGACCATCAGTCTGCGGGTGATAAGCTGTACTCATATCCAGTCTGGTTCCCAGTGCTTCTTGCATAGATTGCCACAATCGGGAAGTAAATCGAGGATCTCTGTCGGAGATAATAGTCTTAGGCACTCCATGACGTGCCACAATTCGGTCAATATACAGCTTCGTTAACTTATCCATGTTATCATTTTCCCTCATTGGAATAAAGTGTGCAGATTTGGTTAATCGATCAATGATAACCCAAATCGCATCCGGTCTATTCGATCGATGTGGTAGTCCTGTTACGAAATCCATGGAGATATCCTCCCATTTCCATTCTGGGATCTTTGGTTGTTGCAGTAATCCAGAAGGCTTTTGGTACTCGATCTTAACTCTTGAGCACGTTAAACACTTAGCCACATATCGCGCGATGTCGGCTTTCATATTCGGCCACCAATACAAGTTCTTCAAATCTTGGTACATTTTATCCGATCCAGGGTGCACCGAATACCTTGACTTGTGAGCCTCGTCCATCACAAGCTCACGGAGATTTCCGAGTAGGGGAATCCAAATCCTGTCGTTGTAATATCTGAGTCCGTCGGACTTAATTTCGGAGTTACCATCCACCCCTCGCAGTGCTTCAGCTGCGAAATTTTCTTCTTTTAAAGCTTCTCGTTGGGCATCGCGGATCCGATCCGGCAATCCCGTGTGAATGGTAAGTTGCAGCGCTCGTACTCGTCGAGGCTTTTCATGCTCCTTTCTGCTTAAGGCATCAGCCACGACATTGGCTTTTCCCGGGTGATACTTGATTGCTAAGTCATAGTCGTTTAGTAGCTCGACCCACCGTCGTTGTCGCATGTTGAGATCCTTCTGATCAAAGATGTGTTGTAAGCTTTTGTGGTCGGTAAATATTGTGCACTTTGTTCCGTAGAGGTAATGTCTCCAAATCTTGAGTGCATGATACAACGGCTCCTAATTCCAAATCATGCGTTGTATAATTCTTCTCAGTGTCCTTCAGTTGCCTGGACCCATAGGCAATCACTTTGTCCCGTTGCATCAACACGCAACCGAGTCCTTGGATGGATGCATCGCAGTAAACTACAAAGTCGTCAACCCCATCGGGTAACGCGAGAATCGGAGCTGAACATAACATGTCCTTAAGAGTTTGAAACGCGTGTTCTTCTTTTTCACCCCATCTATATTGCACTCCTTTGTGCGTCAAAGCCGTCAAGGGTTGAGCCAATTGCGAGAAACCCTTGATGAATCTTCGGTAATATCCGGCTAGTCCCAAAAATTGTCGGATTTCGGTCGGCGCTCTTGGAGTAGACCAATTCTTGATAGCTTCCACTTTAGCTGGGTCGACATGAATTCCATTCTGATCAACAATGTGTCCAAGAAACTGGACTTCGCGAATCCAAAAATCGCATTTCGAAAACTTGGCGTAAAGCTGTTCCTTGCGGAGTAATTCCAAGATAAGTCGTAGGTGTCTCTCGTGTTCTTCCTTTGTCTTGGAGTAGATTAAGATATCGTCGATGAAAACTATCACAAACTGATCGAGGTACGGCTTGCACACTCGATTCATCAAATCCATAAATACAGCAGGCGCATTAGTTAGCCCAAACGGCATAACTAGGAACTCGTAATGACCATACCGAGTTCTAAAAGCAGTCTTGGGGACATCCTCATCACGAACACGAAGTTGGTGATATCCAGACCGTAGATCAATCTTTGAGAAGTAGCTTGAACCTTGCAGTTGGTCGAAGAGATCGTCGATTCGAGGAAGTGGATACCGATTCTTGATCGTAACCTTGTTAAGCTCTCGGTAGTCAATACACATGCGGAACGTTCCATCTTTCTTCTTAACAAATAATACCGGTGCTCCCCATGGAGACGAACTTGGACGTATAAATCCTTTGTCGAGTAGCTCTTGAAGTTGTGCGGAGAGTTCGTTGAGTTCGCTTACCGCCAAACGGTAAGGTGCGCGTGCGATCGGAGCGGCTCCAGGAGCTAAATCGATTCCAAACTCGACTTGTCGAAATGGAGGCAAACCAGGCAAATCTTCAGGAAATACATCTTGGAAGTCGCGGACTACCGGGTAGTCGTCGATTCTGCGCTCGGGAAGTGTCGTGTCGGTGACGTTTGCAAGGATCGCGAAGTGACCTTTACGAAGGCATTTTTGAGCTTTGAGAAACGAAATAATACCGGTGACTGTTCCACCTTTCTCGCCTTGAACTGTTAACACTTCACCGTCTTTGAGTGGAATACGAACCACTTTTTCTTGACATAAAATTTCAGCTCGATTTTCGGATAACCAATCCATTCCTACTATGACATCAAAACTACCAATCGGGAAAGGCATAAGATCGATTCCTAACGTATGGCCAGCTAGTTCTAACTTACAGTCCTTAACTATCTGAGTCGTATCATGAAGTTTACCATTTGCTAATTCTACCACATACTTAGCATCTAAGGCAATCGGTTTAGCATTAATCAACTTAGCAAATTTAGTGGAAATAAAACTTCTTTCAGCACCAGAATCAAACAATACAGTAGCGAAGAAACCATTTAAGGATGAATTTACCGTTAATCACGTTGGCGTCGTTGCGAGCTTCTCCTTGACCCATGACGAAGGCACGACCTCTACCATTCCCACCATTTCCGTTTCCACCATTACCATTTCCACCGTTACCATTTCCGTTTCCCTGGTTTCCACCGTTGCCATTGTTACCATTCCCTTGTCTGCGCAATTGCGGGCAATCCTTCCTCATGTGGCCTGGCGCACCACATTCATAACAGCCACGGGCTCCACCATTGTTGTTGTTCTGATTGTTTCCTTGCCCGTTGCGGTTGTTTCCGTTTCCCCTGTTGTTGTTATTTCCTCCTTGGTTCTGACCGTTGTTGTTTAACCTTTGCAAGTTGGTCCAGCAGTTGTTGGCTTCATGCCCCAGTTTACCACACCTTCCACATTCCAGGCCCTTGCTACACATGCCATTGTGGTGTTTCCCGCACTTGTTACAATACGGGGCTTTACCCTTGTAGTTTCCATTCCCACCTTGGCGATTGTTACTCCCACTGTTGCTGCCATTGTTGAAATTGGACCTTGTGTTGTCAGATCGCTTGTTCTGATATTGGGAGTTAGAGGATCTCCCAGATTGATTCCCGACAGTTTGATTGTTCACAGAAGTTGCTGGAGCTTCTTCTTCAGCCTTACGCTTGCCACTTAAGGCAGTCTTTACAGTGATCTTTGCGGGTAGAGTACCCCTCTCAATCTCCTGATCAGTTAACTTATGAGCCAGACGGATGGCTTGTTGCACGGTTGTTGGATTGCTGGCTGTCACCAAGCTCTTGATTTGGGGTGCGAGACCCTCCAGATAACGCTCAATGCGCTTAAATTCAGCATCAACCATTGTCGGACATAGCACCGCGTACTCGTGGTAACGCGCAGTGTATTCCTCAATTTCAGATCCAGACATCTTGGAGTTCAGAAATTCTCCTTCCAACTTCTTGACTTGATCTCGAGGGCAGTACTCCTCCATAATCAGTTCCTTGAATGCTTCCCAATCCATGTTGTTAGCCGCATTTACCCCAATCATCTGAATTTCAGCGTTCCACCAGGAGAGAGCAGCTCCCTCGAAAGTACCAGTCGCAAATTTCACCTTGCTCTCAGCAGGGCAGTTACACATAGAGAAGACCTTCTCAGACTTCTCGATCCACCTGAGGAGTCCCACCGCTCCTTCCTCGCCGGAAAATGTCATTGGCTTACAATCCATGAAGGACTTAAACGTGCAGTGATGGTGGTTTCCTGATGCAATAATAGTTCGGGTTTTAAGTTTTAAACAGGTCAAAATACAATTGCTTTGTGCCTTAATCGGCATAATAATTACCCTGTGCGGCGTATGCAGCTTGGACGGCTGCCACCGCGGCTTGCACGTGTTCGTTAATCATCGCTTGCAGCTGTGCAGGCGTCATGTTAATGTTGCTCCTTCCGTGTCCTCTTCCAGACATTTTGCTGAACAGTTAAAGTAGCCAGTGTTCAGTCACAGTTATACTTTATACATATCCCATAATATGTATATCAACAGTTCCCCGTTATCCCACTATTAGTCCAGAAAAATTTTCGTGCAAAATCGAGGCGTCGTCGGAGAACGTCGTAAGTCGTAAGTAGCTATCGTCGAAAGTCGGCTTTCCCCATAAAAGTCACCGTCGGCGTAGTCACCGTAGTAGAAATCAGGACGTAGCGTGCAGCATCGTTTCGTTGTCGCTTTCCCCCGAATAGTGTGCGTATTAGCGTTCGCGTTTCGTATTCGTGTGTGAAAATTTTCCTAAGGTTTTCCGTTAGACTACCTAGACACGGTCTATATATATATTTATATAGATATATATACATATGAAGTATTTACTTACACAGCAGAGCGAGTATCCCAGGTTGGCACGTGAAAATTTTGTTTTGGGAATTTGTTGGTTCGTTTGTAACTAAGGTTTCAAGTTGCAGTTTCCAAATCGTTTTTCAAAATGATTCCAGTTCTCTGCAACTTATGGCTCTGATACCAATCTGTCACACCCCCAAATAACCACTAACGGAGTTTATACCGTTAAGGGGTGCGAGCAAACCAGGACCACAACCATTAGTTACAAATACTAAACGAATCAGAGTAAAGTCCAAATGTTCATAAATAAAACAGTTTTAAAAGTACGCAGCGGAATAAAAACATAAGTATCTTAGCACTAACCACGTGCTTTAATTACAGAACATAAATAGTTGTTTAATTCCCAAATTAAGTTTAAAATAAAGTTAAGTAACTTCAAGCGCCATGCCAACCTCCAGTGGATACTCCTCAACGATCTGCAAAAGTGAAAACCACACAAGTGTCAACCTAACGGTTGGTGAGTTCACGGTGGGCATGACATGCATTGGCCCGGTCTCATAATCGTATTCATCAACATATAAATAAGTAATAGATTTTGCAAAACATTGCCAAGTGTTGAATTACCGAATATGCACTAGTTAAGTAAAAGTTAAAGCGGTCAACCGATATCGCGGGTAGCTAATCCGGTTTCCATGCACTAAGGAAGTCGTACCAGGGCTGAAAGCTGACGTATCAGAGTTCGGCATTTGCCGATGGTGTGTGCCTCCAGTTGTGTTCCTCTTGGGACCCACAACTAAAACAGGCTGATATTGGACTCCGTTCGGCCTCCAACCGGTTGGCTACACATTTGTGTACCGCGGAGCAGGGTTTGTCAAACCCTCAGTAGATCTACCCAACATCCCCTCGCTTCTCAGATCAACGGTACTAAATTGTTGAGGACTTTTTAAGTTTTAAGGCATCCTTAGAAATCATGTGATATCATTGGTTTTGACTTTAACCTACACTAGTCATATTAAAACCGTTTATTCTGGATTTCATTTGAAATCCTAAAAAGAGTTTAAGTGTCAAATTGGTTGTTCCGGATTTCATTTGAAATCCCAATGAGGTTAAGTATTAAATAGTTGGTTGCGGATTTCATTTGAAACCCCAAGGATGGACAGTTGCAAGTGTTTCCCATAAAACACCCAACTTCCATAACAGATATCCCATTTGGCAATATCTCAAAATGTCAGCGTTGTTTTCCGTTTAGTATATTCGTTGTGACCCAAACGGGCTCACAATTAAAGGGTTTGTGAAACTCACCTTAGGTTGCTCGGCTACACTTGCTAATTAATCCAAGTATTGCTTAATGAAGACCTATGAACACGTTTAGGTCTTAAGTATTAGTTTTGTGTCTAATCTTTAACTTAACGTCACTATGGCCCATAACATAGCACGTTGGAACTACGACTCGACATACCGACACACGACACCGATGGTTGATCATAAACAAGGGTTCACATAATTACAGAAATCATGACATGTTTCATCATAGCATAATCATGTAAGTTATGGCATAACATTCAAGTAAATTGCACAAGTTTGGGTTTAGGTCTGGTCACAGTTTCGCTAGTGTAGTTTCGCTAGCACAGTTTCGCTGTGTGCACGGGCAGCACTTTCGCTAGGCAATACCCGGTGAAACAGTTTCGCTAGGCTAGTTTCGCCCGAAACTGTTGGCACAGTTTCGCTAGACTAGTTTTGCTCGAAACTGGTTGAACTTTCGTTCAGGGACAAGGTCTATGGTTGTTTCGCTAGGCAGTTTCGTTCACTGGCGACACTACAGTTTCGCTGCATAGTGTCGCCTGAAGGAGATATACATAATTTCGCTATACAGTTTCGCCCAGAGAACACACAGTGTCGCTGGTCGCGAAAAACTCACAAATCAGCCTAAAAATCAACCTAACAGCTTCCATACTTCATGTGATTCAATATTCAGCATACATAATCATTTACCAACATCATAGAAGCAAGTTTTAACACCTTAAACATGGATAATCATTATCAAATCACCAAAAACACATTTTAAACCTAAAATGACTAAAATGGCGTAAATCTTCATTATGGATGGATTTCAAACGTAAAGTTGCAGACTTTATAACAGATCTAGCATCCCTAAACATTATCTCAGAAGATCTAACGATTCTATGGAGATCTAGGTATGCTTTATGAAGAAAACACATAGAAAACACATAGAAATGGTTCATGGGACTCACGGTTGATTCTAGGATCGATGGATGATCTTCACAACTCAGAGATGATGGCTGATTCTTGGTGTGTTCTTGGCTGGAATCAGCTGGTCCAGAAGTTTCAGGAGAGTGTGTGTGTTTTTGGAGGAAAGGTGCAAGAATGAGACTTCTAGGGTTTTATAAAATATATATATCAGGGGCTAGTTTCGCTGCAGTTTCGCTGGCCAAGCGAAACTGGCTCTGATCACGTGTGAGCCAACATTTTGACTGCCGGGCGACATTATAGTTTCGCCCGGTAGTTTCGCTGGTAACCAAAAGTGGTCAATTTTACATTCTAAGCAAGATAAGCACGATTCATGAATTGTCACGCTATTCACAATACTAAATCATGTATTTAAATCACATTGCACATAATGACAATAAATAATTAAACACATAACACATATGGACGGGTTCGGTGATCAACCAAAGGTCGTGGACGTTTTTGGCCTAGTTAAGCATTAGTTACTAAGTTGACACTTATAACGTAACTAACGGAGATTGTCTAACGGAAGTTAACCTTAAAATTCTCGGATGTCACATAATCGAATTCAAGTAATAGTGAGATTTTATGATAACATGATAATAACGAGTTATACTGTGGTTTGGGGTATGAAAAGAACATGTAATCATACTTCTGGACATTCAGTCATAACATCAAGTAAAAGTTTGTTTATTTAGATCAAATAACTATTTAAGTTGGAAGTCATATTTATTGATCAAATAGTACCTAACTTTTGAAGACAAATTTTACTGTACAAATAAATAAATAAGGTTTGGGAAATATATGTATATGCTTTGGACACTTAGGAAAATAATAAGATAATTTATTATTTGACGTTCAAAATATATGATTTTCCACTAAGCGATAAATACGTGATATTTTATAGTTATCTTGGAATAAATAATCTTAAATGAAAATATAATCATTTCTATATTCCAAATGGTAAAAAATTATAAGACTTTATACTTTAGCTTTTAAAAGACGGTTTTACCGATAAAATGCTGGTTAATCCGGTTTCGTTTCTATGACTTGCGTTATAACATTTTGAGTTTTCAAAACACTCATGTGAAAGATTATGGTGATGTTTAAGTAATTTTTAATCTAAAATTTATAGCTTTTTCGGTGAAAGTCCACGTCACCAAATTAGGGTTTTCTCGTTCTGAAAGTCACTATTTTGGTCCCGGTTTCTTTCTAAAACAATGTTTTCCACTCTTGGTTCTTATGGTCCATCATGGCAAGTAACATAAGTTTTCTGTTTAAGATCAGATCCAAAAAGGTTCCATTTTCATAAACTTATTTAGGTCAAAATTAGAGTTTTCGGGTGTTGAAATAACCATTTCTAAGTCTAGATCTTTGATCCTCTAAAAGTGCATTTACAATACTTATTTGTAATAAGTTTACTTAAGATTTTAAGGTCTCAAAACATGTCATAGATCAAGTTACAGATTTGTCACCATAAAACATAGTTTTTATAAGTTTTTGACAAATTTCAAGTTTATAGGATAAAGTCTTTCATGTCTTTTCATTTCTTTTAACAAAAAAACATTTTATATGCGAAAATATTTTTATCAAAGATCAAAACACAAAATACTACAAAATGTACAAGACTTTAGTTCATCAAATTAAGTAAGCTTTTTAAGCATAAACTTTAGGGTTTTTGAACATCTTTTGATTTTAAACAAGTCATGACTATAATATGATATTGTGAATAAAATAACACACACACAACTTAAGAAATCCGAAAATGGTTATGTCATAGCAAAATACTTTCACCAAAGTTTACCATTTCAGTAAAAACACAAGGTTTATTCATGAGATATCATCAAGACTTGCAAGGTTAGTCATTTAGGTGTCTAGATTTATGAAATATTATCTAGAACAAGAATATGAACAAAAGAAAGTGAAGAATCTCACTACAAGCTTCCAAGGACCGAATGACTTAAGTGGTTTATTGAAATCTTCCTTGTTATGCTCCTAACCACTCTTGATCTTAAAGAAACTAGATGAAAACTTGGAGTTTCTAGAGAGAGAAACTGAATCTAGTGAGAGGGAGGGAGGGAGGGGACGGTTTGAGAGAAAATGAGAGATGACTTGGATTTTTTCTTGTGATAAATGAAATGAATGTATGCTAGGGTGTTTAAGTAATAAACTTGGGTTTGAGGGGTGTTTGGTTTCGGTTCACAAGGGGGTGTTTGGGATCGGTTGTGGACTGAGAGGAAGGAGGGACGAGAGAGATATAATGAGGGTGAGGTGAGAGAATAAGAGTGTTGTGTGGTTAAGTGTTATAAAGGGTCTTGAGATTGGGTGTGGTTGATGCTATAGCCGAGAGGGACCAGGTTCGTGGCGGGTTCGAATCAGATGAGAGACAAGAGGGATATGGGTATGGTGGCTTAAGAGTTCAAGTGTTTTGAGTGTGAGTGTGGCCTTGGGCCGGTTTTACAAGGAAAGGAGGAGGAAGGAGATGGGGGTTTTGGAGGGAAGTTAATATCCATTGGATATCTTGGCAACATGTACTTAGGAGACATGTTTGTCTCTATATCAAGTAGGGGTGTTTGCGGTCCGGTTTAAACGGTTTTTAGGTCAAACCAAAGCCAAACCGTTGGTAACGACTTTTGAATATCAAAACCAAAACTGAACCAATAAAAATTTAAACCGAACCAAACCAAACCGCTAGCAACGATTTGGTTCGGTTTGGTTTCACGGTTTAAGCTTTTGGATCCTTTTGGGCCATTAAAAAAAATCACGGAAACAACAAACCAAACAACAAATAAAGAAGGAAATAGTCTTTTTTTTTTAACAGCAACAATGAAAACATTCAAAGAGGCTAGTTGGGGAACTAGCAAATAAACCCAAATACAAACACACCAAAACCATAAGAGGCGCCAACAACACATCCAAACAAAAGTGCGACATTAAGTTATACCATCGAACGGGTTACACACCCATTTATCCCAAATTTCATAACATAGGTTTTCAATCACTCATCAAAGCATAAACTCAAAATATTTTTGCCACTTTTCAATTGATTCATTGGCTTACACGAGATCTCTGATTCTGCCCAGATTGCTCTTATTTAGAGCCACTATAGGCAATACAGGTAATTTCGTGCCATCCTTGATTTTCTGCAGAAGTTTATCTTCAGTCGTTTGTTTAAGTCCATTGGGCATCATCTCATTGATTAAAGATCGAAGGTTTAATGTCAAACCGTCCACCAATCTTTCTGCCATGAACTGCTAATACACCACCATAGTTTTCTTCAAATGAAAAGCATTTGCTAGGTCAAGCTTAGAATAAGCTTTCAAATGGTCCACCTTAATGCGCTTCCCAAACCAGCAACATTAACTCTTTTCCAAGTTCTAGCTCTACCTCCTTCATTCCATCCATTTTTGTATAAAAATCAGAATCGAAAGTGTAGAAAAGTTTTTCTCTAGAGCTATCAACTAATTCAGTTTTTTCATAAAACTCTCTTTCACACACTGAATGGAAACTTTGCCAATCTCTTTTACAGTCATGTGTAACTCAGGATCTTCCTTTGCAAAATGAGTGATGACTCTTAGCACAACATCGTTCATGTCATCCATGGTGTGTGTTACAAACTCGCTTAGGATGCGAGACGCTAATGAATATTGTTCCTTAAGTAGTAGTTGTGCAAGTTCAAATGGAACATAATTTGTGTCTTCAAAAAAGTTTGTTAGACTCAATGTCCTATTTCATACGGCAAAAAATGGTTTTTTCTCATTAAGTATCTGTTCTTGCAATTAAAATGGAAAGTCTAGAAAGCTAGCTGATAGAACTTATTTCAAAAAGAATGAAAGGGATACCAGAAAATAAACGAACCAAAGTGGAAGTTACTATTACTATCGAACAACCCCGAATATCTCATTTAACCATTGTTATTTTACATGAGATCAACACTCTTACACAACAACGTGATGATAAAAACAAATTGGACGGTAAGAAACATGTTATTTTTGTTTTATTTTATTATTTATTTTGTTAGGATTATATATTCTTAACAAATCTTAGAATAATAATTTCATTTAGGTCACATGGACAGTGACACCAAAATTTCAGGTGTTCTTCATTAATGTGTTGACGTGCTCGATTAACTTTGAGTCATCTATATCAAGAAAGGCTTTGAAAGCACCAGATTATGTTTATTTGTCAAGAATATATAATCTCAAACAAAATATATAATAATATAAAACAAAAATAACATGTTCTTACCCTCCAATTTCTTTTTATTATTGTGTAAGATTGTTGATCTCAGGTAAAATAGCAATGGTTAGGTGCGATATGTAGGGCTTTTTGATAGTGATAATAACTTGCACTTTTGACCGTTTTATCTGGTATTGCTTCCATTCTTTTTTAGATTTGTTCTATCAGCTCGCTTTTTGAACCTTCCATTTTAATTGCTAGAACGGATACTTGATGAAAAAAAAAACCATTTTAACCGTCTGAAATAGGACACTTGAGTCTAACAAACTTTCTTGAAGACACAAATTATGTTCCATGTGAGCTTGCATAGCCACTCCTTGAGGAAAATTTTTCATCAGCGTCTTGTATCCTAAGCAAGTTCATAACCCAAACCATGGATGACATGAACAATTTGGTGCTAAGTGTCATCATTGATTGTGCACATTAAGGAACATCTAGAGTTATACTTACACATGACTCTAAAAGAGATTGGCAAAGTTTCAATTCGGTGTGTGAAAGGGAGTTTTGTAAAAAGGCTGAAAGAGTTGATAGAAAATGTTTGTCTACACTTGCAATTCTAATTTTTATACAAAAATGGATGAAATGAAGGAGGTAGAACTAGAACTTGGAAAAGAGTTAAGTGTTCCTGGTTTGGAAAGCGGCATTAAGGTGGACCATTTGGAAGCTTATTCTAAGCTTGACATAACAAATGCTTTTCATTTGGAGAAAACTATGGTGGTGCATTGGCGGTTCATGGCAGGAAGATTGGTGGATGGTTTGGCATTAAACCTTTGATCTTTAATCAATGAGATGATCCCCAATGAACTTAAAGAGGCGATTGAAGACAAACTTCTTAGTATTCACTTTCCCATATATATACACAAAGACACGACACACACTTCCAAGTTTAACCTACTTGGACATTATAATGTTATTTTTTGTATAGTTGGTTAATAATTAGTAGTTGGTCCTGCTATTTGGACAGCTTCTTTTATTTTAGAAATCGAATACGCTGCGTATAGCCGAATACTCAACATATTTTCATTTTTTGGACGCCATCGACATAAAATTCAGGGGGGAGGGGCTATATGATTTGATCGGTATATACGCAGCGTATAGGTCTATATGCTGTGTATAAGTAGTTTTCAGAGCCCAATACGCAACGTATAAACCTATACACAACGTATTGAGATGTTCAAATTACAGATTTGATCTTTTAATGGATGTTCAAATAGAAAATGCCCTAATAAATGAATAATATTATAATAAAGAATATAAATTTAACGAAAGTTGCAGTTAAAAAAAGGGTCCTGCTATTAAAACATCCAGGACGCTGCGTTTTACTTAAAACGCAGCGTTTTGGTCTTAATTAATGCTATCAGACATTCTAACGCTGCGTTTTATCCAAAACGAGACATTCTAACGCTGCGTTTTATCCAAAACGCTGCGTAGTTAACAACATAATCACGACATAATCATTAATCAATCAGTAATTAGGGCTGTACATTTGTCGGTATTCCTCTCACAATGCAGCGTTTTGGCCAAAACGCTGCGTTTTGAGATGTAGATTGTGTTTTTGTCTTTTCCGGCTGTACATTTAGCTGGAGGGTAAAAAAATATATATTATCATGGTTGATTTTGTAGGGCTTTCAACTGTAATAGGACAGTACTACCCTTTAACTTTAGTGGGGTCCGCATAGATGGGGCAAGGAAGTTTGTTTTTAAACAGGGACAAGAGGATGTACCACAATTTGTCTCTTGCATAATGCGGACAAAAGAGATAGGTATCACGTTTTCTTTCCTATTGTTTTTTCTTAACGTGATATTAATTTTCTTAACACATCGGTCACAAAAGTGAAAGATAATGGAATGCGTAAATAATCGTTAATATTATTGATAATGAGCACCCTTTATATAGGGAGAATACAATGACTTGTACGAGAAGATAACTACAAATTAGGAATCTAAATCAAACTATTCCTATCACAATATCTCTAATACCTCTCTCTCTCATATCTCAATAAATTCCATATATTCCAATACTCCCCCGTAGTCAGAGCAGTAGAGAATTGAATGCTCAGACTAGAAAATAAATAACAATAAATAATAAAATTAGCTTCAATATCCGTCCATGATTGTGCTTCAACTGTCTTCAGAATCTGAACTTTAGTCAAATTCGTAGTTTGCTTGAAGTCGGTTATCTTTATTCCTTATGGTTGCACTCCTTGGTGTTCTTGGTTTTTTATTCGAGACCCGAGGGTAACTCTTTGATCAGTCGATCTTGACATAAAATAAAGATTAAAAAAAAATAAAAATAAAAAAAACAACGTTGCTGATCGTAACCAAGCAAAGATGTTTTTGGATCCGAAGACCACGATTTTCGATCGGTAGATCTGAAATAAACTAAAAGAAAATATAAAGAAAATTAAAAACCAATAAATTCCATAGATCCGAAATTTTGGAGTTTTAGATCCGAAGACCACGATTTTCGATCCACAGATCTGAAATAAACTAAAAGAAAATATAAAGAAAATTAAAACCAATTGTTCCAGGATTTGCAATAGCCAGACGAAAAATTCCAGACTTCACTTTGCTTTCTTTTGGATGAGAACAAATGGAGAATTTTATTTTTTTGTTTGAGTGCACCGATCAGAGTGGTGAAACTTTATTTGAGCAAATAAAAGAAAATAAAATAACAGCGGTGGTGGACAGGGCGGTGGCGGTGAAGGCACACCGCCCTGTCTTGGGTCTTTATTTTTCGAACCTAAGCTCTGATTACCATGAAAGATTATGGAATGCGTAAATAATCGTTAATAATATTGATAATGAGCACCCTTTATATAGGGAGAATACAATGACTTGTACGAGAAGATAACTACAAATTAGGAATCTAAATCAAACTATTCCTATCACAATATCTCTAATACCTCTCTCTCTCATATCTCAATAAATTCCATATATTCCAATAAAAAGAACATAAAAAAATGTAATTTTTTTGGTGTGAGGTCAGTGAGTAAATGGTTATGTATTTATATAGGATTTTTTTTTGTTAAACGGAGCTATGACCGTTAAACGATAAAAAAACGTGAAGAATGAAGAAAGTTAAAGGGCAAGGCTAGTAAAGTTAAACACCAAAAGAAAGTCGTGAGGGTTGTAGGGGTGTGGTTGCTTAGCAGACTGTAGCTGCGACACTAGCGCTCTCGACCTCTTCCATTGTTATGTAATAATTTGTTGCAACTTTTATCATTTAAGTCAAATTTAGTTTATTATTTGTGTTAAATCTATTTCACATAAACGATTAGTGTATATATCTTTAAGATAAATTTATAAAAGGATTAAAACTCATTATAGGGACAAGTGCATAGATATACATACCGTTCAAGTCTTATAAATTATAGGCAAATTGGATTTTAATAATCCAAACTAAGACCCATTAGCCGATAATAATCTAAACTATCAGTTTGGCCAGTAGTAATCCCAACTTTTATTTTCGTTATCAGGAGCAATCCTAGTAGCATAAATATCATAAATTTACACTTGATTTTTGGCTCATAACGATGAATTTGAACAAAATAAGAAAGCATAAAAGCAAAAACAAACGAAATGCAAGTTAGGTTTGGGTATAGCAGGACTTGAACCTGCGACCATTAGGGTAAAAGCCCAATGCTCTACCAACTGAGCTATACACCCCAAAAAAGATGTGCTTGAGTTGCGATCCACTCCGGTCAAGTCGAACCTTGCCAATTAGCTTATGGAGATCGGGTTCTCACTACCAGTCCAAGTGGGAATTCTTCTAAGAAAGCCCCTTCTTCTAGTCTTTATCTTGAATATTTCTTATTGTCTTTCCCTTTCATCTTGATATCAACAAAGCATCGGGCGGGGAAACTTTCAATATTATGATGAAAGAGACTATCGGAGAAGCTCCCACTCTGCTTGCGTCCGCTAGCTGATAGTGTAAATCATGTATAATGTATAATGTTTCGCGACTAAGACCGCTCTTGATTACGAAAATGAAAGTTGAGACTGCTACTGGCCAAACTGATAGTTTGGATTATTATCGGTCAATAGATCATAGTTTGGATTATTAAAATCCAATTTGCCTAAATTATATATTTACCAACCTAAAATCCAAATTGCATAGATCACTTTATTGAAAAATTATAATTTTATCCATTTTGATCTTCGTTTCTAAAGTTAATTATCAAATGAGAATTTTATCCACTTCTTTTATCCACTTCTTTTGATGTAACTGTTTTTATTTGGTTTTGTCTATCTTAACCTCGGGGATGTTAAATATATATTAGTTTCAAAAAAAAATTAATAAGCTAACTTTGTTTGATTTTAAAATTTAAAAAATTGTTAAAGTGGCTTAGCTTTAACCTGTTTTATTAAATTCTAGAAGAGAACTAACTAATCAACTTTAGATTTTAAATGATATAAACAGCCTTTTGAGATTCTCTCTAAAGGCTTAAATAAAAACAGATATAGACAAGTCCCAACTTAAGTACATGTACATGTTAAAACTCATTTAATAAATTAATTTGGGTTCGAGTTTTATATATCAAGTTTCAGTAGGTTTGTGAACACCACTATTGTTTATATAATACATATTTAACATATTTAACTAAATTGTAATAGTAAATTAGTAATTATATAAACATTACTGTAACTAAAAAAATAAAATATATTTTTTATTATGTTCTAGATATTAATTGTTTGTATAGTTTTTCTTGAAGCTTATTAATCAACAAGTCTATATCGCCAGAAAAAAAGTGAATAATTGGCGATCATTGAAATAACAATAGAGAAACCAATATTCCATCATCGGTAGGTGGCGAACCAGAAATATGACTGGAGGGTTAAAACAAAGAAAGAAATTCATGGGAAAGATCTACAAAAAACCAATAATTATCCAGAAAACCAAAAAAACCAAAAAGCAAACCTTTTTTCTCTATAACTTCTTCATATATTAATAATTTTTAAAAAGAATTTCACCAAAAAGTCTATAATTTTATTAGCTTTATTTATAGAAAAAAAATTTTAAAAATAAAAAGTTTAGTGATTTTTTATTAGTGAATCATGCAATAGTACTAATAGTATTGCATAATGCATTATAATTAAAACTACTTAAAAAGAAGAAACTTAACTTAAATATGGACGTGGTTTATGCGAATAATGTAAAAAACAAAAAATTCGCATTCATAAACCAATTTTATATTATTGTTGCATAGTGCATTATTAATTTTAAGCTAAAATCCGAATTTTATTTTATTTTATAAAAAAAACTCGAAAATGTTTTCAAAGTTTTTTCTTTTCCCAGTATTCTTAAAATCATGAAAGAAACATATAAAAAAAAGTTTAAAAAAAATAAATTTTTTTGTTGTTTTTTTTTGCAAAATATTGGTTTTCTATAGAACCCAACCCATAAATTTATATGCCCTACTATGTAACAATTTTTATTAACCAATCGACGTACAACAAACACAAGAACTAATGAACAATACTATTTTTTAGTCTAAATTGTTGACAATGTTAATGACTTATTAACATTATTGGCTCTAATTGTAATTCTGATCAAAATAGAGGGACTAAAGTGAAAGTTTAGTATATTGGTTGTTAGTTAGTTTGATAAATAGCCGTTAGTGTTAGGTTATATATAGATGATCGTTTACTTCTTTCTTGTAATCTTCCCTGTAATTCCAATTCCTTCAATGAGATTTTGTTTTCGTTTTATCAAATTCTTGTTTTAATTCTTCATTTGGTATCAGAGCTGTTCTGCGTCTGATTACCAGCTCGTTCTTCTCGATTGAAAGGGGGATCTTTGATCCTCTTGTTGCGAGCCAAAATTCACCGATTTCTCTCGTCGCCGAGAAGGCCCTCGCAGATCCGGTCATCTCCATCATCGACTCCGTCTCAATCTTCTTTACCAGCAATGGGGGATAACGCTGGGAGACAAGTGATTCGTGAAAACTACACCACAATACCCTTGCAGTGTCCAATTTTAACCTCCACAAATTACTCGGTTTGGGCGGTTAAATTGAGAGCTATCTTCCATGTCCACGGCCTGTGGGAGGTCATCGAACCAGCAGAAGGAACGGCTGAGGTTGATGCCAAGAAGAACAGTGCGGCCATCGCTTACCTGTTTCAGGCCTTACCGAAAGAGTTAATACTGCAGGTTGCCGATAAGAGTTCTGCTAAAGAAATATGGAATTCGATAAAGACAAGATATGTTGGTGTTGATAGAGTCAAGAAAGCAAGGTTACAGACATTGAAATCGGAGTATAACGCCCTGAAGATGAAGGAAAGTGAATCTGTGGATGAGTTTGCTGCTAAATTAGGTAGTTTGGCATCTAGATCATCCGAATTAGGGGCTCCAATAGATGATCCAACACTTGTGAGGAAACTGTCAGAAATCTTTGTTCATATAGTTGCTTCAATAGAACAATTTATGGATTTAGATACTATGGTATTTCAAGAAGCTGTTGGAAGGCTAAAAGCATTTGAGGAGAGGGTTGGAAGGAAGAAGAAGACAGATGTTACCAAGGATGATCAAGTCTTGCTAACATATGCAGAATGGCAGGCTAGATCAAGGGATAAAAGGGGCAAAAACAAGTGGGACAAGACTGCAACTAGGAATGATGAGTCTCAGAAATTTGAAGGTAAGTCCAAAACTGTTGAGAAGAGGTATAAAGGGCAAAAGACTCAAGATAAGCAAAAGAAAGACAAGTCCAAAATCAAATGCTTCAAATGTGACAATTTTGGGCATTATGCCTCTGAATGCTCAAAGAAGAAAGTCACAGATCAAGAAGCTAACTTCCTAGAAGATTTTGAAGAAGATCCTGCACTATTGATGGTATGGGCAGAAGAAGAAACCAAGGAGAAGGTGTTTCTTAATGAATTCAGTGTTCTACCATCCAAGATCAAATCAAATGAAGGAAAGGCTGAGTCTGAAGGGGTTGAATGGTACTTAGACAATGGTGCTTCTAACCACATGACTGGTAACATCTCTCTATTTTCAAATTTAAATACTAATGTTGTAGGTAATGTTAAGTTTGGTGATGGTTCAAGTATAAGGGTTGAAGGAAAAGGATCCATAGTCTTAGCAGGTAGTAATGGTGAGAATAGAACTCTTACTAATGTGTACTATCTACCAAAACTTAGGAGCAACATTATTAGTATAGGCCAATTGACTGAGAGAGGGTGTGAGGCAAGGATAAAACAAGACCACCTTTGGTTGTATGATAGAACAGGAAGATTGATACTGAAGGTGAAAAGATCACATAATAGGCTATATAAAACTATGATAAGACCAGGCTCAGGAATGTGTTTTCAAGCCAGGTTAGGTGAAACCAGTGGGCTTTGGCACAGCAGGCTTGGTCATGTAGGTCTCCATGCCATAGAACACATGACTAATAAGGATTTGGTTGAAGGAGTGCCTAAGGTCAAGTATGAGTCTCATGTGTGTGATATATGTCTAGCAGGTAAGCATGTGAGGGAGCCATTCCCTAAGGAAACAACTTACAGGGCTGGGAAACCTTTAGAATTAGTATCTATAGACCTCTGTGGCCCAATAGATCCTACAACCAAATCTGGTGTTAGATACTTTATGCTTGTTTTAGATGATCACACTAGGTTCATGTGGGTTTATTTCTTAAGGAGCAAAGATGAAACTCTAGATGTCTTTGTAAGGTTTAAAACTCATGTTGAGAGACAGTTAGGCCTGAGAATCAAGTCATTGAAGTCTGATAGAGGGGGTGAGTTTACATCAACTAAGTTCAATGATTTCTGTGAGAAACAAGGTATTGTAAGACTCCTCACTGCTCCTTACTCACCACAGCAAAATGGAGCTGTGGAAAGGAGGAATAGAACTGTCATGAATATGACAAGATGTATGCTGAAGGAAATGGATCTGCCTTTGGAATATTGGGCAGAAGGAGTAAGACATGCTGTATATCTTTTGAATAGGCTCCCTACTAAGTCATTACAGGATCAGATACCTTACACTTTACTTAGAGGTAAGAAGCCAAAGTTGCAATTTCTGAGAATTTTTGGTTGTGTTGGTCATGTTAAGGTAGTAGGACCTGAATTGAAGAAGCTAGATACTAGAAGCAACCCTATGGTTTACTTAGGTGTGCAGGAAGGCACAAAAGGATATAGGATGCTAGATGTTTCTAAAGGGAAAATAGTTGTCAGCAGAGATGTTAAGTTTGATGAACATAGGAAGTGGGACAGGCTTAAGAATAAAGCTAGTGAAAATGGTAAAACCCATAAGGTGACTAGTTCTTCTACTGATCTCATATATGATTTGGCTGAGCAAGTAGAGGATAGTGATAATGAGTCTCCTGCTGCATCGGAAGTTGATGCAGGGGAGGAGCAGGAAGATGAGAGCACTATAGATGAACTTCCTCATGATTTAGGAGAAGCTGGGACTTCTACTAGATCAGGCAGGGTAAGGAGGGTCCCAACACATTTAAGGGATTATGTTCTAGACAATAGATTGAAATTAGCTGGTCAGGCACAAGAGGTAGATGATCAAGTTAATTTGTTGCTAGTTCAGGAGGATGAACCTGCATCCTATGTAGAAGCTGCTAAAAGCAATGTATGGATCAAGGCTATGCAGGATGAGATAGGTGCTATAGAAAGGAATGGTACATGGTTTTTGACTGACCCTCCTAAGAATTGCAGACCTATAGGATTGAAATGGTTGTATAAAATTTAAAAAAAAAGCAAAGGGAGAAATCACTAAGTACAAGGCTAGGTTGGTGGCAAAAGGATATGTGCAGAAACTTGGCATTGATTATGAGGAGGTGTTTGCTCCTGTTGCAAGAATAGAAACCATTAGGCTTATTTTAGCACATGCTGCAAGTATGGGTTGGGAAGTGTTTCATCTTGATGTCAAAGCAGCATTTTTGAATGGAAATCTGCAAGAGGATGTTTATGTGAAACAACCTGATGGGTTCATGAAACAGGGGACTGAAGGAAAAGTTTACAAGTTAGTAAAGGCCTTGTATGGTCTTAAACAAGCTCCTAGAGCTTGGAATATTAGGCTGAATGAAGTTCTGCTGGAGCTTGGGTTTAAGAAGTGTAGACATGAAACTGCTGTGTATATTAGAAACACAGGAGGTTCTAGTTTAATATTAGCTGTGTATGTTGATGATTTGCTCATTACAGGTAGTAGTAAGCAGGAAGTTGACGGCTTTAAGAAACAAATGTGTGATAGATTTGAGATGACTGACCTGGGAAAGCTTTGCTATTACTTAGGAATTGAGGTTAAGCAATCAGAACAAGGAATAGAGTTGAGACAGTCAGCTTATGCTAAGAAATTAGTTAAGCTTGCTGGATTAGAAGAGTGCTATGATGCTAAGATTCCAATGGATCCAGGATTGAAATTAAGTAAAGAAGTGGGAGGTGAGGTTGTGGATGCTTCAGGCTATAGAAAGTTAGTAGGATCCTTAAGATACTTAACTCAAACCAGACCTGATATTACCTATGCAGTGGGCTATGTTAGCAGGTTTATGCAGGCTCCCAGGGAAGCACATCTAAAGGCAGTAAAGCAGATTATCAGGTATGTGAGAGGAACTCTGAATTATGGGTTGACTTATAAGAAAGGAGAAAAAGGAAATTTGAAGGGTTACAGTGACAGTAATCATGTAATGGATGCTGATGATGGGAGAAGTACTTCAGGAAGTGTATTCTTCTATAATGGGTCACTGATTTCATGGAATTCTCAAAAGCAGAAGACAGTGGCATTATCATCCTGTGAAGCTGAGTTTATGGCAGCAACAACTGCAGCATGCCAAGCTTTGTGGCTGTCTAGATTGTTAAGTGAATTGACAGGAGAAGAGCCAAAGAAAGTAAAGCTGCTGGTTGACAACAGATCTGCAATTGCACTAATGAAGAACCCTGTGTTTCATGGAAGATCAAAGCATATCAACTTGAGATATCATTTCATAAGAGAATGCATAGAGAGGGATCAAGTTGAAGTGGAATTTATTAGTGGGAATTTGCAAAAAGCTGATATCTTGACTAAACCTTTGTCAAGAAACAAATTTTCTGAGATGAGAAACATGATTGGTGTCAAAGGATAGTATATTTGAAGTTCATAGGAATGGGAGCTTAACACACCATATACACAAATCTCATAGATCACTGGTATATGTTGATAATGTTGAGTTATCATTGCTTGGATATTCAGATTACTATAAAGCAGAATTGGAAATGATTGAATCAGAATTAGGGAGGAGTAATGTTGACAATGTTAATGACTTATTAACATTATTGGCTCTAATTGTAATTCTGATCAAAATAGAGGGACTAAAGTGAAAGTTTAGTATATTGGTTGTTAGTTAGTTTGATAAATAGCCGTTAGTGTTAGGTTATATATAGATGATCGTTTACTTCTTTCTTGTAATCTTCCCTGTAATTCCAATTCCTTCAATGAGATTTTGTTTTCGTTTTGTCAAATTCTTGTTTTAATTCTTCATAAATGAGTTGAGTCGTTCATGCGTTACTCGGAATCGACTTGGTAATACTTAAAACCGAGTTATACACACACCATCTGTTGTTCCAAAAAAAATACACACACTATCTGCAATCTAATCTCACATCACTCGCAAAAGGTCAAAATTAACATATTAGACCGCCAAACATGTAAAATTAGCTAGTCCAGTCCATCCTCCCAAACAGGTAAAATCAGCTAGTCTAGTTCAAACCAGAATTTTTGTCATATTATGTTAAAGTGCTTAAGAGATTCAACATGAGCAATTGTAAACATGTACCTACTCCATGACATACCATTTGAGGTTGTCTTTAGATCAATGGACTTATGTATGAAGAAGAAGTGTATAATAAGTTCGATTCAAACACTAAGCATTTTACTGTAAGTTATCATTTTCTTTGACTTGTCTTTAAAACAAAAAAGTCGGTTATTGATAAAATTCAAACTGTCATCGGTTTTCAGACATGTTGACCTTTCGATAACTAAGTTTAACCATCCATTGGACATGAATTGGCGAGAACTTGAATCATCTTTTTCCCCCCCTAATCTCTCTCATCTATGGCTTATCAGAATAAGTATAACTTTTTGATATCCATTAATTCATAAGATACGTACTACAAATTACATAAAATAACCTATAACTACTAATAATAAGCAAAATACCATTTAACTATCATTACCCATATTAAACGTGACATTCTCTCAAACCCCTCCCCCCCCCCCCCCCTTCTTCAAGCGGCCTTCATCTTCAACGAATGATCCATGGTGATGAATCTGAAGGCATGTCTGCTCAGTCATTAGGCTATGTGTAATGGGACACTATAAGGACTTCATAACGCCCAGATTCCACTACACACCCAAAGTTATAGTGCCCCATACCCCTTAGGCACCATATGAATAGCGCGCCGCCCATTTGCTATGATTATCCTATTTTGCAGCCTTTAATCTGATTGGTTGTATTTTTTTTTTTAAATAAGGGGCTTTATGTGGCTCCATCCACTACACTCATTTTTCTTATTGAGCCCCTTGCTAACTGGACCGTCACGTGTCACAAAATGCTTTATGAAGAGGCTCTATGACTAGATATAACCTAAGTTCCGCCCCAGTACTTTACTAGCGTTTACATTATTCCAAATCATACTAAATAGAAGGATTTAGTAACGCTGATGACAAAAGTTGATAAAAAAAATCTAAGATTAAAAATGATGTTTTGAATGACTAATAACTAAATGAAACCCTAAAGCTATGTGTAATGGTAAAGCTTTACCTTTGGGTTTTTCAAACACACGATGATCTAGTCAACAAGAGGCTTTATAGCCTTAAGGTGGTGAATGGAGCCCCTAAAGTCCCTTTAATCATTACCTTTTTTATTTTTAAATAAATATTTAACCAATCAAAATTAAATAAAAAGGGTGGGAGAGGCATTATAAAAATCACGATGTGGAGGGTTTTTGGAGCCATAACGCCCCGGGAGCGGTGTGCTCACTACGTTCAGCCTAATAACTAAGAAAAGAGATATCCTCCATCCAAGTTTTTAACAACTTTCTTTAGTTTCTCTGCCATCTAAATTATGTTGTTCTATTTCTACCAATTATGTTAGAAACTTGGAATTTGAAATGGAGAACTCTATCTAAAAAAAACTAGTCTAATGGATGAAAATGCTCATTTGGTCTATAAGCCCAACATATGCAACACCAAATGCGACCAAGTCTTATATCTTACAATGGTTACAGTCCGTAACATATTTGAAGTCATTAATTGCTCCGTGAGCATAGTATTGTTTGAGCCAGATGATGAATGCAATTGAGAGAGAAAGTCAAGTTCGTATTCTCATTCTTGTTAACTGAATACAATCGAATGAACAGATTTATACATCAACAAATACTAACTCATTTTCCCGCCTATCTAACCAACTAACAACATGAAAAATAACCCGGGTTCGAACTCGCTTCACAACAGAAATATAATAACACCCCCCTCAAGTTGGGGGTTGTAAAACACCAAACTTGGAAAGTAATCTATCATGTTGAGGCTTGGGAAGGTTCTAGGTCAACAAATCAGCAAGCTGTTCCTGAGAGGAAGTATGAAGCAAAGAAATGAGCCCAACTTGTAATTTCTCCCGTATAAAATGACAATCTAATTCAATATGTTTTGTTCGCTCATGAAAAACAGGATTTTTGGCTATATGAATAGCTGCTTGACTATCACATTTGACCGAAATATGAGAGATATTAGGGACCTGAAAATCAAATAATAATCTAGTAAGCCAAGTCAGCTCAGCAGTAAGCCTTCTAAGAGACCTGTATTCAGCTTCTGCAGAACTTAAAGAAACTGTTGGTTGCTTCTTGGATTTCCAGGAAATAGGACAACCCCCAAAAGAAATAAAATACCCACTGACAGACCTCCTGGTATTAGGACATGATGCCCAATCAGAGTCACAATAGGCAGTAAGAGCAAAATCACTGGTGTTATTGAAAAATAAGGCTTGAGTATGAGACCCATGAACATAGACGAAAGTGTGTAAAGCTACAGACCAGTGAGGCAACCTGGGGTCTTGCATAAACTGACTGAGATGCTGAACAGCAAAAGAAAGATCAGGCCTAGTATTAGTTAAGTATTTAAGCTTGCCTACCAGTCTTTTCTATTGTAATGGATCAGATAAAGGAGGGCCTTCATTAAGCTTCAAAGTAGAAGTTGAAGGAAGAGGATAAGAAACTAAGGGAGGAGAATCAGAAAGAAATTCTGCCAGTAAATCCTTAGCAAATTTTCTCCGAGTCAAGATCAGGCCATTAGAAACTTTTAACACCTCAATGCCTAAAAAATAATTGAGAAAACCTAAATCTTTAATTTTGAAGGTAACATGCAAAACATATTTGACTTTATCAATTTCTGCAAGATTATCTCCAGTAAGGATAATATCATCTACATATACTGCTAAGTAGACAGCTGAGCCAACCATGACCTTAGAAAACAGTGAATGATCATTAGGAGACCTTTTATAACCAAGATCCACTAAAGCAGAAGACAGTTTACCATACCACTGTCTAGAAGCTTGCTTTAAGCCATAAAGAGACTTATGTAACTTCAAGCACTGAGAAGAAAGTAAAGTCATGCCCTGTGGTGGTTGCATATAGATATCCTCATCTAAATCACCATGTAGGAAAGCATTGTTGACATCTAGTTGAAACAAAGACCAATTCATTTTAACTGCTACAGCAACCAGAGTTCTTATAGTTGTCATTTTGACAACAGGAGAAAATGTTTCAAGATAGTCAATACCATATTTTTGAGTGTCCCCTCTGACTACAAGTCTAGCTTTACATCTTTCTAATGTTCTATCAGCATGATAATTTACCTTATATACCCATTTGCATCTAATAGGCTTCTTATGTTTAGGAATATCAACACATGACCATGTCTTATTAGCCTCAAGAGCTTCAAACTCTTTGCTCATAGCCTCAACCCATTGGGGATACTTAGCAGCCTCAGAATAAGAATGAGGTTCAGAAAAACTATCAATAGACTGAAGTAAATGTTAACTATCAATAGGAATATCAGAAACAGAAACTGAATTAGTAGAAAAACAAAAATTGGTGATAGTATGAGGACAAGAATCAGAAAATTGATGAGCATTATGACAAACATAATCTTTCAAATAAGTAGGAGGTTTGGAATTTCTGAAAGAATGTCTTAATGGAGGAGGAGAAGAATGGGAAGAAGAAGGATTGGAACTAGAAAGATCAGGAGATGGAGCAATAGGAACAGTAGATGGAAGCTGTGAATCAGAAGAAGAAATAGGAATAGAAGGAGAAATAGGAAAATCATCAAAAAATGTATTATCAAAGACAGGGAATAATGGATTTTGATTGGATTTTGGAAGTGAAGGAAAGATGTTTTCAAAGAAAATAACATCTCTGGAAGTAAAAAATACTTTGGAATGAAAGTCAAATACCCTATAGGCCTTTTTGCCAACAGGATATCCAACAAAAATATATGGGATAGCTCTTGGTTGGAACTTTTCACGGCCAGCTTTTAAGGTGGAAGCATAATATAAGCAACCAAAAGCCCTGAGATGATCATATGAAGGAGTAGTATTAAGTAACAATTCATGAGGAGACTTTCCTTTTAACAGTTTGGAAGGAAATCTATTAATGAGATGTGTGGCAGTTAAAACACACTCTCCCCAAAAAGAAAGAGGAAGTTTGGATTGAAACAACAATGCTCTAGCTGTTTCAAGTAAGTGTTTATGTTTCCTTTCAATAACTCCATTCTGTCGTGGAACACCAACACAACAAGTTTGATGAAGAATGCCTTTACTAAGAAAATAAGCAGATTGAATTGAGCCAGATCCTAGCTCAAAGCATTATCTGATCTGATACATTTGACCTTTGTATTGTACTGAGTAGAAACCATCTCAATAAAACTTTGTAGAACAATAAAGGCATTTGATTTATAATGCAACAGATGAGTCCAAGTTGTTCTAGTAAAATCATCAACAATGGTTAAAAAAATACTTGTAACCATTATGAGTGGGGACAGAATAAGGACCCCATGTATTTATATGAATGAGTTCAAAAGCATGATTTGTAGAAATGGAACTATGAGGAAAGGGCAATTTATGTTGCCTTGCCTTTGGACAAATATCACAAGGCAATATAGAATCAATATCAGAAGTAGAAATCAAATTCAACTGTTTTAACTTGTAAACATGTAAATGACCCAATCTATGGTGCCATGTTGCAGAATTAACAACAAGATTACAAAAGGATCTAGAAACAACAATAGAAGAAGCAGCAGAAGTGTGACACCTTGTCCGAAAATCCAGGTCAAACCGTTTACTTTGACTTTTATTTAAGTATTAATTGTGCTTAATCTGATCTGATTTCTGTTTAAAATGCTAATTACTGTGCCTGACTGTTAACTGATGACGTAAACCTAATCCCGTGTTTGTACTAGAAGCGTATACCCGTTAAATGCTTAGAAATTTCATGTATAAATCATGAAACTTCAATAATAAGAAAAAATAAATATAAAATGTATTTTTATATTTTATCCGAAACTGGTGTCGAACGTTTATATAATCGACACGTCAAACTGATTAGCGATCGATTGTCTAAAACTATTCGGTTTTAAACAATCTGAAAGGTCGAGCTTAAAACTGATACAAACTGACAAACTGAAAACATTATCCGTAACCCGTTCGAGAAACTGAAAATTATAACTGATTTCTGAAAAAATTTTATAATCAACTTAAACAATTGTTTTTATGAAATAAAAACATCACAAACTGAAATCGTTGTCAAGACATAAGCCTAACCCCAACCGAACACCCAATTGGGCCCGACTTGGCCCAATAGGCCCAATAAGCCTAAAACAATAAAACCAAGTTCGAAACCTTGATCCATTACTCAAACATAATATTCCGAATGATCGTTGTCAAGACTTAAGCCTAACCCCAACCGAACACCCAATTGGGCCCGACTTGGCCCAATAGGCCCAATAAGCCTAAAACAATAAAACCAAGTTCGAAACCTTGATCCATTACTCAAACATAATATTCCGAATGATCGTGGTGACCCGTAACCTCAACCGATGCATAACGGGCCCGGGCCTCGAACTGGCGCCCCGTTTGGGCCTGTACGGCCCATAACCGACGGAACGGCCCAATTACATTTCTCTTTAAATATTTTAGGCCCAATTTAAATCCCAAGTCCAATGGGTTTATTTTTATAATATGAGCCCATCAACTTTGAATTAATTTTTATAAAATAAGTTAACACCTTTAATTTTTATAAAAATTAATCACCACCTTTTATAATTTTTACACTTTAGAGATTTATAAAAGTGATGATTTTAATCATCACCACCCTTCCCATATTTTATAAAACCTCCACATTACTTAAACTTCATTTATAAAAAAAATGACATTCTTTTTATAAAAAGTCACCCACACATTGATTTTTCTATAAAATAGTTAGAAGATATTTAGGTTAAGGGATGTGATGATCAAGTGTCCAACACCTTACCCTACCATCTAACTATCTAGCCTCATCATGATCAAATAGTTTAGGTGACTTGGGCACTCAACTCACCACCAACTCACTTACACTCACCAACCTAGTTACTTGATCACTTACACACACAAGCCCACCTCTCCTTCACTTCCTGTCGAGAAAACACAGCCTCCCTCCTCTCCCTTTCTATTTTTCCGGCCAGCACAACCCCTCCACCACTGCCGCCAACCACCACATCAACCACCCTTTCCTCCTCCATTCCTTCTTCACGTAAACCACAACCAAGCACCATCTTTTCTTTTTTTCTTTCTTTCTTCCTTGCTGTCGAGAGTACCACAGCCCCACCACCTTCACCTTCACCTTCAGCCGCCGCCACCACCATTTCCAGTCACCGTCGCCACCACTGCAGCCCCTCCTCTCCTCCTCCTTTCCGGTCGCAACACACCACCACCCTTCCCTTTCTTTTTCTTGTTGTCGTGAACAACCAGCAACCACCACCACCGCCACTGCCCTACTGCTGCTGCCACACTGTTGCTGCTGTGCTCTCCACCGGTCGCCACCCTGCTGCAGCGGAGCTACTGCCGTGGACCGCCACCCACCGCCACCTTTCGCCACCTTTTTCCTCTTCTTGTTCGGTTTCACCCTCTCACTCATTGTGAGCCTTTTAACCTCTATCAATTACATTATGTTACGTTTTAAACGTCCCAAACGATCCCACGTGTCTTACAAACAATCCTTCAAAACCCGAGTTTCTAACCGACTAATATTTCATTTCCTTTATTTTCCCTTAAACCCTAGTGTTGTAAGGTTTGAAAATGTGGATTTTGGTTGGTGATTTTATGTTATATTAGCATGATTTTATGATAATTATATGTTAACATAGTTAAATGATGATGTTATCATATGTTAATATGCTTTAAATTGATAAGTTTTGTTGATGTCATGTGTTAATTCTTCAAAGTTATAAACTTGAAAATTACAAATTGATAGATTACAATAGCGTGGCAGGTAAACGAGCTACAAGCTGCGCCGCAACCCCCTTTTGTATAGTGATAACGGGTGTCGTGACCGCTATACAAATAATCCTAACTAACTTATAGACAGGGTAAGTCGGGTATCAATACAGGGGAGTTGGTGGTTATTAGCGACTCTAATTATCTAACCTAAGTTACTGTCACTAACTCAGATGAACTAAACTAAACCCTAAATTACTTTATCTAAATGCCTCTTAGCTGTTGAAATTGATTTATATTAATTCTAAGAAAACTAACTTTAACTCGATTGAGAAAAACAGTAAATTAAAACGTGACAACCTCAGGATCCCGGTTAGCTAATTCCTAATCCAATTCAGTTAATCAATTCAACCCAATCCAACCTAACATTCAGATTACGTATGAGCTAAGTATAGTCCTAGAGCTATGCTTTGAAAGGTAGTCCGGGAGCAGGGGCACATATGCAACCAAAACGCAAGATAAATAGATTAAATTGAACATCCATATGAATCAAACATTGTCACTATGTTTATAGAGTCAGAAAATAGACAAAGAATAACGGAAAACGATAAAGAAACGCTACCCGTTCACCGTCGGTAATCACCGGGTCTTAGCCGAACATCACAAACATCACAGAATTGTTTAGAATTGAGAAAAACAATGAAAAACTAACCAAGATTCGTTCCCAGACGGCTCTGGCCGAAAAAACGAAGTTAGAAAACCTAAAAACGAAGTTAGAATGTTTAAATACGAGCCCCGATCGCAAAACTCGGTTTTTAGCCGACTTCAATCCCTCGCGTGTCGCGAGGGCACCTACACTTTCGTCTCGCGCCACGATCCAATTCTTAGGCCGTAAATTCTTCAATTGCTGCTTCCATTGCATTCACACTATAGGTAAAATAATTATTTGAAGCCATCTATCATGCACGTGATCTCGACCCATATAATTCCTTCTCTTGTTACTTGTGTTCATTTTATGTAAACTTCAACATATGTCTTCAATTACTTCCCATCTCACTCACGATGCCACCTGTTTCTCAAATACACATTTAGGATTCTGACTAACCTAACTTTTATACATCAAAATTCCTCACTAAAAATAAACAAGTAACATAAACTAATATTTAACAATAAGTATAACTTGTTATGCATCTATGACTCGAACTCAATTTAATTACACCATTTAAGCTCATTTACCTTCCAACATACTAAACACAACTACCGATTAAAATAATATATTTTAGATTCAACTCGGTATCAATAGGAGATGATTAATACTCAATATAATGTACTTTTAAGCCACTTATGACATCCCCACACTTATCTTTTTCCGTCTCGGAAAAACTGCCATGGAATCATAATCGGGAAATCAATCTCACAATCATTTAACTTTTTAATTTATCCACCACTCAATTCCACAAACCATAATGTAATCACATGGACTAACTGCAATTGCCGATATTTCGGTCCGACTAAACCCAACCACTAACCTTTTGTTTCGCCCCCAAAGTGTTTATAATTTACCGAATAGAGTTATCAATCTGCCTATGTGTCCCACAATCAGAAGGTTCAAGTTCAACTTACTTCCGAATCAAATTCAGTCAAAGCAAAGGGTATTTAAGATGATATTTATAGATTTTCCCCACCCGCCTTTAAACTAGATACTCATATGTCCACAGAATGATGGAATAGATGGATAGCGAAGTATTTGAGCATTTATTTCTCTAATTTGCTATATTTCTTCTTTTTATTCTTTTTTTCATCATTTTTCTTTTTTTTTTCTTTTTTTTCTTTTTTTTTCTTTTTTTTCTTTTTATAATTGGTTAATTTTAACTATGATTACCAACGAACATCATCAGAGGCATTCTTTCACAAGGTCTTAGCCCCGAAATCATACGTGAGTGTTTTGCCCGCGAGATCCAGAACATCATCAGAGGCACGCACCACGGGATACTATCCTTAGTTTGTACATGAGTATTTTGTCCCTTCACCCTAAAATTATTAACCAAATTATTTACCTAATATGCTCAAAGATGGAAGGATGGGGCGCCATTATTTCTCGGATTTGCTTTCGCAAAAAGATCATAATGTGCCAAGTTATTCTAATGACATATAAGTCTCTAATTTTAAAGTGGTCTTTTTCCTCCTAATCATCAGTTTCAATCTCCCTGTCACCCCTAAAATGGGAACCCACTAGCAGACTGATTTAATTTACATATTTATACAACAATAAACACAAAGGGCATTTTAAGCTATTCCTAGGTCAGCTGGGCCTACCGACACATCAAAGATTAGTCATGTTTTCCATTCTCTCCTTTTCTACCACTTTTCTTTTTTTTATTTAATTTTACTTTTGAAAACTGATTCCCAATTGTACTATCATTTTCCATGATTTGCAAATTATTCCAAAGACATTTTTTCAATTTTTTCATTTTTTTTTGTTTTTTTTTCAAAAATATATAAATTTAAACACACTAAAAATAGACACGAAACGTGTTATTCCCCTCCCCACACTTGAGTGACACATTGTCCTCAATGTGTTAAAAAGAACAACAAAAATAAATAAGAAATAAAACAAAGAAATAAAAATAAATAAGAATAGGAAACGTACCGGATTCGAGCAACAAAATAAAGCAAAAATTCTGACTGCTAAAGGCGTCGCGTGTCGCGACAACCACTACCACCTCCCTCGCGGGTCGCGGGGGAGCTATTTGCCAGAAAGTTTGGTCGATTTATTGGACTTAGAATTTTTCTACTGTTAACCAAGACCTGTAATTTTCATGCCAGAACAATTCCACTATATATATAAACCTAAACATACCTGGAATCTTCATTTTGCTCAATTACATTACCCAAAACCCGTCCAATTCCTGAAAAACACAAAAACACAACACCACACAAAACAGGAAAAAAAAACAAATAAAAATAAAAACCTACCACTGGGTTGCCTCCCAGAAAGCGCTAAGTTTATAGTCTTCAGCCAGACCACACATTCTTGCTCACGGTGGCTTCAGTCCACATTTACCAACTGCATTACCGACGAACGCTCGGTATTTGACATTCCTCTTCAGCTTTTTCAATCCATGCTTACCAATCACATTACTGATCCACGCTCGGTAGTTCACACGTCTCTTAAATTTTTTCTTTAGATTCGACCTGTGAAAGATATTAAAGGAGCTCGCATTGAGGATCCCGCAAGCGAGGGAGGCATCTCATTAGATCCACTGCACCAGTTGCTCTTTTCACAGCTAAACTGCTGATAAAACCGTCGTCTCGGCTAACAGCACCCCCGAGTAGTTTCACACCCAACTTCGGCCGCCCGATCCCGCTGGGGAGCACACCCTCCTTCACCTTGACTCCGTTGCACGTCGGCCAAAAAACTTTAGTTTTTCGGACATTAAGTTCAAGCCCTAAACATGGCCCCTCAGACCTAATGATATCCAATGCTTTAGCCACTTCATAAGCGTCTCCAATAATCGTACCATCATCCAAATACCATGCATGAAAAGGTAACTTGCAAGTATCATGTATGCGGTGAATAAGTGGGTGTAAAACTAAGGCAAAAAGGAGAGGCCCCAAGGGGTCTCCCTGTTGAACCCCGGTGGTAGACGAAATACAATCAACTCCAACATATAACCTAGCCGGTTGCGCGTATAAAAATTCACCCACAAGGAGATGGATGGACATCGGTTGCGAACCTCACGGAGAAGAGAAGTCCTATCCACTAGGTTAAAAGCATTAGAGAAATCAACCGTAAGCATAGCGAACGACCCATTCGAGTGAAATTCATTTAAAAACCTGTTCGCGCTATGCAACACAGCCTCAGCCCCACTAGGAATTCCCATCCCAAATTGAAAATCCCCGAGATATTTAGCCATCTCCTTCCCGACACAATTTATACTTACTAGAAGTATAAATTGTGATTTTAGTAAGTATAAATTTATACTTCTAGTAAGTATAAATTGTGAAAAGAGCATAATTATGACATTCTCCATAAAAGTATAAGTCTTGGATTTTTATACAAAAATAGAAATATTTTATGTTGAAGAATATTCTATAAAAGTCTTTAAAATTAAAACTCTAGCTTTATATGATAAATAAAGTTAGTTAAAAATGATTTTATAAAAAAAAATAAAAATCAAAAGACTTATAGAAATTATGAAAAACATATTTTAAACATTTTTGATTATTTTAAATGAATCAAAATAATCAAAGCGTTTTAATCGGATTAAATGTTTATTTTCAAACGTTTGAAATTGAAACGAAATCCTTAAACAATTTAAAAACATTTTACGACGTAACGAATCGTAAATAATTATTTTCAACAAATAACTATCCTTAAGAATTTTAGAAACCTTAATTTGAGTTAAAATCATTTTAGTTTGTAAATATAATTATTTTAATGATAATTATATTCATATTAACTCAAAACCCTAATTTTCATAACATGAGTTTAAATATTAAAATGACCTTTAATATTTACCTACTTGTGTTTAATCACTTAATCTTTAACTTGAATAATTTAATAAAATTATTTCGACAAGTTAGAATAATTATTTCAATAATAATTGTGAACCCTAGTTATATATATTATAACTTAACACGATCAATTATTCAATCGATCGAGCGAACACAAAAAAAAATAATAAATATTATTATTTAAAACATTGTTTAATACTTGATTGAACTGGCCTTCATGATACGTTATCACATGTTCGTTACTTGTATTCAATTTGCATTAAATGCCTTTATACGTGAACATTAGCATTTACTGATTGCAAACTGATTAACTAACGGGTTTTCAAAACAAACGAGATTATACGTCAAGACTTGACCGGTATCATTTGGGTAACTTCGTGACTCAAATGATTATGTAGACCCTTATGCATGTTGTCTTATGTTTTATTAGGACTTTACTTGCTAGTTGCCACTCGGCAATCCATCATTACCACTGAATCAAGTGAGTTTCACGGTCCCTTTTCTTTACAACTGTTTTACACTTATGGGGGGAGAAATCATGAACTGATAAAATGTTTTAACTTAATGTTATGGTTTACCTGTTAGCCGTATGATTATCTGTTCTCTTACTAATTGCCCAACAACTGGCACTTTATCGTTATAAACGTTAGTACAACTGAATCCCACCATTAGTTGATTTCAATTAGTTCTGCTCGAAACGATAACTAGTGAATAGATCTATTTGGGTTGACAACCCTGCCTCGATTGGTAGCTCCAATTCTGACTTCAGGATATTGTCTTGGGGTACATGTCATTTATTCTGCTCTATTCGGTATCTCTCGGGCGAGGATACCATGGGTGGGTAAACCGTTAGTATTTGAAATCAAGGTTCAGGTGAGATCATACAACTACAACAGTAAGCCAACGTAGCATTTAAGTATTCTGAAAACTGTTTTACAATCTTACTATTGAGTCCTAAACCTGTGAACCTCACCAACTTTATGTTGACCTTTTAAACTCATGATTTCTCAGGTATATAAGCTGATCCTGGAAGCCGTGCAAATGGGACTTCGCCTTTATATTCGGACCTGCTTCGTTGGAGTCCTAGTCCCTATCTATCCTAAATAACTACTTTATGTTTTCAATAAATGAAACTTGACTTTTAAAGTTCAAATTTAAGACAAAATCGTTTACCACTATTTCCGCTGCAACAATTAATGATATTATGTTTTAATTAACGTTTGAACTTAGTAGTAGTTGTTCTGTATATCTGTGACTATGATTCCATCTCGCTCACACCCAATCATTTGTCCGGGTGTGACAAGAAGTCTTAAAAGGTTGTTTAAGGAGGTAAAGTCCTTTGAGGAGTTCACCAAGAACCAGTGGCCTCTTCGTTGAAGGGGCCTGAAAAACACATGCAGTATGGGTGAAGAAAATAAGACCATGATTGTGTTTACAAAATGTTGGAACAGATAACAGATTATGAGTAAATTGGGGAATGTAAAGAACATGGAATAAAGATAATTGAGAATTGAATTTTACAGTTCCAATTTGTGTAACAGAAATAACCTGACCATTAGGCAAACCAATAATCACAGGTTGAGATAAAGTGTGAATATTAGTCATGAGGACAAGATCATTACACATGTGGCCAGTTTACCCAGTATCAATAATCCAATTTGATTAAATTAAAGAAGAGTTACAAGCCATGATACCCGTAAAGTTGGCTTGACTAATGTTCTGAACACCAGAATCAGAAGACTGCTGTGAATTCATCTTTTGTATCAAGGTAATAAGTTCTGAGTATTGCTCATTTGTGAAGGATTTAGGAGACACATGATCATCAGCAACAAACTTGTCATCAGGAACAGTAGCAACAAACCTTCTATTCTTGGTGAATTTAAAATCATTAGGAAAGCCTACAAGTCTATAGCATGCTTGCATGATGACCATTCTTTTTACAATGAGAACACACTATTGATCTTTTATCTTTATATCTAGGTTGAGTAGTCACATTCATTGCAGTGGACTCAGTTACAAAAGAACTTGATACATGAATTTCTCTATGTGTTTCATCTTGAGTCAAGATAGAGTAAGCCTCACTAATAGAAGGCAATGGTTTGGTCATTAGAATGTTACCTCTAACACATTCATAGATGGCATTTAAGCCCATTAACAACTACATTAGTTTTTGAGTTTCAGTCTTTTTAACAAACAACTCATGTGCATCACATGTACAAGAAATTGGAGTGTCTAGATATTGTAGTTCATCCCATAACATCTTCAGTTTAGTATAATATGCAACAATTGAATCAGAACCTTGAGAAATTTCAGAAATATTTTTATGAATTTGATACAAACTAGGTCCATTAGATCCTCCAAATCTATTATTCAAATCAGTCCAAAGAAGTGATGCAGTCTCAAGATACGTTACACTCTGACTAATTTCAGGAGATAGAGTATTAAGAATCCATGAAATTACCATATCATTGCATCTCTTCCAACATGCGAGTTGAGCACCAGTGGCTGGTTGAATCACTGTACCATCAACAAAACCAAATTTATTTTTGGCTGAAAGTGCAATTGACATTGCTCATTTCCATGCACCGAAGCAGTTCCATCAAACGTTTTTGAAACTAAAATCATCCCTAGATGATCCGAAGGATGCAGGTAGATTGGATCTGCTGAATTTGTTGCCATATTTCAAGAACATGATACGAAATGAAAATGATAACGAAAAACGCACGAAATAGAAGAAAAGGAAAAGAAATCGAAATCGAGAACAATTCGATATCAAGAAATGAAAAAAAAACTAGTCGGAAAAAGAATCAGAATGCTAGTCGAAAAAAATGATCGGCATCGGAGAAGATGATCGGAGCTCTTGCTCTGATACCATATTGTTTAAGCTAGATGATGAATGCAATTGAGAGAGAAAGTCAAGTTCGAATTCTCATTCTTGTTAACTGAATGCAATCGAATGAACTAATTTATACATCAACAAATACTAACTAATTTTCCCGCCAATCTAACCAACTAACAACATGAAAAATAACATGGGTTCGAACCCGGTTCACAACAGAAATATAATTACACATAGGCACCTATTTTCACCATCACTCTTTAGTTCATTCACCATTTACAAAAACTAAGGAATGAGGATCATAATCTCATCTGCATCAAGTCAGCTGAGACAACCAAATCCAACACCTATCTTCAATCAAAGATTATAAACCGCAATAACAGCCGAAAAACCACGTGGAAATATGCAATCATTTCTCTAGCTGCTACAAAACAATATCCCAAGTTGATGCTAACTGTGACAATAGCTGATCTGGCGCCATACCTTCCCAGTCATCAGGAGGCTTTAAGGTTGAAGCAGCTTCATTCAGATTCACCAAAATCTCCTTTTTCAATTCCATTGAATAATCCATATGCTCTGTTCCAACCTCTGCCCAATCCAGCATTTGTACGCAAAAGAAAATCACAAATGGATGTAAAAAAAAATGAATCCGCCTTTACTATGTATTTATGTATGTAGCATAATAAGGCATACATGTTGAAGCCAAGACAAGCAGATATGAAACCGATCTTGGTCGAGAAGAAATCGTGCAAGAGCAGTTAAAACATCAATCACCACATCAATAGATAGCTGATAAATTACTAGGCCTGTGCGTTCATTAGTTTCACAAGTAGTAAATCATCATCCCAATCGTCCACATTCTCATCTCCCGTTGCCTCGGTAGTCATTTCAGGCCGATCTAATCTTACCGAAGATCCTCTACCAGTTTTCTCAAATCCCATCTTGTAATTACCGCCTCTTTGATTATTAGCTGATGGTGACAGAATATTGATTATGGGCCGTGTCTTCAACAACATGTTCAAGAATCTGCATTCTGTTCTTTAGAGTCACCATGTCATCATGAGATCCACCTGAAATGTCAAAAACCTTTTAACATAAGAACATGTAGATTAGTTAAAACGGGTATCATTTTTGTTCAGGTCAAAAAGGGTCGGGTTGGCCCGAAAACGTTAGACATCCGACATGTTCAACCACTTTGACGAGCTTCTTCTTTAGCTAAATTTTTATTTAATCTAAAAGTGGCAATTTTAACACATTTAAAAGGGGGGAACATATCAAATGAACCAAATTGATTAAGGAGGTTTAGAGCATATAAACTCCTTAATTATTTGATGCAAAAAAAGATCATTAGTGTTGAAAAAATATTGCTTTTGCAAACATAAGTAAACTTTTCCAAATTGCCACCTTTAAGTTGTATATACGTAAAAGATTTCTCGGTAAATTCAGCTGTCATACCTGCAACATGTTCAAGAGATGAGCTTGTTGTCTCTCCAAGTGTAGCAATTGCCTCTGAATAGCCAAGAAATTTCCTTTATTACTCCTAAAACCTTCCCTTTGACTTGATGAACTCATGTCTTCAAACTCCGGCCTTCTAGAAGGCCCACCAATTCCTCGATCCACTTTTTGGTAGCTCTCACCTGCTTTCTTTTTCAAGATTCCAACCGCCTTCTTAGGTATGTTGCTTCGCTCCGGTTCATCATTCTCGGGTGGGGCCCCGGGCTTTCTTTTACCTGATTTAGCTGGTTCATAATCTTCACCATCTAAAGAATGACATAAATGCGCACATTATACATAAAGATTGTTTGCATTAAACATACACTTTGACAACTTTCAATTTTGAAACCATCTGGTCTTATTTTTTGTGCTCACCATGACCCGGTGTTTTATGATCTTCAAAACCTCCTGCAAGACGATGCCATTGTTGCAAAGCCTTTCCTATACTCTCTCTTACCGGTTCTATCTGTAGAAATTAAACCAACAAAACTTTATTTTTGACTTTACTTTTCTTCATTTTCAAGTGTAGCATTTCAAACTAACCATATCGAGGCGAGAATCCTCAAGGGCGGTTATTGTGGGACCTGTTTTTCTTGTGATCAAGCTGGTCGAATGCCAAGCTAATGAACTGAATGCATCAGCAGCTACCTTTCGAGCCACTCAATCCGAATTAGTCAGACAATCATGAATACTTTGAAGCAGTGGCTCCAAGCCTTGTGGAGAAATAGCACCAACCTGTATAGAGTTAATATAAAGTCTTATTTGCACATCATGCCATTACCACCCTAGCTTCTTAAGCAAAATCACAATAAAAAAAGGTGATTTTCCAAGGGTCCAATTCTGAGGGTATTTAGGTGTGTGTTTGTTGTGAGCAACAAAGAGGCCCAAACAAAGCAGCCCAATAGTGAGCATGCACATGTGCAATTAGGTGATCCAAGGAGAAACAGAATGAGGAAGCTTCCAGCATATTTGAAAGATTATGTGACTAAGAAGCGAAATCAGCAGAATGAGAGGCGGGACCACTTGAGAAAGCTGTTATAATGAAAGGGTGTGAGGGAACAGGCCGGGTTTGTTAAGAATTTGTTATGCACTGTGTGCTCTCTCTTTCAAATTGTATCTCCTTTCTCATCAAATTCCTATCAATACAATAAGCTTTCTTCCACATCTTCCTGTAGTTCTTCTTCTCAGATTGTGATTACACTACATTGGTGCTTTCATTGACCATTAGCTACCACGGCTGATGGCACCCGTTTTAAGCTCATGGATGATTCCATTAAAGCCCTTCAAGCTTCTTGATGTGTTGCAAACACATCTCATTTTCGGTGTCTTTTATGTTGATATTTGAGTCTAATTGAGTCGGTTTTCTTTAGTTTTAGTTGTTTTTAATCAAGTTGTGCCTTTGAGTTGGTTATTCATATGTTCACAAGTTTTTCAGGTTTTATGTGGAATCCCGAGGCCGAGTGTGAAGATGATAAACTTTGAAGAAGAAATTAAAGAAAAGTGCTGAACAAGATGTCCCAGGCGTATCGCCTAGGACTGGATTGTGTCTAAGCGATACGCGAGGAAGTGAAGGTCAACGAAAGTCAAAGTCGGCTCCGCCCGACTAAATTGTCATGTAATGAGTTCCAGGCGTATCGCCTGGTGGGAATTCATTGGCAAGCGATACGCTTGCCGCCTAATAACCCGCAAAAAGGGATTTCGCGATTTAAAAGTCGTTTTTAGGGTTCCATTCGCCATTCTACGACTTCCAGGCGATTTGCAGAGCGACTAATGGCGATTTCGAAGATAAAGAGGGCTGGAATCAAGTGGAGATCATTCGGGGCTATCACTTCATCATCGAATCATTAACCCGGTTCCATCTTTACTTTTGGTTTCTAGTTTTTACTTAATTAAGACCATGTATTGCACTGAGATTTCAGATTCTATTTGTGATTTTGCTGTTATCATGGTGGTTGGCTAAGTAAATACCACCGCCTAGACCGTATGATGAACTTTTAATATTTATAGTCGTTCTTGACCTTTGGCAATTTGATTGATGTTTGTCTTCTATTAAATCCCATTAATTTTCTGTGATGATGCATGAATATACTTGAATTGGATTGCTAGTTATTGATTATATCTTGCTTTGCTTGCGGATGTCTTCCGGTTTGGGTAAAGTAGTTAACTTGTAGGTTAAACTTGCATGTTGATGTGATTGCTTTATTGTAGTCATAGGTTTAGTTAATAATTGGTTATTTGAATCTTGTGTGTTGCTAGCTAAATAGACTTAAAAGGGTGATAGCCATTGGGTAGTCGGGTTGGTTAATTGCTTAGGATCGATTGTCTCAAAAGAAAATTCCCTAGGTTAATTGTCTAGCTTGCTATTCCGAGTCATTATAGTTGGTTAGTGGTAGCTCCTGTTAGGTCTAAGGTGCCCGAGATTAAGTTCAGAGGTGGTTAGGACTAATTGAGGTAGGAAGTACTTAAAAGGTGAACTCCTGTTCGAGCGTTAGAAGCAAGTACTAGGAAGGACTTAAAAGGTGAACTAGGATCCATCAGAATTGTCAAGGTCAGGTTCGGTTATAGGTATTATTAGGGATTCCAGGTCTAGGTGGTGTCTTCTCTCTTTTGGTAGTTCCTCAAGGTTTGCTTTGATGTCGTTCGTTAGTGTTAGTTAAGTTAGTTAAATCTTATTTCAATCCAAAAACCAAATCAAATTACTCAATATTCCCATTTTTTAGGTCTAGGTTAAGTCTTGTCTATAGAGTGTCCTAGGTTCGATATTCCGGTCTTGCCTTAGCTTTACTATAATCCGACAGGTTCACTGCCTTAGGGTTCGGTTCGGTTTAGGTTATTTCGGTAAAATTAGGTGTGTCTTAGGTCTAAGTTTAGGTCTATTTTATTAGTGTTTTTAGTGTCGTTCCGAGCACATCAAGTTTTTGGCGCCGTTGCCGGGGACACTTGGTAATAGCAAGATTAACTTAGGTCTTCGTTAGGAAATTTGAGTCTTTTTGGTTTGTCCGTGTCTAGAGTCTTAGGTTTCCGTTTTTGAGTCTAGATTTTTAGGTTTAATTTTTCTTGTAATTTTTTCTTTGAGTCACTTTCCCCGTTTTATGCCACACACCCGTTCACGAGGTCCTCCTGAGTTGTCACCACTTTCTGATCCTGACGCGGATATTCGTGAACGGTTTCGCCTTCTTCGCACGGAGCTCGAAGCTTTCATCATTTCTACCGCTCATTCCAAACCATCTTCTTCCACACAAACCACACGCGACACCAAGCCCATTCCATTCCCCGATCTTTCATCCATGGCGGCACGTCGCACCGTCCACGAGCAGGCCAGCGCCGGAGTCACCGAGGCCCGGTTCGCTATAGCTCAGCCTGATATTGCCAACACCGCGAATTGGCAAGTTCCGTCCCACGTCATCAACGCTTTGACGCACTCCATTCAGTTCCATGGACGTGAGGACAAAGATGCACCGACGCATATTTCGCGCTTTATTCGAATCTGCAACACGTTCGGACTCACGGGAGTCGCGAACGAAATCATCTATCTGCGTGTGTTCCCATTCTCCCTTACGTCTCGAGCCGCTGAGTGGCTCAAGACGCTTCCGCCTAACTCGATCGCCACCTGGGACGATCTGATGTTAAAATTCCTGAAGAAGTATCATCCCCCAGCCAAGGCTTCACGTACTCGGGAGGAAATCCACTCTTTCAAGATGGACCCCGATGAGCCTTATTATGTCGCATACGAGAGATTCAATACCCTTCTGAGTAGATGTCCGCAACACGGGTTGACGGACTGGGCGATCATAGAAAAGTTCTACAATGGACTTCCTTATTCTGTTCAGAAGGAGTTCAACATCTCGGCTGGAGGACATATGATGGAGAAGCTCACTGTTGACGAATGCAAATCACTTTTTGAGAGCTTCGCCCTTGCTGAACAGCAGGCACCCGGAGGTCGGAGAGCCACCTTGGCCCCGACTAGATCACTCGCACCATCTACATCTACCCGGGGTGTCAATCACATTGGCTCAGAAACCATGCCACCTAGGGAGTTAGAGAATATTTACAAAGCTTTAGAAGAAATCAAACTCCATATCAAAGCCAAATGTGAGCTGTGCAGAGGCGCTCATGACACTCGAGACTGCCCGCTTGCTCCCGCTGAGCAGGTGGACTACATTGGAAACCGAAACCAGTTCGGTAATTCTTTCTAGTCTGGGTGGAGGAGTGGCCAGAATTCAGGATGGCGAGAGGGAGGTGGCCCACCTGGTTTTCCACCGAGGAATAACTATGGCGGAGGAGATGACGGGGCTGGTTTTAAGGAGATCAGAGAGCTTATTGCTAACCAAACCCAGATCCTGCAGCAGATTGTGGCGAGAGATGAAGGAACGCTGAAGAAGCTAGCTGAGCATGACACGTTACTGAGAAATCAACAAGCTTCGTTCTTGGATTTGCAGAGGTCGGTGGGAGATATTGCGAAGCAGCTGAAGGAGCTAAATTCCCGTGGAGGTCAATTTTCTGGTAGTACTTACAAGAACCCCAATGCCAATGTCAACGCCATCACTACTAGGAGCGGGAGAGTCGTTCAGAGTCCATCACCGGCGGTTGTTGAAGAGGAGCCGGTTGATGAGGAGATTATGCTAGAGACGCCTGACGGGGGGGGGGGGGGTGCATGAGAGCGTAACGCCAGCAAGTACCGCACCAAACGTCGAGGCTGAGGGAGTGAAGAGACCACCGGTCGAGGAGAAGCCGCTGAAGTGGGAGGCAGCGAGAGAAAAGAAAAGAGTTCGATTTGCGCCTCAACCGATCACGACCGATGATTTGAAGCAGGTGCCTTATCCTGAGAGGTTGGTTCAACAGAAGAATGCACGTGAGTACAGTCAGTTTTTAGAGCTTCTTAAGCAACTTAGGATTACATTACCTTTCACTGATCTTATTAAACAAATGCCTAAGTATGCTAAATTTTTAAAAGACATGTTAACAAATAAAAAGAAGCTTGAAAGTTTTTCTGATGTTACACTTGATGCCCAATGTTCTGTTGTAGTCCAGAATAGGTTACCTGAGAAATTGACTGATCCTGGTACCTTTACAATTCCGTGCTCTTTTGGTGATTCATCTGTTACATGTGCTTTAGCTGATCTAGGTGCTTCTATCAATGTTATGCCATTTTCTGTGTTTCAGCACCTAGGATTAGGCGAGTTAGAACCGACTAGGATGACAATTTCTTTAGCTGATAGGTCGGTGGTTAGACCCAAAGGAATAGTGGAAAATGTACTTGTGCAAGTTGATAAATTTTTGTTCCCTATAGACTTTGTGGTAGTTGACAGTGCGTATGATGCTAGTTGCCCTTTGATTTTAGGTAGGCCTTTCCTTAGGACCGCCCGGGCGCTAGTTGATGTTTTTGCGGGCACGATTACTTTGAGGGTTGACCATGAGAGTGTTGTGTTTAAAGTAGGTATACGTGAGGATAGGGGCACCGAATCGGTGTGTTTGATAGGCACTTTTATGTCCTTCATAGATCTTGTGGTTGTAGGAAATCGGTTGGATGATGATGAGTTTGAAGAGGATGAGTGTGGGGAGGACACTGGGGAGTTAGTTGAGTTAGTTGATAAAAATGAAATTTTTAACCCATTAGGAGAACCCGGTGAGGTAGTTGAGAAGGTAGGTGAGGTAGTTGAGGATGAAGTTGTGATAGAGAATAAGTGTGGGGAAGATCTGGGGGGGGGGGGGGTTAGAGATTTTATTTGATAAGAATGAGAATTTTGACCCGTTAGTTGAACCCGAGGAGTTGATGAGTGTGGAGAGTGAATCGATGGTTGAAGAGGTAGTTAGAAAGGCCACACTTGGTGATTTAGGTATTGTGCATGATGAGATAGAGTTTAGACCAAGTGTGGGGAGGTTGCATGTGATTGTTACTACACATGACCCGGAATTGAGTTTTCTAGGTAAAGTGGGTTTTCTTCCGGGTAGATACAAACATTGGAAGGTTAAGATGTTGTTGAGAGGAGTAAGGTTAGTTGCTTTATGGGCTAGGAAGTTGGTAGATGGTTGGATTGGTAGAAACCGGGTGAAAACCGGTAGTTGGTTGTTGAGAGATGTGAAATCAAAGCCTCCGGATGGTTTGGGAGGTTGTGGTTCAGTTTTGTGCTAATTGATGGAGTACCCGGTTTGTATATTATGTAGTTTTGTTTTATTTTCTGCAATTTTTGGTTTTTGTGTATGTTGCGTCTTTTGGTTTTGTGTTTTTTGTGTTTGCAGGTGATTCTGGAGATTCAAGATTTGGAAAATGTGAGTTGTGCAGGTCAAAAGTGCAGGTTTTTGCTGAGTTTTTCGACCATAGACCTGTTGTGGAGCAAAAGAGATAGAAAATTTTTGGGGTCAAATTCCAAAAATTCCCTGGAAATCACGTTCCAAGCGTATCGCCTGGAGGTTGGTAGGTTATAGGCGATACGCATGGAAGTCTTAGGCGGGGCCGGTTGTATGCAGTTCCAGGCGTATCGCATGGGTGATGCACGGTTGTAGGCGATACACCTGGAGGAGGTAAGTCAGAAAAATTCTAAATTTTCAATTTTTATTATTTCTGTTTACCGGATTTGTGGTGGTTCGTTTGCGGCTGATTTGTTGAGTCTCTGGAGTTTCAGGTGAACACGTTTCAACTTATCTTGTTTTATTTTCATTTATTTTTCTTTTTCGTGCTTTTATTTATGCTTTATTTTTGTTTCATTCCACATTGAGGGCAATGTGTGATTCAAGTGTGGGGATGGGATACTTTCGTATTGAGTCTTTAAAAATTTCAAAAATTTGAAAAAAATTGAAAAATTGTTCAAAAATGTCCAAGATTCTGGCTGCAATTAAATGGAAAATGATAGGTAAAAATGGGAATTGATTGTCTTATTTTGTGTTTAATTGATAAATGGTGAATAATATGGAAATGTGTTAAGTATGGTTGAATGGAGGACACTACTAGTCTATGATGTGTCGGTAGGCCCAGCTGACCTAGGAGTAGCTTAAATAGCCTGTGTGTTTATTGTTGTATAAATATGCTAATCAGTCTGCTAGTGGGTTCCCATTTTAGGAGTGATAGGGATACTGAATCTGATGATTAGGAGGAAATAGACCGCTTTAGGCTAGATACTCCTATGTCCTTAGAATGTCCAATGAGCATGTAATTAATAATCTGGTTAATGAATTAGAGTGAAGGGGCAGAATACTCATGTACGAACTAAGGATAGTATCCCGTGGTAAGTGCCTCTGATGATGTTCCGGATCTCGCGGGCAAAATACTCATGTATGATTTCGGGGGTAAGACCTTGTGAAAAAGTACCTCTGATGATGTCCATTGGTAATTTTAGGTAAAAGTGACCAATTATAAATAAAAAAATGAAAAAAAGAAGAAAAAGAGAGAGAAATGTTAGTTTAGAGAATAAATGCTCAAGAATTTGCATATAAATAATTAGTTATTCTTTGGACATCCTAGTATCTGGTTTAAGGGGGGTTGGAGAAAATATAAAGTTTAAATCAGGTATACCCTTTGCTTTTACTGAATATGATTCGGTAGTAGGTTGAACTTGACCTTTCTTTAGTGGGATCCATAGGCGACTGAATTTATATCTGGTAATTCATAAACACATGGGGGCGAAAGAAAAGGTTGGTGGTTGGGTTTAAGCGGATAGAAATATCGGCAATTGTAGTTAGTGTGTGATTACGTTATGGAATGTGGAATTGTATGGTGGATGTGAAATTGTGAATGTTAAATGGTTTAGATGTCAATTTCCTGGTTGTGATTCCATTGCAGTATTTTTCGAGGACGAAAAAGACTCAGTGTGGGGATGTTTGATGTGTTGCAAACACATCTCATTTCCGGTGTCTTTTATGTTGATATTTGAGTCTAATTGAGTCGGTTTTCTTTAGTTTTAGTTGTTTTTAATCAAGTTGTGCCTTTGAGTTGGTTATTCATATGTTCACAAGTTTTTCAGGTTTTATGTGGAATCCCGAGGCCGAGTGTGAAGATGATAAACTTTGAAGAAGAAAATAAAGACAAGTGCTGAACAAGATGTCCCAGGCGTATCGCCTGGGACTGGATTGTGTCTAAGCGATACGCGAGGAGAAGTGAAGGTCAACGAAAGTCAAAGTCGGCTCCGCCCCGACTAAATTGTCATGTAATGAGTTCCAGGCGTATCGCCTGGTGGGAATTCATTGGCAAGCGATACGCTTGCCGCCTAATAACCCGCAAAAAGGGATTTCGCGATTTAAAAGTCGTTTTTTAGGGTTCCATTCGCCATTCTACGACTTCCAGGCGATTTGCAGAGCGACTAAAGGCGATTTCGAAGATAGAGAGGGCTGGAATCAAGTGGAGATCAATCGGGGCTATCACTTCATCATCGAATCATTAACCCGGTTCCATCTTTACTTTTGGTTTCTAGTTTTTACTTAATTAAGACCATGTATTGCACTGAGATTTCAGATTCTATTTGTGATTTTGCTGTTATCATGGTGGTTGGTTAAGTAAATACCACCGCCTAGACCGTATGATGAACTTTTAATATTTATAGTCGTTCTTGACCTTTGGCAATTTGATTGATGTTTGTCTTCTATTAAATCCCATTAATTTTCTGTGATGATGCATGAATATACTTGAATTGGATTGCTAGTTATTGATTATATCTTGCTTTGCTTGCGGATGTCTTCCGGTTTGGGTAAAGTAGTTAACTTGTAGGTTAAACTTGCATGTTGATGTGATTGCTTTATTGTAGTCATAGGTTTAGTTAATAATTGGTTATTTGAATCTTGTGTGTTGCTAGCTAAATAGACTTAAAAGGGTGATAGCCATTGGGTAGTCGGGTTGGTTAATTGCTTCAGATCGATTGTCTCAAAAGAAAATTCCCTAGGTTAATTGTCTAGCTTGCTATTCCGAGTCATTATAGTTGGTTAGTGGTAGCTCCTGTTAGGTCTAAGGTGCCCGAGATTAAGTTCAGAGGTGGTTAGGACTAATTGAGGTAGGAAGTACTTAAAAGGTGAACTCCTGTTCGAGCGTTAGAAGCAAGTACTAGGAAGGACTTAAAAGGTGAACTAGGATCCATCAGAATTGTCAAGGTCAGGTTCGGTTATAGGTATTATTAGGGATTCCAGGTCTAGGTGGTGTCTTCTCTCTTTTGGTAGTTCCTCAAGGTTTGCTTTGATGTCGTTCGTTAGTGTTAGTTAAGTTAGTTAAATCTTAATTCAATCCAAAAACTAAATCAAATTACTCAATATTCCCATTTTTTAGGTCTAGGTTAAGTCTTGTCTATAGAGTGTCCCAGGTTCGATATTCCGGTCTTGCCTTAGCTTTACTATAATCCGACAGGTTCACTGCCTTAGGGTTCGGTTCGGTTTAGGTTATTTCGGTAAAATTAGGTGTGTCTTAGGTCTAAGTTTAGGTCTATTTTATTAGTGTTTTTAGTGTCGTTCCGAGCAAATCACTTCTCAATCAGATCTGCAATCCCAGATCTCCCAAACCACTTGTCAATCCGATCTCAATCAGGTCTCTTCTTCCTTGGAAGATCTGAAGAAATTGGTGAACAAACTATGTGTTCAGCTTGGTTCCCTCGCTATACAACGATCCGACGGTCCTACTAACCCCAATCGCGATGGTGCCGGCGGTTCCATTTTCGGCCGCCACAAACCTGCTCCAATTCATCTACCTCGCTTCTTCGGTCTTCATCCAGAGCGATGGGTGGCTCAAGCCGACCGCTACTTTGATTTCTACAAAATTCCGGCAGAGGAGCGCCTTATGATCGCCTCATTCTACCTGGACGACGATGCTGATGACTGGTATGACTGGCTAGTGCGCCAAAATTAGGTCACCAAATGGAAATTGTTTACTACCGCTGTTATTCAGCGTTTCCGATCTGATGAATTGGAAGGTCCTAAAGGTCTGCTTGCAAAGCTGCAACAATCATCCACGGTGGCCGATTATCGACATCGATTTGAGGAGATCTCAAATTGCACCATGACGCTTCCCTCGGATTTCCTGGTGAGTTGTTTTATTTCGGGTTTGCGTTCCGATATTAAGCACTCCGCGCTCATCCACCGACCGACTACCCTAGCAGAAGCTATGAATCTGACCCAACTTCATGAGAATAAAATTTTACTTGAACGGGGTTTGGTTCGGGTGACCTTGGGCTCAGGTAAGCCCATCTTACCCACTCCTAAAAGTGCTCCAGTACCTCCCTTACCCAAACCCAATATACCACCGGTACTTTACAGGAAATTAGGGTTCCGTCGTTTATCTCCGGCGGAAATCGCTAACAAAAAAGCACTGGGTCTGTGTTATCGTTGTGATGCCAAATATTCCAAGGATCATCAGTGTGTCGCTACTCCTTAACTTTTGTTTATCGATGAGGATTTCGACTTTGTATCCCCAGGGGATGATTCGTCTTACCCCGATGAATCTGATGCTGCCTTGGCCACAAAAGTAGAGGTAGAAGAATTTCAGCATCAATCCACCATCTCTTATAATTCTATGGCAGATGGTGGGTCTTCTAGCACCTTGCGCTTTTCTGGTTCTATCAAAGGTAAGCCCGTTTAGGTTTTACTCGATGGAGGGAGTACCCACTGTTTCGTGCAATCTCGTATCGCTAGTTTTTTGAATTTCGCTATTGAGCGTATTTCCCCATTCTCGGTGTTGGTGGGTAGCAGGGAACGATTTTTGTGTACTGGTCTGGCTCGCCAAGTGGCTCTCACTATACAAGGTCAATTGATCCAGGTTGATTTTTATGTGCTCCCATTACATGGGTGGGACTTGGTTCTAGGTGTTTCCTGGTTAGCCACCTTGGGTCCAGTAGTCACCGACTACGCACGTGCCACTTTTGAATTCAAACTACATGATGTTCCTATTAAATGGCAAAGGGATTCTCAACATACAGCTCAACCTAGTCAGTTTAATGACCTTTGTACGCTGCTCCAATCCGACTCGGTGTCTGAGGTCTTTCATTTCTCACTTTTGGGACAACCGCCCGATGTGTCCCCTGTTATTCACCCGGATATCCATCACTTACTTAACGACTATGACCCGGTGTTTCAGCCTCCCACCGGCTGGCCTCCTCGGCGTTTTCAAGATCATGCTATTGAACTCCTTCTGAACCACTCAAATGTCTCTGTTAGACCCTACCGTTACCCACACTTTCTGAAACAAGAGATTGAATGGCAGGTCGCTATCATGCTACGACACGGTATAATTCGTCTAAGCACTAGTCCTTTTTCTTCGCCGGTATTATTAGTTCGTAAGAAGGACGACACTTGGCGATTCTGTATTGACTACCGTCTCCTTAATGGCATCACTGTCCGAGATAAGTTTCCGATTCCGTCGATTGATGAACTCTTTGACGAATTGAATGGTGCTCAGTTTTATTCTAAACTTGATTTATTGGCGGGGTACCACCAGATTCGCATTAAGGCCGACGATGAACCAAAGACTGCCTTTCGCACACATGATGGTCACTACGAGTTTCGGGTCATGCCCTTTGGCTTGACCAATGCACCATCCACCTTTCAACGTATCATGAACGATATCTTCCGTCCATTTCTCTGGAAGTTTGTCCTAGTTTTTTTGACGACATTCTCGTTTATAGCAGTGGCGAAGCTTGAAAATATCAAGTGGGGGGTCGGAATCTAATTTTTTTTTCTAACGCCAATTTTTGGGTAAATGGGGGGTCAAAACCGGAGTATATCGAAATTTTCTACACGAAAATTATATACCCCCTACATCGCAAAACAAATGGGGGGTTAGACGCCCCCTCCCGCCCCTTAAAAGCTGTGCCACTGGTTTATAGCAACTCTTGGCAGGCTCACGTAGCTCACTTACGCACTGTTTTGGTCAAAAATTGCACGAGGCAATCTCGTATTCCAAACTTAGAATGTGGGGTGAGGTGCCAAGAAGTCTGGTTCAAAGGTAAAGAAAAAGTAATGCAAATGACACGATGATATACGAGGGAAACCCGGAATCCTGAGAGTTGCCTCTGAGAATCCCAGTAAAAACCTCGGGAGCCGGCTCAAAGCGCCTGCTACCTAAAGCTTTTATAAAGTAAGAATTCGATTACAGTGGCGGAGACGATGATCGAAGGCTAAGTGTTACAATATTCAGAGTGTCGTGTGTTGTGTTATGTTTCCTAATTCGATCATGTCCCATTTATAGCTACAAACAGAAATAACTAATTATCCGAGAAATCAGGGATCCTCTTGACCACGTCCATTAGCCGTTTGAGGAAGTTCACCAGTCAGTCCACGTTCGTTAATGCCACGTCAGCGCTAATTGACCGATTCCTTAGGAAGGTTAAACCTTGCTTACCTGCCATTGAAATTAATCACGTGGCTATTAGCAAGTAAAGGATATTTAAATAAATAACAAATAACGTAACCTGTCGAGAATCCTTGGGATTCCCGGATTCCTGCATGATCAAGCTTCTCAGCCGGGTGCTTGGAATTTAACCCATAACAATTGCCCCTGAATTTCGCGGGTGTTCGATAAAGGATAACAGCTGTGAAATTCAAATCGTTTCAAAATAATCTGCATGCCCACGTGGACGGCCGAGATCTAAGATACCCTTTATTTTGCTTAAATATTATGAATGGTATGGTAGGTTTGACCAACACTTGTCGTTTTATTTGCAAAAATAGTTTTTTCGTTGACTTGAATAAAGTATATGCTTGGGTTCCACAAATAGAATATTAAAGTATAAAAGAATCTTTCTTGAATCCACTACCTTAATGGATCCAAAACAAACCTTTTACTCATAAAAAAATGTCGCATGTTCAGATTTTGTAGGACCCAAAGCATAAAGTATGTTGAAAGATAAGGCCCTTCAATTCTCCTTTCTTTCTGATCAGGATTCCCAATTCCTTAGGATTCCCAAACCTGTTAAAAAGGACTTCGAATAATAAGTCAAAATTACTCTCGTTTTTAATCTTCTCCCGACTGGAATCCAATAGGTTTTAAATTTCAAGTTAAACACTGGGGACAAGCCCAAAGAAACTGGGGTTATTCCCGATGACACTGGGGACAAGCCCGAAGATACTGGGGTTAAACCCAAACAAGCTGGGGACGAGCCCGAAGAAACTGGGGTAAAACCCATCTTAGTGACATGAAAATGTCAAACCAATTGTTAGGAAACTGGGGTTAATCCCACTTAGTGACATGAAAATGCCAAACCAATCGTTAACACGTAAGCGTTAAAAACCTTAGGAATCCACTCAGAAGCCTCCAGTGACAAGATTATCAGCCACCCTTTAGAATGGACTGGTCCGGCCACCTTGAGCAATCTGAGGGATTACTTGCGCTCCAGGCGAGGGTCGTGCGTCACAGGCGTTTACCCAAACTTGAGAAAGGTGAATACCTTTAAACCTTAGAAGATGTGCTGGACATCTTAAACAGAGAAGAGGTGGCCAGCCTCTGACTGGGGATAAACCCAAAAAACTGTTGTATAACTTCCAACCTTCTGCAAAACACTTGAATGCTTGGTGAAGGGTGGGTGTCAGCCTTGCTGACACCACTCCGATGCTTAAGTTAGTAATGGTTAAAAAGAAATTGATAAAGCGAATTGAAATTGGATTAGTATACTTACCTGGATTGCTGACTGGGTGAAAATCCGGGTGAGAATCCTGATAGGATCCCTACATAAAATAGGCTTTCAGATGGATAGCATTCCAAGCTCTCGGTAATAAGTCTCCTTCTAAGTTCATTAGTCTATATGCCCCTTTTCCTTCTTCGGATTCCACTAGATAGGGTCCTTCCCATTTGGGCGCCAACTTCCCATCAGCCGGATTGGTCGTATTCTGAAATGCTTTCCTCAATACCAAGTCTCCAACCTGAAATCGCCTGAGCCTGATATTCTTATTATATGACCTTGCTATCCTTTGCTGGTATGACGCCATTCTGACTTTGGCAAGATCCCTGAGTTCTTCTACCGTTTCAAGATCCTGAAGTAGATTCTCAGAGTTATTCTGGGAATCCTGGAGCGTAACTCTTGCTGTAGGAATCACCATTTCAGTAGGGATGACGGCTTCTGCCCCAAATACCAAGGAAAAAGGCGTTTGGCCAGTTGCATTCTTGGAAGTCGTCCTATCTGCCCAAAGAACAAATGGAAGTTCTTCAGCCCATCTTCCTTTCTTGGAACCCAATTTCTTTTTCAAGTTATTGATGATGATTTTGTTGCTGGATTCCGCTTGACCGTTGGCTTGAGGATGTACTGGTGTTGATGTGATCATCTTTATCCCCCAACTCTCACAGAAGCTCGTAGTCCTCTTGCCAATAAACTGGGAGCCATTATCACATACAATTTCTGCTGGGATCCCAAACCTTGTTAGGATATTCCTCTTGATAAACGAGATAACCTCCTTTTCCCTAACTTGAACGTAGGCTTCTGCTTCTATCCATTTGGAAAAGTAGTCGGTCATTGCAAGCATAAAGACTTTTCCTCCGGGTGCCTTGGGCAGCTTCCCAACTATATCCATCCCCCACTTCATAAACGGCCAAGGTGAGACAATGGGGTGCAACGGCTCAGCTGGTTGATGGAGAATATTGCTATGTCTTTGGCATGCATCGCACTTTTGTGAGAAGTCCATAGCATCCTTCTTCATAGTTGGCCAGTAATAACCAGTTCTGAGGATCTTGGAAAACAATGCTCTTCCACCGGTATGATTTCCACAATCTCCCGCATGGATATCTTGAACTACTTGGAGCGCCTCAGGTTTCTCAAGACACCTTAAGTAAGGACCTGCAAGAGACTTTCTATATAGAGTATTATTTAAAATAATGTAAGGAATTACCTTCGTGCGGAAGGCTCTGGGATTCTCGTTTTTAGGAATTTCCCCACTTTGAATATACTTTATAATAGGGGAGGTCCAGGATTCCAAGACCTTCTCAGGATCCTGAATTTCCATAGAATCCTCGCAGTCCACCTTATTGGATTCCTGAGCCGAAATAGCTGGAGTCAAAACATGAGTGATTGGGATCTTGACATCCTCTGGAATTTTGAGAGATGAGGCCAAGTTAGCCAAGGCATCGGCTTCCGAGTTCTCCTCCCTTGGAACCTGAACTATATTGAAAGTTTCAAATTTTAAAGACAAATCTTTTACAACATCAAGATACTTCGAAAGTTTCTCTCCTTTGGCTGCATAAGATCCATTGAAATGGTTAGCAAGTAATAAGGAATCAACATAGACTTGTATACACCTGATTCCCATGCCCCTAGCAATCTGTAAACCTGCAATAAGCGCCTCATACTCGGCTTCGTTGTTAGTAGCCTGGAATTCACAAGAAATAGACGAGGGTAAGATGTCTCCCTGGGGTGATTTTAGTAGGATTCCGAGGCCCGTGCCTCTGACATTGGAAGCCCCATCCGTATATAGGATCCAAGGCTCCTCAAGTTCATCAAGCTTCCTGACTTCCTCATCGGCTTCCGGGAGGATGTCACTGCTGAAGTCTGCTACAAAATCAGCTAAGGCCTGTGACTTGATAGCCGTTCTGGGTTCGTATTGTATGTCATAAGCACTGAGTTTGACTGCCCATTTCGCTAACCTGCCAGACATCTCAGGCTTCCTGAGCACTGCCTTAATAGGATAGTTAGTTCTTACAATAATAGTATGAGTCTCAAAATAATGTCTTAATTTAGTGGATGCCATGATTAAAGCTAAAATAAGTTTCTCAAGATAGGAATACCTGGATTCTGCATCAAGCAGTGTTTTACTTACATAGTACACAGGGTGTTGCTGCCCTTCATGATCTTTGACGAGGACTGCACTGACTGAGCTTCCTGAGACTGCTAAGTACAGGGTTAGAGGCTCCCCATCTATTGGCTTCATCAATAGAGGAGCCGATGAGAGATATTCCTTTAACGACTTGAGAGCTTCCTCATGCTTTTCATTCCACTCGAACCTTTTATTTTTTCTCAGAATCTCATAAAAATCTTTACTTTTTTCTGAGGATCTGGATATGAATCTGTTCAAAGCTGCTATTCTTCCGGTCAATTTCTGAACATCCTTAATCGTTATAGGAGATTTCAGATTTAGAATGGCTTTAATTTGCTCAGGACTGGCTTCAATTCCTCTTTCCGTTACCATATAACCCAAGAACTTTCCAGCTCTGACCCCAAAGTGACACTTAGAAGGATTCAGCTTCATGTTGTAATGATCCAGGATATCAAATGCCGTTTGGAGATCCCTATGGTGATCTTCTGTTTTCTTGGATTTCACTACCATGTCATCGATATAGACTTCCATAGTGTCTCCCAGTTGGTCTTTGAACATCATGTTTACAAGTCTCTGATAGGTGGCACCTGCATTTCGAAGTCCAAAAGGCATTGCAGTATAACAATAGATACCTGTTGGGGTCATGAAGGCGGTGTGCTCCTGATCACAAGGTTCCATCTGAATTTGCTGGAATCCTGATGAGGCGTCCATAAAGGTGAGCATCTCGTGTCCTGCGGTAGCATCCACCATAGCATCGATATGTGGCAATGGGAAAGGATCCTTGGGGCAAGCCTTGTTTAGATCAGTGTAATCCACGCAGACTCTCCACTTCCCATTCTTCTTCTGTACCACGACCACGTTTGCTAGCCATTTAGGATACTTGACTTCCCGAATCATTTTTGTCTTGAGAAGCTTGTTAACCTCTTCTTGTATGATAGTGTTGGTTTCTGGAGCGAACTTCCTTCTTTTCTGCTGGATTGGCCTGAAAGTAGGATCCAAACCAAGTTTATGGGTTATAACGTTAGTAGGAATACCTGTCATATCTTCATGTTTCCATGCAAAGGTTGTCCTTCTGTTGGTGAGAAGCCGGATCAATTCTTGTTCGGTATCCCTGGGAATATCAGTTCCTACTAGCACCTTCACTTCAGGATCCTCAGGATCAATCTGAACTTCCTTCACATCTAATTCTTTTTCTTCCTGAAGTTGAAGTGCCAGTTTCTTTGATTGCTATGCTGAGTTAAGCTTAGCTGCTTTTCTCATTGAAGTGAGATAGCAGTTCTTGGCTTCTTGTTGGTCGCTCTCTATCCGAACAACTCCCCAGGATGTTGGGAATTTGATGCACTGGTGGTAGGTTGATGGTACAGCTTTCATTTCATGAATCCAGGGCCTACCTAAAATAACATTGCAACAAGAGAGTGAGTCAATAACACAAAATTTTTGAACACAGTTTATCCCTTCGATATAAATAGGAAGCCGGATATCCCCAATCGTATTCTTAGTTTCTCCACTGAATCCAACAAGGACTGAGGATCTTGGAATTATGTCGCCTTCTGGTATGTTCATCTTTTTCAATGCTTCCAGATGAATGATATTTACTGAGCTTCCGTTATCCACCAGAATCCTGCGTACAACGCAGTTAGCAATATGTAAAGTAATGACTAAACTATCATGATGGGGATCCTGGATGTCGCTTCTGTCGGACTCGTCAAACGAGATAAGCTTTTCTTCAGTTAAACGTGAAGTCTTCGTAGGCTTCTCATTCTTCTCATTCTTCGACTGTTTAACATGCTTCCTTGCAGACGAGTAAGAGGTTCCACATATGTCTGAGCCTCCTGATATGAAATGAATAATTGGAGCATCCGGAGGCGGAGAAGCTGCTCGCTGTTGGGACTTCTCGGGTTCCTGAGTTCGGCTCTTCTTCCTGCCGAGAAGTTCTTTGAGATGCCCCTTGCTCAACAAATACCCAATCTCTTTCCTGAGTGCAATGCATTCATCGGTGAGATGCCCGAAATCCTCATGGAAGGCACACCATTTAGATTTGTCCTTCCAGGATCCCTGTTTGTCACCTTTCTTGGGCCATCTTGCCTTTTCTCCTAAGTCCTGCATAGCACACATTAGACCGGCAATATCACAAGAGAAACAATATTCAGAAATTTTAGGATATTCTTCATTGTCCTCTTCTTCGTCTACAGCATTGATCCTTTGATTATCTCCTCGAGAGTACGGTTTGGAGTTATAATATTTCCCGGAAGATTCAGACTTCCTGGAATTTCGATCATTCTTCGCAGCTTCTTCTCTTTGATGAATTATCTTGTCATCCTCTAGGCGAATGAACCTCAGAGCCCGACTTCTTACTTCATCGAGGTTCCTGCATGGGGTCATAACCAAATCGTCATAAAATCGGGAATCCTTAGAGAGTCCCATTTTGAACGCTTCCACAGCAGCCGCCATGTCCAAATTTGGAATCTCAAGGGATTCCCGGCCAAATCTGGATATATAATCCCTGAGGGGTTCCGATGGCTTCTGGACCACTCGGTAAAGATCACCTGTGAGTTTCTCAAAAGTTCTGCTGCAAGAAAACTGATTATTAAATAAATTAACTAAATGAGAAAACGAAGTTATAGTATTGGGAGGAATACTCAGTAGCCATTTCATGGCTGGTCCTGTCAAAGTTGAACCAAAGCCTTTGCAAAGACAGGCTTCCTTGATATCAGCGGGGATTGGGTTGATTTCCATCCTCTCTCTATAGTGAGCCACATGCTCTTCGGGATCCGTCGTTCCATCGTATAATTTCATGCTGGGGGTCTGGAAACGCTTCGGAATCTCCACATCACATATGGGCCGTGTAAACCTTGATATCCTGTGACTCTCTAGAGGGACTTCAGGAATGGGCTTGATGATTCCCGGGACGCTAGCTATCATCTCTTTGAGTTTCTGGAGTTCCCTGGCAAGTTGAGGTGGAATCCCTGTATCCTGCATCATAGTTGTATTAGGCAGATTATAACTAGGGTTAGGAATTCTCCCTGCATATGTGTCCCTGGTTCTGGGACTGAGCTCTTGTCGTGAGTTTCTGAATACTGGAATCTCGGTTGTTTCAGGATTCTGCATAGGGATGAAATCTCCTTGGTGGACTTCTGAGGGTCTTGCAGGACCGGCGTCTGAGATGACGAATGGATCAGTATAGCGGTATCCTTTGGGCTCCTTAGCCTTGGGACGAGGCTGAGAAGCAGAATACTCCCGGTCCCCCATTGGTTGGGATTCCCAGAAATCGTAATCACGCGACTTCGAGGATTCCTGATAATAGCTTTCCGGGATCCCAGACACCTGCTTCTGATGACTGACGATTGGAGGGCACGTTGTGAAAGTTGCCGAGGAGCCTTTATTGGCGGCAGTTGATGCCCTTGTTTTGAGACGATCTTTGGCCAGGGATCCCGACACACCAAAGTCAAGATTCCTGGGATATAAAGAGCTTTCTTCATCGACCGAGCCTCTAGATTTCTTAAGCTCCTCAAGCTCTTTCATCACTTGTTTAGTGGTTCTTTCCTGCTGCTCCGCTTGAGATTTCATCTGTTGAATCAAAGCAAAAATATCATGGTTAGTAATAATAGGATCAATACGCTCACCCTGAGATCCCGAGAAAACAGGAATTTGCGGTCCTTTCTGTTTCGCTACATCTCTCCTTGGGATGGGAGGAAGTGACGCGCTAACTGCTGGCATGAACACTCCAGTGTCCCTCGGCTGGTTTTCAGAGGAGGACATCGTGTTGATCTTGCTTATGCCCGAAGATCCCGCGGATACTGATGAAGTTTTCATCTGGGACGACATTGTAGCGATCGAAAACGTAGGATATGATAGAGTAAATGAAGTTTTGCACCGTTTCGCCCCACGGTGGGCGCCAAACTGTTTTGGTCAAAAATTGCACGAGGCAATCTCGTATTCCAAACTTAGAATGTGGGGTGAGGTGCCAAGAAGTCTGGTTCAAAGGTAAAGAAAAAGTAATGCAAATGACACGATGATATACGAGGGAAACCCGGAATCCTGAGAGTTGCCTCTGAGAATCCCAGTAAAAACCTCGGGAGCCGGCTCAAAGCGCCTGCTACCTAAAGCTTTTATAAAGTAAGAATTCGATTACAGTGGCGGAGACGATGATCGAAGGCTAAGTGTTACAATATTCAGAGTGTCGTGTGTTGTGTTATGTTTCCTAATTCGATCATGTCCCATTTATAGCTACAAACAGAAATAACTAATTATCCGAGAAATCAGGGATCCTCTTGACCACGTCCATTAGCCGTTTGAGGAAGTTCACCAGTCAGTCCACGTTCGTTAATGCCACGTCAGCGCTAATTGACCGATTCCTTAGGAAGGTTAAACCTTGCTTACCTGCCATTGAAATTAATCACGTGGCTATTAGCAAGTAAAGGATATTTAAATAAATAACAAATAACGTAACCTGTCGAGAATCCTTGGGATTCCCGGATTCCTGCATGATCAAGCTTCTCAGCCGGGTGCTTGGAATTTAACCCATAACACGCACTATCCTCCAAGCCCTCCCACAACACCAATTAGTTGCCAAACTATCCAAGTGCCAATTTGGGCAAACATCCATCGCATATTTAGGCCACATTATCTCTTTGCAAGGACTTGATGTGGATCCTTCAAAGATTAGTGCCATCCAACAATGGCCTACTCCTTCCAATGTCAAGGCGGTTCGTGGATTTTTGGGCCTTTCAGGATACTACCGATGATTTATTAAAGGCTATGCATCATTGGCTAGCCCGCTCACAGATTTGCTTAAAAAAGACTCTTTCGTCTGGACCACCGAGTGTGCCGCTGCCTTTCAACAGTTGAAGCAATGTCTTAGCTCAACACCGGTCCTCCGACTTCCAGATTTTTCATTGCCCTTTCAAGTGGAAATTAATGTCTCGGGTACAGGTATAGGGGCTGTCCTGTCTCAAGGGAAGCAACCGCTAGCTTATTTTAGCCAAAAATTAGGCCCCCGAATGCAACACGCATCCGCTTATCAGCGGGAAATGTTTGCTATCACACAAGTAGTGGCCAAATGGCGCCAATACTTACTCGGTCGCACATTTACTATTATCACTGATCAAGAGTCTTTAAAGAACCTCAAGGAGCAAGTTATTCAAACTCCTGACCAACATAAATGGCTCGGCAAATTGTTAGGCTTCGACTTCGATATTATTTATCGTCCCCGAAAACTCAATGATGCTGGCGACGCCCTATCCCGTACGCCGGATGCTAGTTTTTTTGGCTTTTTCTTCTCAAGAGTCCGAATTTCTCCAATCCCTTCTGCTAGCTACAATCCAAAGTGCTAATTTACAGGCCATTATTCACTCAATTCAGACTGAACCGTTGGCTCTTCCTTCGTATACTACTAAAGACGGTATCTTGTTTTTCAAAGGTCGATTGGTGGTTCTTCATGGGTCTTCCCTGTATCAGTAATTACTTACTGAATTCCATTCTTCGGTCACAGGTGGGCATGTCGGTGTGACCCGTTGCTTCCAATTTTTATTGGAAACATATGCGCAATGATGTTAAACAGTTTATAGCCCACTGCCAGGTTTGTCAACAAACTAAAAGCTCATCTCAGCCCCCTGCAGGTTTATTACAACCGCTTCCAATCCCGAACTTAGTGTTTGAAAGCATCGCGATGAATTTTATCACCGACCTTCCTTCTTCCCAAGGGAAAACAGTCATTAAGGTGGTTGTTGATCGACTGTCCAAGTACGGTCATTTTATTTCCCTGCCTATCCAATTCAACATGGCTACTGTGGCTTCTGTCTTTGTTTCTGAGATTGTTCGTCTGCACGGTATACCAATTGACATTGTGTCTGATTGTGACGCTTGATTCATGTCTGATTTTTGGATGGAAATCCATCGCCTTTAAGGGACCACTCTCTCGTTTAGCATGGCTTATCACCCGTAATCCGATGGCCAAACTGAGGCTTTAAACAAATGTCTGGAAATGTTTCTGCATTGTTATGTTGCTGATCAGCCTCACTCTTGGTTACGATTTTTTCCATGGGCCGAGTTTTGGTACAATACCTCATTTCAAACCGCTGCCAAATTGACCCCTTTCGAGGTCCTATACAACCGGAAGCCTCCGACCATCGCACGTTATTTATGGGATTCTACCGGTAATTCCCTTGTGGAGGAACACTTGCTCTCTCGAGACTCCACTCTCCAGCTACTTAAAGCCAATTTATCTAGAGCACAACACCGTATGAAGGATATGGCCGATAAAAATCGGCGAGAAGTTACTTTTCAGCCCCTCCAGCCCTTCCGACAACATTCTGTCCGCCTAGCTCGCCACCACAAGCTAGGACATCGCTATTTTGGTCCCTACAGGTCATCGAACCTGTTGGCACAATTGTTTACAAGTTGAATTTACTGCCACGACGTAAATTCACCCGGTCTTTCATGTTTCGATGCTTCGTAAATGCGTGGGTCTTCCAGATCAACCGGTGACTCCCTTACATTTGGTAGACTCCTCTAGTGTTCTTATTTAGCAACCTAAATCCGTGTTAGGCACTTGCACAGTCACTCGGTCTGGTCAATAGGTGTTCCAATATCGCATTCTGTCGGAAGGGTTACCGGCTTCATATGCCACTGGGGAAGACTCCAACACTCTGCGCAAAGCTTTTCCCACTCTTCACCTTGAGGACAAGGTGTCTTTCGACGGCGGGAGTAATGTTGTGAGAAACCAAGAGGCCCAAACAGAGCAGCCTAATAGTGAGCCTGCACATGTGCAATCGGATGATCTAAGGAGCAACATAATGAGGAAGCTTCCAGCATATTTAAAGGATTATGTGACTAAGAAGTGACATCAGCAGAATGAGAGGTGGGACCACTTGAGAAAGCTATTATAAGAAAAGGGTGTGAGGGAATAGGGTTTGTTAAGAATTTGTTATGCACTGTGTGCTCTCTCTTTCAAATTGTATCTCCTTTCTCATCAAATTCCAATCAATACAATAAGCTTTCTTCCACATCTTCATGTAGTTCTTATTCTCAAATTGTGATTACACTACAGTGTTTTGAGCAAACCTAAGAAAGACTAGAAACCACTTGTAAAAGTGCAGACTTGGCTAAAAAATTAGAGTTATTCATATACTTGCAGATCCTGATACACAGCTCTTCAAAAGCCAAAATTGGAGGGTCTGAAGCCATTTCAACCATCTTAGCCATACACATTGCGGAACCAGCTTGAACCCCTTTATTCTGATCATTCAACCCTTCAAATAACGGCTTCACAAACAACAAAACCACAGAAGACCCACTTTCCCCTTTCAAAAAACAACGAAGAAAGCTCACCAATTTCTTCTCGACACGCGTCTGTAACACCTGAATAGGAATCTTTAACTCTTTTCACAATGTGGGTTATGATTTTGGCGAGATGGGTAGCTACCAAATCAGTGTGGGTGTTACATAGAACAAACAACAGGCGGATTGCTTCTTTCTTGACGGCCTGTTTGTTGGAGTCGTCGGTGGCTTCATAGAGGGAGTTGAGGAGGGGTGTGATGGCGTCGGGGGTTAGGGTTTGGATGATATTATCGAGGTCTTCGACGGCGATCTTGGGGTGTCTCTGTCAGAGAGTTTGGAGAGGGAAGTTAAGAATCTGTGTTTGAGCTTGATCATGGCGAGATGGGAAGGAAGAGAAGAGGATCTTGATGATGATAGTGGTGGTGGTGGTGATGGTATTGATAGGGGGTTTTGGATTTCAAAGATTTGATCGCCATTGTTGGGATGATAGCTTGGACGATGGTGATGATGATGTTGTTGGGAAATTTGATGAGGTTCTTTTAGAATTGGAAATTGAATCCCCAAGACCGTGGTAAAATTCTAGACTTTTGGGCGCATTATCCACCAACCTGATCATCTTCATATCTTATTAGAATTTTTTACTTTTTTATTTTTGTTTTTTTTTTGTCACAAATGGGACTTGAACCCAAGACCTTCACTTTTAATGTCTTTGGGTACATCACCTTAACCAATTGAGCTAAGGATCATTGGTAAAGAAAACACGAAATAAATCTCGAATTAGATGTCTTAGGGTGGGGTACGGTTAGAAATGAAGTTTTAGGCTTCAAAAATTTTATTTAATAGTATGATGACACATGAGAGAGAAGGGTAAGAGAGAAACTGAAGTTTTTAGGCTTCATTTTTACTAGGTATGGTCATGAATTGAAGCCTTAAACTTTATTATTTTAACATTTTCTTTTAAAAAACATTTTATTAAAATTTTTTTTATTAAAAAAAATAATACTAAACTAATACAACTTATTTTGAAAACACATAATATTAAAATGCATAATACTAAATTAATACAACTTGTTCTAAAAACACGATACTAGATAACTAAAAATAAGTGTTTAGCTCCTCATCAGTTAAATAGACATCCATGTGTGTAGCAATGTGCTCTGTAATATCAAAACTAAGCTTAAAATGTGTCTCGTTATCTTGCAGTCTAATATGACATTTTCATCGACAACCGGATCTAGTAGGGGATCGGGAATGTATACCGGTAATATCGCTCTACCCTCGCCTTTGGTCGCCATATTGTGAAGTATCATACAAGTATACATAATGTTTTCCATTAGTTCTTTTTTCATTGGACACACATTTCCATCAGTTATCACCCACTTTGGCTTTAAAAGTACCAAATGCTCTTTCGATGTCTTTTCTTGCCGATTCTTGTATGTTCTTCATTTTATTTTCCTTGATATCGACTGGAAAACGAAATGCCTTCACAAAAGTAGACCAAGTTGGGTATAAGTCATCAGCAAGGTAATTGCCACGTTTGTCTTGTCGACCATTAACAACAAAAGGACAGCTTGGAGCAACTCCATGCAACTCGTTCATAAACAAGGGTGACTGGTTAAGAACGTTGATGTCGTTGTTGGAAACAACAACACCAAAGTACCCATGCCAAAACCATGTATCTTGTGACGCCACAGCCACGAGTATGATCGTTGGGTTTTTATGATCACCCCAGTTATATTGTCCTCTATATTTTGTTGGGAAATTTCTCCACTCCCAATGAGTACAATCGATGCTATCGATCATGCCTGGAATGCCATGCCTTTCTAAATGTGCATCATACAAAAGTGCAATATCATGGCATGTAGGTGCACACAGAAATTCATTTTTATATAATTTTAGTATAGCATCACAAAAATAATGTAGGCATTCACGTGTTATTCTTTCGGACATGCATAAAAATTCATCATACTCGTCAGGAACATTATCGTATGCTAGTTGATGAATAGCCGACATGCATTTCTACAAAGGTGTGAAACTTTCTCTCTTACTCACGTCCAAACGTGCTATAAACCATGGGAAATTTTCTTGAATATCGTTAACAATTTATAAACACTCGTTTCGACATCCGAAATCTTTCTTTGAAAATACTCTCGTGGTAACGAAGACTGTCAGAGAAATAGAGATCCACCAAGCGTTGATGACCATCAACACAGTTAAATATAATACTTGTCCTTCGCGAACGACCCTTATATTCAAGTTCTTCTTGTCGAATGGTGTCCTAACATTGACCAAGAAATTCCAATGCATCCTTGTTTTAACTATTCAAACTACTAGATGGAGTCGGAATCTCCGGTGGGAGAATAATCTTGTAACGACTCGTTTTAATAGTGTAGAAAATTGGTATAAAATATGGATGAGTGGGGATTTATGTGTATAAAATGAGGTGTGTAGAAAAGTATATAATGATGATATATGTAGTGTAGGAAGGTGATTAAAAAAATAGTTGTTAGTTTTCCAACGGTCCAAAAAACGGTTATATATCTCGGTTTCTATCGGCTTGAAGAAGACATTAGGCTTCAAATCTCAAACCAAATGGAATAAGCCAAAGAGGAGGGGGTGGTAGCCGATTTTACCAATGAAACCGATGAAGCCAGGAGGGGGGGGGCACAACCATACCCCCACCCCCCGTCCCACCCTTGTGACGTATTCGTCAATTTAGTTATATCTATTGGATAACATGTTGGTTTGCGGATGACACTTAAAATGAAATCGCGTAAAAATAAACTAAAATCAAAAGAAATGCAAATTTTTTATAGGAAATTTTGGTTTAAATAATTCCAATTTTTGAGGGTTGCCCGACAATAATCTCACTTTTAATAATTGTAACATCCCAATTTTGGGATGTCCTAAATTAACCAATGTGTCAAATAATTGATGATATTATGTGGAAATTGGGGATTTACTATGTTAAGACCCAATTTAGAACCCCAAAGTATCCCAAAATCATAAGATGTAATGTTTTGCTAAATTAGAAAAAATATGATATTTCATCCTAAATTCTAAACTCGACTAGGATATTAATTATGTGTTGATGTAATATTATTAACTATTACACTTATATAAATATTTTGAGACATATTTATGTTCAATATGATATTAGCATGTTAATATAAAGTCTTGTGTGAAAAATTATGAACTTTGGGGTTAAAATGCAAAATAGCCAAACAAGAGGGGTCAAATGTGTCATTTTTGAAAACTCTCTTTTATGAAGAGAGCTGGAAAACGAATTGGGGCAGAAGGGAACATGAGACTCTTCCCCTCAAATCCTAGAAATCAAATTTTTGTGGTTCTAAGGAGAAATCTTTGATTTTGGAAGATTAAACAAGGTTGGGAGGCTTAAAACTCATATAAATCCATGGTGTATTGTGAGGTAGGTATCTTTTCTATGTATGCATGCTAAATCAGAAATATGATGATAAATCATAGTGCTTAAAGCTGTGATTTTGATGAAGTAGTTGATAATAATGCTTGATATGCTAGCTTAAGACATTAATATTGAGTTAGTTAGTGAAAGTAAACATGAAAACCCCAAAGTTAGATTACTTGGAATTGGGGGTTGAGATGGTTTCTAATCTTAAATTTGCTGAATTATATGAATCTATGTATGATTAGTATGATGATTTATGCAAGTAATGGAGTTACTTGATTGATAAAACTAGTAGCTTAAATGTTTATACCCTTGGCTAGAAGAGTTGCACATTATGTGCATAAGTAGTATGCACACCAAGTGTTTTAATGAAATGCCTAACTTATATGAAAAGGGTTATTGGCTTCAAATAATCCCAACTATCACTTTTTGGCCAATAACACTCCCAACTAACGAATTTCCTTCTGACACTCCCAACTATCAACATATTTTCCTCCACCACTCCCTCCGTTAATTTTCTTTAACTCCGTTAGTCATCTGCCTACGTGGCTGTTCTACATGGCATAAAATGATTATGTGGCTGTCTACGTGGCTTACGGCCAAGTAGGCAGATGACTAACGGGGTTAAAGAAAATTAACGAAGGGAGTGGTGGAGGAAAATATGTTGATAGTTGGGAGTGCTAGAGGGAAATTCGTTAGTTGGGAGTGTTGTTGGCCAAAAAGTGATAGTTAGGATTATTTGAAGCCAATAACCCATATGAAAAGCTAACATTAATGACTAAATGTAGGAATGTTACACTACTAAGGATCATAAAATAAGAAGGGGAATGAATTGTGAAATCCATGCTTGTAAAATGTGTTAAATGGAATGGTGTAAAACCATATAAAGATGAAAATTATAGTTGTGGGGTTGTTTTGTAAGTTTCGTATAAAATCACTCGTAAGTCTGTTTAGGATGTATGATATATGATTGAAAATCTTGTTGTGAACACTATGTTTTGTATTTGAACACCAGAAACTGAATCAAATGTATAATGTGTCAAAACGACACGTTAATATGGTCATTAGAAGGTGTATCATGTATGCCTGGAAAGGTCTTTCGGTCTACTAATTTCCATCTTTGAATATGAAATGCTGGAAAACTTATAGAGCGGTCAAAATGGACCATTACAACAACATTACTGAAAATTATTACACAAGAATTCATTTTTCTAAAAGCTAGTAAGAGTGAACAAGTTAAATTGCTTATGTATTAGATTGTATAATGATGATTAATGATTTACTTATAATAAATTTCATATTGTGTGCTTATGGTCAAATCAAAATCATGAAATTGATTTTGTGCTGAAACATGGAAGATACGTTATGTGGAAACATGTTAAATGTATTAGAAACTAAATTGTTTCAAGTCTTACAAAGATATAAATTGTTAGACCATATATGGAATAGATTTGTGATATAAATTAATGATTTTGTGTTGCAAACCTGATATGGTTGGAAACCTTAATAGGCAATCAAGTAATGGAGCTCATGCGGGATCGGGTAATGATTATTCAAGATCACGAAGTAACATCTATGCTATGTTACATATAAGATGCAATGACCCATAGTTCGCTATACTGATTTGAAGTGCAAGTTGTTTAGAAAAATGATCATTTATAACTAAATGGTTCATAGGAACCATAATGACGTGTTATCATGATGTTATAATGGTATGGGTTCATAAGGACCTTAATCATGTGTTGATACGATGTTCAATTGTTAAAGAGTCAAAATGGTCATAGATAGCTAAATGGTTTGTAGGAATCATGATATGATGAAAATGTATTAGTTGACTTCAAATGATTCATAGAATCATATTGATGGGTCAAATGCAATATGTTATCTAAAAAGGTTCATAGGAACCATGGCAATGTGAAAATAGACAATTGGCTTACAAAAGATTCAGAGGGATCATATTCATAGTCCAATGATAACTGAGAGCTAAATGGCTCATAGGAGCTATGGTTAAATGAATTTGTGTAAATGGTTGGTAAATGAATCATAGGATTCATGCTAATGGGTCAAACGGGTTGAATGATTTAAATGAATCAAACGGGTTGAATGATTTAAATGAATCACAATAATATGTCAAATATAAATGGTTAGCTAAATAGTTCATAGGAACCATAGCAAATGTGAAACTGGTAAATTGTTAAATGTTAGCTTAGTGGTTCATAGGAACCATGGCATGAGGAAAATATGGTTATTGATTTGTAAACGAATCAATGAAATCATACTAACGGGTCAAATGGTAGTTGATAGTCAAATGGTTCATAGGAGCCATGGTTAAACATATGTGTGTCAATGCTTGGTAAATGGATAATTGGATTCATGCTAATGGGTCAAACGAGGTTGAATGTTTCAAAGGAATCATATTAATGTGTCAAAAGTTAATGGCTAGCTAGCTGGGTTGTAGAGTCAATGGCAATATGAAAGCGTGTAAATTGGGTTGCAAATGATTTATAGTAATCATAGAAAAAGAGTCAAATGTCAATTGATAACTAAATGGTTCATAGGAAACATGATAGAATGCATATGTATTGCTTAATGATTTAAATGAATAGTTGGGAATCATGTTAAACAATTAATGCGAATTTGTTGATAAATGGCTCATAAAAGACATAACAATGGGCGGGGGTTGAATTACAACCTCAAGTTAATTAGTGAGAGCTCCACAAAGGGTTGTGGAGCCTAACAGGTCAAATGGGTTGAAATGTGCCAGGCTACGGGACTAGCATTATTTTATGAATTAAACCCGAAAGGGTATGTTAAATGATGTATTAACATATTGTAGAAGTGCTTTGGGGTCATTAATAAACAGAAAACGACCCAAGTGAAACCAAGATCAAATATGAAAAATTTTGAAAAAGACCAAAAATTTGGTTAAGTATGAGAACTGGCCGAAATTGGCCCGATCCCTGGAAATTCCGCTCCAAGCGTATTGCTTGGAGCATGAGTTAAACCAGGCGATATGCCTAGAAACCCTCGCGTGCCGCGAGGCCAGCTTCGCGACCCGCGATGGGTCCAAATGGTGTAATTGTTGTTTTCTTCCTCGACTAATTGATTTTATGTGTATTGTGGCAATAAACACTAATATAGTTGGTGTAAATTGCATGTTAGTTAGACTTGGAGTCCGGATCACCATCGAGCTCGCCGAAGAACCGAAAACTATCAAGATGGCGAGATGCAATCATTACTTTCCGGCAATGCATTGTAGGGTCTCCTCTTTAGTCCGGAGAACCTATATTATGTTTAAAAGTTAAACACAACGGACCGTAGTCTTTCGACTACGCGTCAATTGTTCTACATTTGTAAAATTGAATTATTTGTTTTCTGAGATTGTACACAACAGATAACGTTCGTAAGTATTTCAATCTTACGAATGGGTCATGCCCAAATTTTTAAAAGTAAGTTCATCTCGCGTGGACCAAAATTCAGACGTTAGTAAACGTCATAAAGCGTTAAACTCTAATATAGGTGTTACAATAATCACTCCCAATAGTCCTAACTTTCACCATATTTACTAATATGGTCCCGCCGTTAAAAAACTTAACATCGTTAAGTTTTTGCTTACGTGGTAGCTGAGTTGTATTTTTTTTTTGGGTCCATTCTTTTCAACCTCAATCTTTGATCCACCATAATTTCTTCAAATCTTTATGAAAGTTAAATCCGTAAGTTGCTATGAACTGGTGACGAAAAACTGAATAAAGCTTGATGCTTATTGCTTAGGTTTTAAACGAGTTATGATGATGAAAAAGAGCATCAAAGTTATGACTTTGGATAAAAATTTGACCATCAATTCCATTGTGTTTGTGCTATTGATCGATTCTAGCAGATTTGGCATGTTCTCACGAATCTATAGCAAGTTATGGAATTGATTTTCATGGAGTTTTGATCGGATTTTACGTTTCACAACTTCATGTTCTTCATGAAGCTTCAACAATGGTAGATTGACCAATTCTTAATGGTTTTCAATGATTCTTTTTGCTATAGATTTGGTTTTTCGTCACGGGTTCATAACAACTTACAGATTCAATTTTCATCAAGATTTGTAGAAGTTATGGTGGATCAAAGATTGGGGTTGAAAAATTCTTCATGAAGCTTAAACAATGGTGGATTAGCCAGTTCCCAATGCTTTTCAATGATTTTTGTTGCTATAGATTCAGTTTTTCGTCACGAGTTCATAGCAACTTACGGTATTCAGTTTTTCTTTTTAGCTAAGTTTTACCATACAACTTCAGTTTTTCGTCATGAGTTCTGATCCTCCTACTATATATAGGGAAAAGTTATTGTACAATAGACTCATAAATATAACTTGAGAAAATTCATAAATATCATGTTTTGAATCTGGGTTGAGAGAGAGAGAGAGAGAGAGAGAGAGAGAGTACACTCTTCACGTTCTCATTCCATGGGCATTCAAGCGAGAGACTCCTGCAAGTCCGTTGACCTTATTTATATTCCTAGTGGGCTTACATTCAATGATATTTATGTTGCTTGCAAACGGTCATGGTGAGGTATTGAAGGGACCTGGGGGACGATCGCCCCTGTGGTTTTTTTTTGCCATAAGCACTGATATTCGCGAATTTTAAAAAAAAGTTATATGTATTGAGTATCGCCCCCTGGGATGTATTGAGTATCGCCCCTTCGTAGAATTTTTGATCCCCGCCCCCTTAGGGTTTTCTTTCAAGCTTCACTACAAATGGTTAAAGTATCAAAACCAGCAATAGTTTTGATATGAAATGGGTGATTTGATATGCGTATGCGTGTTAACAGTATGTTTACAATGCGTGTATATGATTTTGCTCAAGAGCAGTAAAAACGTAGTTTAGTGAATTGTAATTATAAGCCCGGTGTTGATGCACATCTGCCCCATAACCGATTTGACCACAAATCCTGAAAACCGATAAAATCTGATATTCTTTAAATAGTTTGGTTCTAAAGTAACCAATGATACCCAATCCAAGTGACTGAGATGAGGTACCCAAAGACATTAAAAATAAGAGGTTTTGGGTTAAAGTCGCACCTGTGACAAACATTAGATGTGGGTTCCAGGTTAGGCCAGGGGGTTTTCTCACTTATGATGAGTTTCCTCCAAACATTAGATGTGGGTTCCAGTTTAGGGCAGTGGGTTTTGTCACTTATGATGAGTTTCCTCCTGATGAAAAATGAAGATGATCGGATGGTTCTAGTGACCTGTCAGTGATCCAGATTCAGTGGCGTACATAGGTGATCACCTAGGGGTTCGCCCGAACACCCATGAAATTTTTTCGCGGTGCGTTAAGTTTCCGATTTTTTACGAACCGAACCCTAAGAAATTTTGTGACCGAACCCCATAGAATTTTTACACCGACCCTCAACTTAAAAAAATTTAATGTTTTTTTAATCACTAATAATTAATAATAATAAACTAAAAAATCTATAAAATAAAGTAAAAAAAAAAGGCCAAATCTTTACTAAGACAAACCAGAAATTTATTCAAGCCCAAAGAATCTTAGAAAAAGCTCAACCATTGATTTAGGCCTAAAAATCTAAAAAATAGGAAATTAGGGTTGCGCTAGTACGTAACGGAAGAATGAAACAAGCAGGAGAAAGGGGGTTGCCCTGAATTTCGATCGACTGCGATCTCGCCAGAATTAAGTCGGAAGCTCGTCGGAATCAAGCCAGATCGCCGCGTCAGAGGCGCCTCACGCTGTTAGCCGGAAATCCGTCCGGAATTCGCCACAGGAATCGGAACTCGGTTAGCCACTGTTTTTTTAAAACTTATTGACTTTGTGTTGAGAGATGCTTTTCTGCAATGAAGACTGTGAAGTCTGATTTGCGTAAACGAATTGGAGATGAAAATTTGAGTGATAGTTGCATATGTTATATTGAGAAGGAGTTGCTTAAAAAAGTGTCGCTAGATAATATGATTGATAGGTTTAAAAAAAACCCGTAGAGAGCAAGTTTAAGTATTTTGTAATTTTTTAAGTTGAGGAATGATGAAGTTTGTTCTATGTTTTTTTTATTTTATATTTTTATCTTGTTTTGTAATTTTGTTCTCGAATGACGATTGACCCGTCACCCAACCCAACCCGAACCGAATCAGTCTAAAAAATTATTTGTATATAGGGTGGACGATCAAAAATAATTTATACACTGAAATTTTCCGAACCCCATAAAAAAAATTCATGGGTTCACCACTGTCCAAATTTACCGTTAAAAAAATAAAAAGTTTGGTTCTAAAGTATTATCTTAGCTCTCTTTAACAATTTCGGTTTGATCAGGTTCCTACCCGTTGGTCCCCCCTGGGTAAAATGAAGACTTAATTATATAAATAGTACAAGTGATTTAAGCAAATGAACATGTTCCGTCACTAGATTAAAAAAGTTAAACATCTAAATTTGTGGTTCTGTCCTCTAAGATGAAGGTTCTGAGTTCAAACCCAGACAGTTGTGTAATTTGGTGTAAATATTAATTTGCCGTTAAAAAAAAAACTAATCTTTACTAAATTTCCTCTTAAATTTTAACTAAAATAAAATACCAACAATTATTTATGTAATATAGTTATAATCTCAAATTTCCTCTTAAATTTTAATTAAAATAAAATACCAACCATTATTATGTACTATAGTTATAATATCTCTATGACTACACTCAAGCCTCTCCCCTCCTACAATTTCCCACCCTCTCCTACACTTGCCCAAAACAACCGAAGACTTATCGCCACCACTCTCCTTCGTCGGAGATCTGAAAAACAAACGTTATCACTCCATGGAAACAAGAATCATCGAAGACCCACCGCTTCAAATTCGTCAATTTCAAATCGAACACTACAAGCTCGAGTGTAACTGATAGAATACCAACTTGCCTTCTCCATTCGTTATCAAACATATATATAGATATACATTTTACAATGCGCACCCTATACTATACATGAATAACATATATACAATATATCTCTAATATACCCCCTCAGTCTAAGGAGGAGGAGGACAGATACTTAGACTGGACCGAAAATCAAGAAATAAAGCTCGCGGGATACCCTTAGTAAAAATGTCTGCGAACTGATAGCGAAAAGGAACATGGAGGATACGAACGTTGCCCCGACGGACCTGACCACGGACAAAGTGAATGTCTATCTCTATGTGTTTTGTCCTCTGGATTGGGTTACCAGACATATAAATGGCACTAACGTTATCACAGTAGACTAGCGAGGTGCGGGATGGCGGTCGGCCCAATTCAAGCAATAGATTACGTAGCCAACAAATCTCGGCAACCGCATGAGCAACTCCCCTTTATTTGACCTCGGCGCTAGATCTAGAAACTAGTTAACTGTCGCTTCGAAGACCAGGATATAAGATTATCACCAAAGTAAATACAGTATCCTGAGGTACACCGACAGGTGTCCGGGAAACCCGCCCAATCGGCATCCGTGTAAGCCACTAAGGTAGTGGGAGTCTGTCGGGGCATGTGGAGGCATGTACCTTTAATGTAGCGAAGGATCCTTTTTAGAGCATGTAGGTGAGAGGATCGAGGGTCATGCATGTGCATACATACCTACTGGACAACATAGGAAATGTCAGGTCTGGTGAAGGTCAGGTACTATAGCGCTCCAGCTAAGCTATGATAAAGTGTGGGGTCTTCTACTGGGTCCCCAGAATTGGCATTGAGTTTACTAGAAGTGTCAACAGGAGTCTGAACCGAGTTACAATCTGTCATTTTAGCCCGAGCTAAAATATCGGAGGCATAAGTCTTCTGGGAGAGGAACATGCCATGGGAGTCTGATGTGTGTGGTTTTGAATATGAAAATATAACGGGTTTCGGGCTAAAAACGTCAAAATAAACTTGAAAATATTAAATTATATTTATTTCTGATAATTATCGTGAGTTTTCAGGTTTAAACGATGTTGGCACGGAAAACGAGGCGAAAAACGGAGAAAATAGTGAAGTTGAGAAAACGCATGACTTGGAAGTCATGGGACCCCTTTTCATGACTTGCCAAGCCATGGGGTCAGGAATCAGGAGGTCACCAGTGATCGGAAGTCATGGGACAAGCTCCCATGACTTGAAGAGTTGATTTTGGCCAGCGCACCACTTGCCCAGGCCGTGAAAGGGCCTCCCACGGCCTCCATGCCATGTGCCGACACTGTCCCACGCCCTGCAGCCCAGTTACCAGGATCAGAGCTGATTTGCCGATGGCGCACCACTTGCCCAGGCCGTGAAACCCCCTCCCACGGCTTGCAAGTGGTGCGCCGGACCAGAATTTTTTGGAAACCCTAATTCTCGAATTATTATAAATAGGGGACCTCTCCAACCACCAAAATTCGTCCAAGGAAGCAGAGAAGAAGCCTAGAGTGAAGCCTTTTGAAGCATTCGAAGACTTGAAGCATTCGACGAGTCGAGAATCTTCAATTTTCATCATTTCGAGCTACATTTCGGTATTTGTTTGAGTTTGATTATGCATTTCAATTTGAACTTTGTTTATTTATTTATGACTATGAACATGCTTGGCTAAACTCATAAGATCGTTTAGGCTAAGACGAATCCAACTATGGTTTGATTATGTTTTGTATCGGTTTTCGTTTATGATTGTGTTTTCAAAGTAAACGTTATGTTCTTATTGTTTGGTTGATGAAATTGAATTCCATTTTGAATCTAGCCCATTTCTTAACCTTGTGGAAACCTAGCTTTAGTGTGCAATCCATCTTGAGTTAGGAATCTATCGTATAGCCGAATCACAGAATCTGCGGCGTACGCACGAACTAGAAATAGTCGTGATCGTTAGGAAACCCTAGTATCCAATTAGGAGTCCAACCCGTAGGGATGAGTGAGAAATCACCTACCCTCTGCTAGTAGCCACCCTTGGTATTGTCTAGTAACCGATTAGTCACCGATAGGTCGGGTCTACCGCTGCTCAGTCGTATCCAGGGCCTATTAGGTCAACCTTGCAATAAGAACACAACCGCTTCACAACCCTAGAAACGTTAGGACCATACCTACCCTAACCCTTCGACCAGTTGCGAGTTGAGTCACCGATAGCTCGGGACTTAGCCTAGGGCACCTTGAAACACAACCAACTTATCAGTCCTTAACCATGGAACAGTAGTAACCGTGTAGGGCGTGTCTATAACCCTAAACGTGAACCTATCCATAGGAGTTAGGTAGCCTTGTCTTAGGACCCTGATTCACCGTAACGATAAGGCATAAACGTAACCTGTGCGTCTATCAAACCTAGGTGGAGGAGTCAACGCCTAAGCGATCCTCTCCCAAATACTGAATTTTCTCCGCTACTTTCAATTGCTTCATTTTAGTGATCTTTATTCAATTTTATTTTAATAAATCCAAAAACCCGGCAACAACTATTAATAGACTGTTTTCAACAAAATCCGTGTCCTTGAGGTTCGACAACCCGGTGTTTACCAATACTGTGCTACGCACGACAGGTACACTTGCCTTAGTGTGTTGGTATAGTCCCTTGGTGAATTACCAGTTTTATAAATTTAAAATTTGATAGTGTAGAACCCTACTTTTCATATACACTTAACAACACATCAAGTTTTTGGCGCCGTTGCCGGGGACGCGGTAACGTTTTAAATAGTCAAAATTTGTAGTTTAGCCAAAATTTCTAATCCTGCAACGCGCTGGTGTACGCGACGAAGTTCTCAATCTGAGCTACTTATACCTTTCGACGAACCTGAACGAGAGTTTCGACGCAGACGTCAGCAGCAGAGGCAACCGATGGGCGACGCAAATCCGCCACGACGAACACTGTCATCCTACACGAAGCCGAGCTTGGCGGGAGCAAGCCCGAGCATCGCTGTAACCGCTGGGAATGAGTCATACACCATCCCACCTCAGGTCATCACGATGATCAAGAACTCAATCCAATTCGATGGATTGACAGACGAAGACCCCAACGCACATATCAGGGCCTTCATAGAGGTGTGTGACACATTCAAGCTCCCAGGCCTAAGCGGTGACGCGGCTAAGCTACGCCTGTTCCCATTCTCACTCCGATCAAAAGCCAAGGCGTGGCTCGATGGACAGCCTGCGGGGTCAATCACCAACTGGAACGACCTAGCAGAGAAGTTCCTCTACCGATTCTTCCCTCCTGGCAAGACAGCGAAGCTACGACTGAAGATATACGCATATCAGCAGGACCATGGAGAATCGTTCTTTGAGACATGGGAGCGTTTCAAGGAACTACTGAGAAAATGTCCTAACCACGGGTTGGAGCAATATCAGCAGATTCAGACATTCTACAATGGGCTCAGCCCACAAACCCGTCAATTGGTGGACATTACGGCTGGAGGAGCACTCGGTGAGAAAACTGCTGAAGAGGCCGAGCAATTACTAGAGGAGATGGCTCTCAACGACTATCAGTACCCCTCAATTAGAAGCAGCGTTCCACTCAAAGCAGGGGTGCATCAGGTGAGTCAAGACACAATGGTGGCCGCCCAGCTAGAGGCGTTATCAAAGAAGTTCGACACGCTTTGTCAAGTGGTCTTGCCACAAACGAAGGAGCCACAAGAGTGCGAGATATGCGGAGAATTGCATAATACTGCTAGCTGCCCGCACAACACAGAGACGGTCGATTTTGTGGGTCAAGGACAGAGAGGTCCAGTCTACGGGGATCGCTACAACTCCTCCTGGAAGAATCACGCCGGATTCAGCTACAAGAACCAGGCAGGAAGCTCAAACCCACCGGGGTTTGCAGCCAAACCTCAGCAGCCCCAAGGACAGGAACGAGAACCCACGATGCGAGAGATGATGACAGAAATGTACTCTTACACAAAGAAGAGGGATCAAGAAATCAACTCTCAATTCCAAAAGCACGACCAGGAGATGGCAAAGATCAACCAACAACTACAGAATCAACTTGCATCTCAGAAGGCACTAGAGCGGCAAGTGGGTCAAATCGCGCAATCACTCTCAGGGAGACCACAAGGCGGACTGCCATCTAACACCGAAGGAAACCCTAAGGGGTTCGCAAATGCAGTCACAACGCGCAGTGGGAAGTCAACTCAAGAAATGCCAGTAACTCAAGACAAGCCTGCAGAGGACCCAAAGGAAGCCACTGAAGTTACTCCTGAACCAGAAGAGCCACAGGCCACAGCAGCAAAGCCGAAGCAAAGAGAATACAAGCCTAGGATACCGTATCCTGAGAGGCTTGAGAAGGAAAAGATGGAGGAGCAGCACGGTAAATTTCTCTCGTTATTCAAGCAACTCCACATCAACCTTCCTTTCGTGGAAGCTCTGGCCTCAATGCCCAAATATGCCAAATTCTTAAAAGATCTTCTTAGCAATAAGAAGAAACTTGAAGAGCTATCCACAGTAACTCTCGATGAACAATGTTCCGCAGTTCTCCAACAGAAGTTACCTGCAAAGATGCGAGATCCAGGGAGTTTCACAATTCCCTGCCTAATAGGTAACACATTAATTTGTAACGCCCTGGCTGATTTGGGAGCCAGTATTAATCTGATGCCGTATTCAGTCTACAAAAGACTGGACTTGGGGGAACCTACGCCTACTCGCATGACACTTCAGCTCGCTGATCGATCAGTGAAGTACCCCAGGGGCATAGTGGAGAACATGTTGGTGAAAGTCGGCAATTTCGTCTTTCCGGTCGACTTCGTCATCCTGGACATGGACGAGGATGAGCATATTCCGCTGATATTAGGAAGGCCATTTTTGGCCACTTCTCGTGCCATAGTCGACGTGTATGATGGAAAGCTCACACTTCGAATGGGAAATCAATCCGTCACTCTCAACATCCATGATTCTATGAAACGCCCATCCAGTCAGGATGACACTTGCTATTTCCTTGACTCCATCATGACCACTGTTGGCAGCATGCTACACAATATTTGTGGCAAGAATCAAGAAGACTCCCAGACCCTCAACAACGTTTATCAAGAAGTGGAGATGGTAGCAGCAATCAATTTCAACGAGGAAGCAGAATCGGGACAAGAGCACAAGGAGACAGTCGTAGAGGAGGCACCACTCGAGCTAAAACCACTCCCATCGCATTTAGAGTACGCCTTCCTAGACGACCAAGGTAAGCGGCCTGTGATTATAGCCTCCCACCTCAAAGACGATCAAAAGCAAAATCTTCTAGAGGTTCTGAAAAAGCACCAGCAGGCCATCGCCTGGAAAATATCAGACATTAAAGGGATTAATCCAGCCTTCTGCACTCACAAGATTCTGATGGAAGAAGATTTCAAACCGGTGGCACAGCATCAACGAAGGTTGAATCCTAACATGCAGGAGGTCGTGAAGAAAGAAGTTATCAAGCTCATGGACGCTGGACTCATCTACCCAATCTCAGACTCCAAATGGGTGAGTCCAGTACAAGTTGTCCCAAAAAAGGGTGGCATGACAGTGATAACGAATGAGAAAAATGAGTTGGTTCCCACCCGCACAGTGACTGGGTGGCGAGTATGCATTGACTACAGAAAGTTAAACGACGCTACTCGCAAAGACCACTTTCCTCTCCCCTTCATCGACCAGATGTTGGAAAGGTTGTCAGGAAAGCAGTATTACTGTTTTCTTGACGGTTTCTCAGGGTACTTTCAGATCCCCATCGCTCCGGAGGATCAAGAAAAGACAACTTTTACATGCCCTGTCGGAACTTTTGCTTATAGGCGTATGCCCTTCGGGCTCTGCAATGCGCCTGCGACCTTTCAAAGATGCATGGTCGCGATCTTCAGCGAAATGATAGAAGATTCCATGGAGGTCTTCATGGATGACTTTTCTGTCTATGGGGACTCATTCGATACTTGCTTGAAAAACCTTGACAGAATGATGGCCAGGTGCGAGGAAACAAATCTAGTGCTCAATTGGGAAAAGTGCCATTTCATGGTCACTGAGGGCATCGTACTTGGTCATAAAATATCCAAAGCAGGGATTGAGGTGGATAGAGCGAAAATCGAAACGATTAGCAAACTCCCTCATCCTACCAATGTCAAAGCTGTCAGGAGCTTTCTGGGTCATGCGGGATTCTATCGCCGCTTCATCAAAGATTTCTCTAAACTCACGCGTCCCATGACCCAATTGCTTGAAAAAGATGTTCCTTTCAACTTCTCCGCTGACTGCATTCGTGCCTTCGATCTGATAAAAGAAAAGTTGGTGAATGCTCCCATTATGATGGCGCCTGATTGGTCGTTGCCATTCGAACTCATGTGCGACGCAAGCGACCATGCCGTCGGAGCAGTACTTGGGCAGCGTAAGGATAAACGATTCCATCCGATCTATTACGCAAGCAAAACCCTTGATGATGCCCAAGAGAATTACACCACGACCGAAAAGGAGCTTCTCGCTGTGGTCTACGCATTTGATAAATTCCGCTCCTATCTCGTTCTGTCAAAAACCAAAGTCTTCACTGACCATGCAGCAATCAAATACCTATTCAACAAGCAAGATGCGAAGCCTCGTCTGATCAGATGGATCTTGCTGCTCCAGGAATTCGATATCGAAATCATCGATAAAAAAGGAGCTGAGAATGTCGCTGCAGACCATCTATCTCGTCTGGAGAACCCTGAAGTCCAGAACAAGGAACCTAAGATCAACGAACAATTCCCTTGTGAATCCTTGTTCTCCATCTCTATTCATGGAAGCCCTACCAAAGAGAATGGAACCCCCTGGTTCGCAGATTTCGCAAACTATTTGGCCGGGGGTGTTGTTAGGAAAGGCATGACGTATCAGCAACGCCGTAAATTCTTTACGGACGTTAAATACTACTTTTGGGAGGATCCATTCCTCTATCGCACTGGAGCTGATCAAGTCATCCGTCGTTGCGTCTTCGGAGAAGAGGCGCATAGAATTCTGCGTCATTGCCATGACGGGCCAACCGGAGGCCACAATGCCGCCAACAATACGGCGAGAAAGGTTCTAGACTCCGGTTTCTACTGGCCCACAATCTTCAAAGACGCCCATGAACTAGTGAGAGGTTGTGACGCATGCCAAAGGGCTGGAAACATCTCAGCCAGAAATGAGATGCCACAAAATCCCATTCAGGCTTGCGAAATATTTGACGTCTGGGGTATTGACTTCATGGGGCCGTTTCCGTCATCATATGGAAACAAGTACATACTCGTCGCTGTCGATTACGTCTCGAAATGGGTAGAGGCCCAAGCCCTCCCAACTAATGACGCGCGAGTCGTTACAAAATTCCTTAAGAAGTTGTTTGCGCGCTTCGGTACACCTAAAGCCTTAATCAGTGACCGAGGCACTCATTTCTGCAACTCTCAGATGGAGAAGTTATTGAAGAGATACGGGGTAAACCATAGACTCGCGACACCCTACCATCCGCAGACTAGTGGGCAAGTCGAGGTGTCCAACAGAGGAATTAAACGTATTCTGGAAAGGACATGCAGCGTTAATCGAAAAGATTGGTCCGAGAAGCTTGATGACGCATTATGGGCTTTTCGCACAGCCTATAAGACACCAATCGGCACCACTCCTTTTAGACTTGTATACGGAAAATCCTGTCATTTGCCTGTTGAATTAGAGCACAAATCGTATTGGGCAATGCGCGCAGTGAACATCGACTTGATGAAATCTGGCGAAGAGCGCCTTCTGCAACTGAACGAGCTTCAGGAATTGAGAGACGCAGCGTACGAGAGCGTCAGACGATACAAGGATAAAACGACGAAAACACACGATCAAAAACTCAAGGAGAAGAAAGAATTCAAGTATGGGGATCGTGTGCTGTTATACAATTCGCGTCTGAAGTTATTTCCAGGAAAACTGCGCTCTAGATGGAGTGGACCATACACTGTTACACAGGTATTTTCATATGGCACAGTGGAGATAGCAGGAGAGGATGGAATCCCATTCAAGGTAAACGGGCACAGACTGAAACAGTATATCGAAGGGCCCGTTGGCAGAGCTTTTGTGGAAGATCTGAGCTTCCAAAAGCCCCCTGAATAATTCACAGGGGCCGAGTCGAGCTAAAGACTCGTTAATAAATTAAGCGCTTTGCGGGAGGCAACCCGTACTTTTGTATTTCTTTATTTTAAATTTTCTTTGATTTTTGTGTGGCTTTGTTAATTTTTGTTTTGCAGGAATTGGATGAGCGATCAGGTACGCAATTTTTCAGTTATTGAGCTTATATGATTTTGTGATCTAATTGCTAGGAAAATTCCCGTTAGTTAAGATTTGTATGCTTCATTTTAATTTTTTTTTGTGTGTTTGCTTTGTATTTATTATGCTTAAATATTATATATATACTTATACATATTTTCATGACACATACACCAAATGCCTAAAGTAATATATATAATTTATGTATAATATATAAGTATAGTATATTTAATAAAAAAAAAAAAAAAAAAAAAACCGATAATAATAGCAATTTTTCACGGCTTCCAGCCCCTGCGAGCACGCCACACAGCTTGCAGGCTGTGCGGTTTTGTCGGTCACCAATGACAGCCCAGCGACCAAGCAGCAGCCCAGCGCATGGCTTGGGTGGCCATGAAAGCCCATCCC
>JBCNJP010000024.1:54821840-54883709 GCA_039602395.1 Deinandra increscens subsp. villosa | reverse complement strand
TTAAAGAACTAGGGTAGTGATTTTTTTACTTTTATTTATTTATATAAAAAGATTAAACACGTGCATGATCGTTAGGAAAGTAAACTTAAAGAACTAGGTAGGATAGTGATTTTTATTTATATATTATGATCATAAAGATAGTACACTACATCTCAAAGCCATAAACACTAGAGATATGCTTCGTTTTATTCATTCGCTCCATACTTGATCTTTCTAGTATGGGATGTTGCATTGGCGGACATCTAAGTCGCATTGGTTGGGCATATTCTGAACCACCCTTCGCACGATTTGAGTCTGATCCTCCTGCTGCCCACGGTACTGGCGGCGGCCACCTTGCTGTTGTTGCTGCCTCATGACTTGCCTAGCGACTTCCTCAATGGCCTGGCACTGGCACTCCGTTCTGATGTTTTGGAGCTCGTCGCAGCATTGTTGGATGCCTTGCGATTGTTGTCCTTGGCGCCTGTTGACGCTCATCAGAAGCGTCGACCTTGGTGAGCGCATTTGTTGTTGGACGTACCTGACATTTATGTAACATAATCAATGCATGTTAAGTTCATAGTAGACACTCACTAGAAGTTTAAACATGTAGACACATTTGTTCACTACATGGATCAAAATATCTAATGGTTGTCATTAATTTTCATTTTGTTTTCTCATATATTCAGAAAATTTCACATGTGAAATAAAAAGCTATTTCACATGTAAAAGTCACCCCTATAAGTTAAACATGTAGACACATTTTTTCACTACTGGATCAAAAAATCTAATGGTTGTGATTAATTTTCATTTTCATTTTTTTCTTCATTATTCAGAAAATTTCACAGGTGAAAAAAAGCTATTTCACATGTAAAAGTGTCTACAATGAACCTTACCCTATATATACATATAGGGTTAGGTTCTTTTAAAAACTTTTGAAAACTATTCTGGACCACTAATTTTCAGGAGGACCACTCAAAGTCATAGAAGGATTTCCTTATATACAAGAAGTAGACTCAGAATGGTTTTTAAAAGTTCTTAAAACCAATTGGTTCTTAAATGATCTTCCGCATATATATTATCTTCCGCATATATATATTATATATATACCTTTGGCATTGGTTGACTGGTCGTTGGATTTCACTCTCCCTGCATTGCTGCGAGTCACTACCACCACGGGACCAGAAGGGGATGTCGATGTTGCTCTCATCAGAGTCGGAGTCGGAGATGGTGGTGGTGGTGGTCATGACGCTTCCGATGCGGCATTGTCTCGATTGAAGGTTGCATTGGTTAGGGAGCATCTCGGCCCTCTGCCTCAACCGTTGGGTCTGTTGAGAACCGAATGGTCCAATCTGATGTTGTTGTTGGACCTCTCGGAACACGTGCTTCACGGCCTCACATTGGCACTGCTCCTCCACGTTCTGGAGCTCTTCGCAGCACTGCTCGAGTTCTTGCCCCCTGATCTGACGGTTTTCTTCTTCATAAGGACCCTGACCCTGCTGAAGGTGCATGCGACACTGGTTGAACCTTTGTCCCTGTAACCGCTGGCTGCATTGCCTTTGCCTCGAGACCGGATTCTCGTCCTCGATGGTGGTGGTCATGATGGTCGTATGGGCGGTGGCAAAGGCCACAAGTGCGGCGAAGGCGAGAGCGAGAGCTATTAGCTTTGCCATTGCAAAAGATTGTATGTTAATTACTTGTTTTGGTTTTGGTTTGGTTGTTTACGTGAATACTCGGCGGGTATTTATGGTGGATTTGGTGCTGCACACGTGGAGAGGTGAATATAATCGGTGGCGTAATAGAAGAGTTGTGGAGAAACACGTACGAGTTTTGGCATAGAAATGTGGCGAAGTGGAAGAAGTATGCTTTTGGAGTATGTATGATGTGTCTCTTCCGTTTTTTGTAAATATATGATGAAATGGCTCCAAGTGTACTGACTTGGGATACTATGCGACAAGGGTTTTTTTAATAAAATCAAACCAGGAGCTTTCTTATGAATCTTAAAAATATACCAACAAAAGGTTGTCATTTCAATAGCACAATTGTTGAAAAGTGTATATATAGAGCTAAGAATCATTTTAGAGTATCTCTAATGCATAATAGCGTTGGCGGAATCACATAACCGATCCTCAAGCTTATAGAGATTGGAGGAAATAAGTTTGAAAAGTTGGATAAGTTTAGTTAGTATTTTATAAAAATAGGTTTCTTGTTCGTTTTCTATTTTATGTTGTATTGTGATCGGCGTCAAGGATACCGATCACAGATAAGATAATTGTGTTTCTAAGTAGCTTATTAGCTAGGGTAAACACGGTGTCGAATAATGAAGTGTTTGTGGTTGACGATGTTGTTCAGTTAATTTACTAGTACGCTAAATTAATAACTAAAAATTGTAAAAGTTGAAATTTTCTTTGCTTTGTAATTCGAAAAGACAAAAACATACAATCACCTAAAAATACAAACTTGAAGCTGAATTCTGATTTAAAAAACTTTTGGAGACAATTCATCCTCGAGCTTCAGGTTAGCAATACGTAATGAATTCTTAATTTGATTATACCGAAAACTGCCGCATAGACATGATTTGATTATCGTGATTAATTTGAATGATACACATAAGACCAAAGAATCTGATGGATGGTGGTTAACGATCCGAAGCCGAATAACGATTCCAGCTAAAATCTCGTCTTAGTGTGTATTAGTTAGACATAATTAACTTTGAAAAATTACTCAAAAGTTAAGAATGCAATTAATTAGAAACTTCATCAGCTTATTAATCCAATCCGAAGATTGTACCGTTATTTTCAAAGAGAAGGAGTTACTTTCATCTTAAAGGAACATAAGCACAAGGATAAAAAAGGTGGTTAGTGTTAGTTGGGTTGACTTATGTCAAGTTATGGTGGGTTGATAGATCTGATATGGAAGCTACGCTGGTCAGGTTTATGGAAGTCCGAGAGGCATACGGTGTTGAAGACTTTCTTAAGATGGTTCAAAAACTATGGGGGTGAGTTGGCGTAAAATCTGTGTTCGGGCCAAGTTATGGGTTGGCCCAAGGGGACTTGACAAGTTGGTCAAAGTATAATGGGTTAGAATAATAATTAAGTTTCACTTGTTGACTTAGTTAAGGTTAGCTAGTAATTAGGATTCTCATTCATTATAAATACCATGCCTAGTTTAAGGTTTTGGTATGAGAGTTTATTGAAACTAGCTTTTGAGTTATTTTTCTAATTATAATAAAAGGGTGTTAACTACAAATTGTGTGTTTTTTGATTGTCAATCGGGCTTGACAAAACTTTCGGATATTTATGCTTTTTTCTTAAAGGATCTTCTCCGTCTCCACAAATCTGTAAAATCCAACACAAGGACAAGGAAGGTGGTCCAAGCCATCATATTTGGTGCATGTTGGGTGCTATGGCGTGTTCGTAACAAAAATATGTTTAGAGGGCGAAGACACCGTTATCAAAGATGTGAAGACCCAAAGTTATCTTTAGAGCACTCACAACCTATTTGGTATATGTGTGAGTGTAATCTGTAAAATTTAAGTTGTGTTTGTAAATGGTTGTGAGTGAAGAAGAGAGAGAAAGTTAAGAAAACTGGTAAATTTGGTAAAACACTCCTTAAAAGTATTTTAGTATATTTTAAATTGTTGTGAGTAGATGAGAAAGAAAAATAATGATAATGGTATATAAGTTTATTATTTAATTGAAATAAGAGAGAAAGTGTAGTGTATTTTTAGTGAAATTATAAGGATAAAAATCCGGCTGTGAATGCTCTTAATTTGTTAATAAAAGTAGGGTGAAATATATTGTATGGAGCGATTGGTGTAAATCCCCTTTTAAGTTGTAAATGTGTAATTGTGTTTTGGTGTGGCTGTAGTGGCTTCTTGCTACTAACGATCCTAATTGATCTCCTCAATATTCTTTAAATCGTTATCGTACATAGTGATTCTTGGAGAATAAGTCTCTCCATATTTGTTGTAGTTTCTTGTATTATTTCTGTAATCTCCTATATGTGCTCCTAAATTATTAAGTTGAATATACAATCACTTTTACATTTATATGGTAATCAAAGCCTAAACTAGGAACTTGTCCTGGGAACTCTTCCTTCCTCCCATCGTCGATCCTACCTTCCTACTGCCACCCATGTCTTCCTCCTTCTCCATCATCTCCGTTACTGCTCCTACACACTTTCCCATCACACTCACCGCCCAAAATTACCCCGTATGGCGATGCCATATTCAATCTACCCTTATCGGCCTTGGTCTTGAAGGTTTCCTCACTGGTGCCACAAAAGTCCCGGGCAAAGTCACCGGTGATGGCGCAACCGCCAAAACCAACCCTGAATACACCTCATGGTATCGTTAAGACCAAGTGATCTTCAGTGTTCTCCTTGGTTCTTGTGCGACAGATGTTCAGTGCATCATAGCCTTTGCCCAATCGGCAAAAGAGGCTTGGAATCGCCTCTCCTCTAGTTCCGTGAGTACATCCCGCTCACACACTATTTCACTAAAATCCAGGCTTGCAAAAAACCCTAAAGGCACCCATCCCATCGTTGAGTTCTTGAATGAGATGCGGTCAATTGCAGATGAATTTGCTGTGGCTCAAAGCCCCGTTGATGAAGAAGATCTCATGGTGCATATTCTCACCCAACTTGGTGACGAATATAACACCATCTCCGCTGCACTAAAAGTTCGGGAGAATCCGATAACATGTTCGGAACTTTTCCATAAGCTAGTTGACTTTGAGAGATCTCTCAAAGTAAACGCATCTACACTCTCTCCCGTGGTGGTCACTGCCAATGCCACTCAGCGCCAGCCTATGCGCCCTTCGATGCCACGATAGCCGACGTCGAACAATCAGCCTCACCGCACCCCGCCTTCTGGCCCGGCTACGACAACATAGTTGCAACGTATGTATGCGCTAATCCAGTTTCTCACTATCGGATGAAGCATGTCGCTCCGGATTATCACTTTGTTCGTGAAAAGATCAAAGCTGGTCAGCTGAATGTGCTCCATATTAACTCTATGGACCAGTTAGCGGATGCTCTAACGAAACCACTGTCTCGAGCTCCGTTTCTTCGGCGACGTTCCAAGATTGGAGTCTCCACTGGACCCTCCGTCTAGCGGGGGCGTATTAGCGATCCTAATTGATCTCCTCAATATTCTTTAAATTGTTACTGTATACAGTGATTCTTGGAGAATAAGTCTCCATATTTGTTGTAGTTTCCAGCTGTATTATTTCTGTAATCTCCTATATATACTTCTAAATTATTCAGTTGAATATACAATCACTTTTACATTTATACTTGCTACCTCAGTTCTTATAGAAGTTGTTCAAAAAAACTTCATCATCATTTCCTAGCTATTTTGTGTCCATTTGACCCTCAATACTAGGTGGCTAGTTATTAGTTTTCGTTTATGTCTTTCTAAGACACCTATAAATTAGTGTCATATTCCCTTTGTAAGGGTGGAAGGGGTGCTCAAGAGATTTCACGAGAGAGGATTGAACCCATACGACAACACGCCATAGTTATAAAGAGATGGGATGGAGAAAATTAGCCACTTTTATTTATTATATTTGTTTTTTTAAATAAACACAATGGGTTCGACTAGAAGTGGTGCAACTAAATTGAGTTCAAATGAGGCAGCATGAGTTAAAATGATGTGGTTTTATTATGTCGGAGTAATTAACGAGTCTTGAACTAGCAAGTCGGTTAGAGTCGAGTTTATACCTAGCGAATTAGGTTAGGGGTGTTACTTGTGAAGCAAGTCGGTTTCACATGTTAGGAATTAATTAATAATTAGTTTATGTTCTAGTAGAGTTGTATTAGGATTACAATATATTTATTAATTTTCCTATAAATATGGCTTAACCAAGTAGGGTTAGATATAATAATTGTAATCACGAGTTTTTGAGTGAGTTTTCTTAATTATAATAAATTGGTGAGTTACTCCAAATTACTTTTGTATTCTTCGTGTGTTCTTGTTTAACCGATTAGAACTTGAGATATTATTGGTTGGTGGAAAGAGATAGAATAATTAAAAAAGGAGCACCCTCTCCACCCTAGATCACGAAAAAATATATACATTCTCTCCTTAAAAGCCTCAAGTATCACCCTAAACAAATATCAATGGCAATAGAATTAGCCAAGTTAGAGCCAAGTTCACCGATAGTGAGCAACCCATTGTATTAATCCAAAGATCGAAACGATTTCAAAAAATTTTACATGAAGATTGCAAAAAAATGCTAACAACTATCAGCTATTTCAAAAGTGCTTCATGGACTGTATAAATTAGAAGTTACATTCCCAAACATCATCAAAATAAACACAACATCATAATGATCATCATGATTTGGTCTACATGACGTTTTAAGTTAGCTTCTAACAATGAGTCCATTAAAAGTTTTAACACGACTAACCTACAAACAATAACTCAACGAATTCCAAAACAAGAAAAACTTACTTTTTTCAAAATACAGGGTCTATTATCATAATACGGGGCAATTGCATATATCCCCTTCCAAACTTTATAAATTGCATATTTACCCAAGTCAAAAATTAAATTGCATATATCCCCTCCCTTATATAAATATATTGCAAATTTACCCATTCTGATTTATTTTATTAAAATTAAATTATAGAATACCTATTTTACCCTTATTTATTTTATTAGCAAGTGGCCTTTTAACATTGTTATACATACGTCTCATAGGTCTGTGGAGCGGCTCTTCCAAATTAAATCCAAAATTGAACATCAAATCATAAGGTATGTGGAGTGGCTCTTCCAAATTGAATCCAAATGTGAGCATCAGTCTAAAGAACACACAGTTTCTTGTTTCCTTTAAAGCCCTTTTGTGGGTCTTGAAAATTAGAAAATAACATGAGAAAGAATGTAGCCTGATAATACAAAATATGAGCTTTTTATCAAATGGAACATGGTATAGGAAAAGATAAATTAATCAATAATATGTATATATGATTCAATCTATAGCAATAATTTTCTACAATTTATTCATTAAACTATTCTTCTACCGAAAATCAAAGTAAGTTACCCTTATTTTTAAAGTTCTCTGAAGCTGCTCCTTATCTTTGGCCATTCATTGAAGATTTTGCGTGGTTGAATCTTTTTATTTCACAAGAATACACCTATCATAAGCCACCGTTAACCTCTACATGCCAAGCAATTGCTTACAGCCGTCCATTGCTCGGGAATCAATTGCTTACATCCGTCGATTGCCCGGGAATCAATTGCTTTCATCTCCTTTTCTACAACGAAGGATCAATCAGAGCCAGAATGGTGGAAGATGAAGAACAAGAATCATGGAAGATGAAAGATGGAAGTTGTGAAGAAAATCAGGTTAGGGAAGATGAAGGAGGCGGCCTGGTACATATGGATTGGAGGCGATGTTTTTTAACCTAATAAACAATTAGTAATTTTAACAAGGGTAATATTGTAATTTAATTAGACAAGGGGATATATGCAATTGTTCTTTTACTCTGGGTATATATGCAATTAGAAATAAAAATAGGGGGATATATGCAATTATCCCTAATACAAAATGTTTATCTTACCCGTGAAATTTGTTAACAATTATTTGGTATGCCACTTCCAGAAATTCTAAAAGCAAATCCTAAAAGCAGAAACTTAAATACTCACGAGATCCTTAGAACAAGGAGTTCATCAAATCTTGAATAATTTGATCTACCAGGATGCTATTTCCTTTCTCTGATAGGTGAAAAGAATCCCAAAAGAAATATTTAGAGCGGTCGGGACACGTAGGAGTTAGTTTGTTACATAAATATGCCACTTCGATCGCTCCAGTTCCACAACATCCTTTGTCTGCAACATCGAAGCCTAGCAAAACGAGATAATCAGAAGAAGAAAAAGGTATTTGAAACTTCGATCATGATGCAAAATATAGGCAATAACATAAAGTTTATACCGAATTTTTGAGGGTTTTCAATGATATTTATCAGAGGACTGTAGTAATCTACAAATGCAAGTTTGGATTGTGGAAAACTTCTTGTCCAAAGTCGGAGTTGTTGTCCAAGAACGGTGTTGTAAAGTTGTAAAGGTGTTGCATTAAATCTAATATTTAATCATTAATCTAATTTTAGAGAACTTTTTTTTTGTTCATTATGTTTGAAACTATTTGTACCTGTATGAAGTTCAAGACTAGCTTTATCAGCATGTTTGAATAAGCAAGAGCATCAGGATCTCGTGAGTATTTAAGTTTCTGCTTTTAGAATTTGCTTTTAGAATTTCTGGAAGTGGCATACCAAATAATTGTTAACAAGCACAACTACGCTATTGGTAATTATGTTATTGGCGGCTTCTTCGGTGATGTTTCTCTTGAGCCTCTCGATATATTGTTTGAACATGTCCAGTTGAACCGATGTTGGTATTGCAGTCTAATTTTTGTGCACAAATCAAATATAACTAATGAGAACGAGTTATACTAAAGCAAGATATATATGTATATGTATATATGCATACCAATATTGTAGTTGTTAGTGGATCAAACCACTGTCACCAGAACCAAAACTTACACCCGTTTGAAGATCTATGTCGTTTATTTCAGGGTCTAGAAATGGCGGAAGATAATCCTTCACTCCTAGTGCCTCAGCTTCAAATTTCAAATAACACGATTACACTTACATAAGATGGAATAATAATAAAGAAATAAAAACAATACAATAAAACACTCGTAACTCGTAAGGCCATGTGTAGACGTGTAGTGGGATTATGGGGGCGTCATGGAGCCCTATAATGCCCCAAACACCGCCCCTGAGGGTTATAGGGTGTCAGGAGGCTTGAGCTTGATGTAGATAGCGGCCCATACACTTGACACGTGACATATAATGACCTAAAAATAAGTTTAAACGAACGAATGCTAAAAATGGTCCTATTATATATTTCTACACCGTTCAAAAATCAAACGCCTATTTGACTATTCGCAAAAGTTCATTCAAGTTTCTCAACATTGAAAAAGTCAAACGTACATTTAAAGAATCTGAAAAGGTAAAAATGTATTTACAACTGGTGTGAGATCACATTTTAAATGATGTGGGAATATCTCATTGCGTACCTAAAAAGTCAGGTAGTGTTTTGCCATTGGAGAATTTTCCGGTTGGTTTTCTATCCAAAAAATCCTTCCCGTAAGGAGGGTAGTTGCTTTTGCCTACAGTATTGACGTAGTTATTATTCCCTTGATCAACAAAAGAGTCTCTGAATATCATGACAGTCGATACCGATACATTTTCTCACAGAGTTATTCTTTCCACACTACCGCACAAACAAACAGAAGCAAATACAGATAACAAAATAGCCACAACAATAGAAAGTGCATTGTGTAAATATTAAAGAGATTTCCTATTCATATCTAATAACAAAACTATGAACAATATTTATAGATCCAAAAAAATATAGAGGCCATGTTAGCATTACTCACGGTTCCTTCTATATATAGTTATTATGTAGCTGTATGCGTGTTTGTGCTTCAATCAATGTTTTAAAAACCGGTTCGAACCGGTCGGTTCAACCGGTTCAACCGCGAACCGCCATCCTCACCGGTTTTTTATATCCCGGTTTTTTGGCAATAACCAGACCGGGTTAGACCGGCCGGTTTTCCAGTTTTTTCCGGTTCAACCGGTTTTCTGATTTTTTTTAATATTTTTTAGCTTTTTTTAAAAAAAATTATTATTTTTTAAAGTTTAAAACTTATATTTTCTTATGAAATACATATTTGATATTATTTTTGAGTGGATTATAATTGTATTTTAACTACTTTTATTGGGGTGTACAAGTTTATTAGCATTTTTATAAAAAATATATATATAAATCCCCTAACCGGTTCAACCAGTCGGTCTAACCGGTCCGACTGGTCGAACCGGTTCCAGAAGATTTTCCGGTTCAACTAAAAAACCGGTTTTTAAAACATTGGCTTCAATCAGCGTGGTTTTATTTGCTAAAGATAAGTAAAATTGTCAACTGTTATGTTATGACTTCTAGGAACCAAGTTGGAATAAAATAAATATATATGGCTTTATTTTTATTACTGAAAAAATATATATCTAGGGGTTAGAAGTTAGATCCACTAAGTAATAACAATATGAAAAATACTAATTCATTAATTTTATAAACTAATAATTGAAATTAAAATATACTAAAATATGCTTTGGAATTTACCCCAACGGATATCCCTTCGCTAGTGTACCAAAGGTCACCGGTTCGAGCCATGAAAGTTGAGACAGTGGTACCGGCTTTATGTTTGATGTTTCTTAGATTCTAAAGGGTTTTAGTCCACGTGTGGTTGGTTCAGGGTACTTAGCCCCGATACCCTCTTTGGTTGGTTTCCTGTATGATTGTCGTTTGCCAGTAGAGATACGATTGGGTGGGTGGCGTTCATGTCCCCATCGGTGATCTCAATCACCGTAAAAAAAGGTACAATAAAATAAGAGAAAACTAAGAGAAAGTGTGTTTTTTTGGTATAAACCTCTTTTTTGACTTTTTTAAAGTTTGTTCCTTACTTTTCATTAAATGTTTATAACTTTTTCGTACAACATTATTTTTTTATAAAAATTACACCATAACATCGAGTATTTTTTTCATCTTTATTTGAGTATAGTATTGATATATAAAACTAAATTAGTTTTTTTTTTCTATTAAAAAACTTCTCTTACTTACTTTATGATAATTGTACTGATTTTTAAAAAAGTTTACTGGATTTATAAAATTGTATTTTTTACGTACGTTACAATAACATAACTTGTATTGTTTAGCATTTTACGTTTTGTTTTGCTTTAAAACAACTATTTCTATGTTGTTTGTATTAAAACAACACATTTTGTATTTTCCAGAAGTAAAACAACACAGATAATTATGCTAGTTTGCATTAAAAATGTATTATATGTACTATTTTACGTTAAAACACCGTTATTTGTACTGTTTTACATTTTACATTTTCCTTTGCATTAAGAAAACCAATTTCTATGTTGTTTTATATTAACACAACACATTTTTATTTTTGAGATACAGGTATTTGAGATCGCAACATGACGCGCACTAATTTTTTATTTAAACAATACTAATTCAATATATTGTTTCGCCGTATAATTGTAATATTCGTTTGAGTTTAGCAAATGAGTTTATGTTTTGTTCATGGTGTAACATTTACACAAATTTTCTTAGGTGCAAGTATTTTTTAAGCGTTTTGGTCAGTACATGTTTTTTTTTTCTATACGTAGAATTATAACAATGCAACGGTTGTATGTGCTCGCGTTATGCTAGCGACAACTCGCAGGTTACGGAATCTATTTATATACCATTAACAAAGTTGAAGACATTAGAAATAGGAGCAACAACCACTAGCTTAGCTTAGTGGCAAAGATGTATGACCATTTATTATGAGGTCTTGGGTTCAAGTCCCACTTGTAACAAAAGAATAAAAAATTAAGGTTACAAGTTGTGCCATGAGGCTTTTCACCAGTGGTGAGTTTCCTCATGATTGAGATTGTATATGATCAGGTGGTATAATATCCCCATCGGCGATCTAAATTTTCCGTTAAAAAAAAATTAGAAATAGGACCATCTTGTTACGTGGAATGTCATGTCCATTCATGGTTAATTTGCCACGTGGTATGTCACTTTTAGTTTATTTTAAAAAAAAATCACATTTTGTAATATACTTTTAAAACATTTCCTCGGTTCTAGTCCCTGTAACATAATTTTTATATTCTAAGTTCTATACTTGAAACGCTCTTCTAATTTTAATATTGTTACATAGTTTTCTTCTTGTGTCCCATTTTCTTTACATTATGTTTTAATACAAGTGGGTCGATCCGCGCTTCGCGGCGGAGTCGAACCATTTTAGGAAGTCGTGTAGCAAAACGATTAAAGATAAGTACCGTTTGAAACTAATGTCGATAACGAATATAAATTTTGTTCAAATTAACAAAGAAAGTAAATGTTTACACCATGCAACGCTTGCTTCGTGTCGGGAGGGTGCGATGTCAACCTATAAAGAAAAATTCATTCAAGAAATTGAGTGCAAAATCAACCTGTAAAGAGAAAATTCATTCAAATAAATAGATAGTGGTCTAGAAAACTACAACCTTTTCCATATATATCTCTTTTACCTCTGAAACTTGAACAACCAGAGTTTTCATCTACAATTTTGATATGAAGGCAGTAAGAAGACACTTAAGCAAAAGGTTGTAATCAAGTAGATGAAACACATAACCATATTATATAAAGGTTAGAGAAGAAAAGGTAAGAAAAATATTTACCCGCACGTTTCAGAAACCTGTAAAATTGATAAAATAAAAAATAGCAATGAAGATTGTACCAAATAAAACCTCAAATCAACCCATTTACCCCCACGTTCAGTGAAGTGAAAAACAAATTGCAAAATCAAAGTAAATTTCGTCAAAAACAAAGATTTACACAACCAGCGATATTTCATATTATTAAAGGGTTACACAACCATCAAAAATCTTCATATTTTGTTAGTAACCCTGGCCTTGAATCATTCCTTTGATTCTAAAATGAAAAAAATTAAAGAAACGTACGATATACCACTCAACTAACAAATTAGTTTAACCCATGAAACAAATGTATATGTAAGGAGACAAAATATAAAATATGAAGTTATGTTACCTATGGCCAATCCATCTAATTTAACGATGAAGTCTCATCGTCTATGAGGAGAATGATCCAAATCACTTCTAGCAAAAACATTTATTAGGAAACAATGAAAGAAAACAAATTGCAATCATAAATGGCGCACTGAAATTCATGATTGGAGTACTTTTTGCTTCAGCACCTGTCCAGAAGCTGTAACCATCAATAAGCCATCACAGAGGTTGCAAAAGACAAACATATATATTGCTTATAGGGAATTATAAAGTATCGAATGCTAAATTAGAATTGCTTATGGCCAAAGCATTATAATTGTTATCAAAATAATCTGACATTGCTTATAGGATAAACTTGTTGAGTTTGTGATAGTTTACCTCTCTCTTTGAAAGTTGTTGCTTAGCCCCCAACATGTGATCATCTTCACGGACTGTAATATAATACCATAAGATTAGTATGTTGTTTAAATGAACCCTAAATTAGACATGTAATAATGTAATAGAAAATTCAGCATAAGATTAGTATGTTGAGATGTAATCAAAGAAACTTAAAAAAAACTAAAATAAAAGGCATACCTATTGATAATAGTTGAAACTGGGTGGTAGCCTTGTCATCTAACCAAACCCCTTTGACCATCACATATAGTTTTTCTAACTACACTCAGCAAAACATCTACATAGACGAAGGATTACACATGATTATTCAAAGTTAAATGAACAACATTATATGTAAAAAGTAAAAATAATACAAAAAACATAAGATCAGCAACTAAAAGACATTCATTTTGAAGATCAAAAAACCAAACTTAACACTAATTCAAAGATTAATTGCACTAAAACTAAAAATAACCAAAGCCAATTTTATCCCAACTATCGCGTCGGATTCATCATCGGCGACCATAGAAATTTCCGCCGCCTAACCCAGAACCGCCATCTCCATGAAAGAATGAAACCAACATAGGAGACAAAAGCACGTCGCTACAGAAACATCTTCCTGTTTCCTTCAATATTAACATAAACACAAAGAAAATATGAAGATGGAAGAAAATTAGTGTCCATAAATCAAGACAATAGAATCGATTGCTCATGTAAAACTCGCGAGAGAGAAAGTGCTCGATAACCGAAACTAAGATAGTTAATGTGTTTTACCTTGTCGTGGAATTTTCATCGCCGTCATTCCTCTCCAGATCTGGAACAAAATCGTTGTTTTCTTGATGATCCATCGCCAGATTTCCAAAGAGAGAGAGATTGGGAGGCGATGGTGTTTTGAGGAAGAACTTATTATCCCCTCACAAAACAAAAGGGGCAAAATCGATCGAGATTGTCATATGATTATCATCTTCAGGCAGAAGAAAGAAGAAGTGGACAAAGCGGAATGGGGAAACTGGGCGTTAGGTGAGGAGGTATAGTGTGAGGTTGAGCTCACCTGCTCTATGATCTTCAAATCAAATGTAAGGGAAAAGTAAATAGAGTTGTACAAAGGGCTTGAGGAATTGTGACTTAGCTAGGTGGTTTGTGCTACAATGACTTGTACAATATGTTTCAAAGATGGTACTATAGGTTGTCATTTGTATATATAGGATAATAACTAATTCATATATCACTATTATCCTTATAACAATACACGTATGATAAAATCTAGTTACTCATATAGTACGCTAGACATTTTATAAAAAGTATCATCTTATAACAATACACGTATGATAAAATCTAGTTACTCATATAGTACGCTAGACATTTTATAAAAAGTAGTGCCGGAACTTTGTTATGCATATTCATAATAAAATAGTAGCACGTCTCACACGTGAACTCGATATCACAGTGTAGAGGCTAGATTATGAGGCTTGTAATATTAAATAAGTTGGGTTGGGCTTAGAGGGTTTAATTATGATCATAGGCTAGTTTGTTTATTGTATTTAGGCTAGTTTATGATTGGGCTTGGGTTTACTATTGGGTTTATGATCCACAAGGGGCCCAATAGTAAACCCATTAGGGATCCTATATAAACCCCTTGTGACCTCCTCATTTGGATGCGAGTTTATGATCCAAGGAGGGAGGCCATAGGTGTTCACGATCGTAAACAGAGATAGAGAGAGTTTACGATTTTCTTATCTTGTACCCGACAAGTTTTCTTGTGTGCAAAGATCAAGCTTTTATCGTTTAATCATCGTATTCTTGTGTTTCTTCTCTTTCTTCTTGAATCAATCATAAACGAGGATTCCGCACTCGTTTGTGATAGAAATATCGTGTGTTGTTAGTTTTTCAGGACCTACAATTGGTATCAGAGCCAAGAATCTTAGATTCGAGGCTCTCACGATATTGATTCAAGTGTGTTTCTGGGTTTCTGTTGAGTTTCTGTTCAAGTTTTGAAGATTCGAAGGTGTTTCAAGGGTTTACGATCGACGTTGCTGCTGTGTTCTTCAAGTTTTGGCGTTTGCGATTGCATTTTCTGGGCTTCTTGGTGTTTACGACAGCTTCGGTTGAAGATATTCATCATCTTGGGCGTTTACGACTTCAAGATCGAGTCTTTGTGTGTTTACGATCCGTACATTTGGCGATTACGACATTTCCTTGTCGTAATCAGGGTTTACGATACTGCCTATCGGAATCGGCTGATAGGAATTTGTGTTTACGATCAAAACTGATCGTAATCAGGGTTTACGACTACGGAGTCGTAATCAGGTGGTCGTAATCGGTGTTTACGAGATTTTGAGGCGGTTTGTGTGTTTGCGATTGTGACGTGTCATCGGAATCGTGTTCCCGATCGTAATCAACATTTACGATCGTAATCAGTTGTTTGAATCGTAATCAGTGTGTTTTGATCGTAATCTCTGAATTTGGACTTTTGGACTTTAGATTTAGGTTCCCTAAGCTTTCGTAATGGATTCGGTTGAAGAAAAGAATATATTGGAGGACGATTATGCTGAGATATGCCCCAATCCTACTTGTGCTCGATTAATTCCTGAACTTAGGGAAATCTGTAAAAATTTTCAGTCAGAATTGTTTGAGACAAAGTGCGAGAAGAGTTCATTTAAGGGTAGATGGCAAAGGAACGAAGAGAAGGTTAAAGCTCAGAAATTAGATATAGCAAAATATAGGAACCTTGCAACTGAGAACGCTTATCTGTATGACAACGCTAAGTTAGAAATAGCTGAGCTTAGTAAGCAGATAGATGAACTTAAGCATAAAAACAATGAGTTGCAAGTAAAACTTGATATGAATCAAATGAGAAGCAAAAGAATGCTTGATGCTGGAAAGGAATTGTCACATGCTGTTGTGACTGGTCAAGTTGGGAAACACACACCTGGATTTGGATCAGAAAAGACTGATAAGGCCTTGGCTGCAAACAGCATTATTCCTCCACCTGTTCCCAGAGACATTATAGGAATACTTCTTAGTGAGGAACAAGTTGAACGAACCGAGATTGATTATAAAGAAGCTCCTCCTCCTGTTGATAGTGTCTTGGTTGGAACTACACCATTGACACAAGAAGAAATTAATAATGAAGCAAATATGACTTATGGTGAAGGGAGGGTAAAGGATATATCAGAAAATGATGCTGAGTGCCGAGAATACAACAGGTGTCATAATTCCAAGTCTGATGAAGTTGGGGTAGAGTTGAAACCATACCCTAAAATTGAAACCCCATGCTTGAAAGTTGTTGACAAAGTCAAAAGGGAAAAGGTGATCTTGACGACACGGCCTGGGGGGAAGATCTTTATGACATCTGGATCTATGTTTGACGAAGAACCAGATGTTGGGTATGACTTACCATCCTTCTCCTCCAAGTTCAAGGGACTAACTGATGGAGTGATAAGTGAAGCAAAAGTTGAGAAGCCAAAGATCACCATCAAGCATCCGAGTGTGAAGCCAACAGCTGGAGTAAAGAATGAAAAACTCAAGGGAGTAGCTGTGTCTCCCATTTCTTCAGTTGGATCATGCAGTTGCTGTTGTAATTGCAAGGATGGTGCTTCAACGTCAAAGAATCAAGGAAGCACAAAGATAGTAAAGACATGTTCGACACAGGCTTCGACGAACCAGCAGAAAGTCAAATCTGAAGCAGCAGTCAAAGCAACGAAGCAGACACAAGGCAAACCAGCTCCATATCAGCCACCAAAGACGAATGGGTACACGTCTGACTTCTATCTAAAGAAGCAGACTTGCTTTAATTGTGGCATTGCTGGTCATATTGCTAGAAACTGTCTTTATCGCCACTATGAACCCTACTATCCGCAAAGTCAAAGGGTTTCATCTCAGGAGTCAGTTGAGTCTAAGCCGATGATGGTGCAGAAACCTAAGGCAATGAAGACTATTACTCCTAAGGCTAAACCCTCTGATCAACATTGGGGTGCTGCCAAAGCTGAACGAAAATCTTCAAATCAAAAGAACAGCTTTCCAAGTTACCAAAATTTCCAAAAACAGGTGAAGAAACAGTTTTCAAAACAACCAAAGTCTGAAAAAACCAAAGTTACCCCTCCCAAGGTAACTAAAACTGTTTTGAAAAATATTTCTAAAATGCAGAAGGTTGAAATACCTAAAGTCACAACTCAAAAGGTGACTAAAACAAAAACTGTTTTGAAAAGTGAACTTAAAACGAAGAAGGTTGAAACACCTAAAGTCACAACTCCAAAAGTGACTAAAACAAATGTTAAATCACCTGGAATTTGGAAGCCAAAAATCAAGGCAGCTCCATCCCAACTTCCTGATTTTTCAAAGGGGATGTTCTTACAAGAAGTATCCTTTATTGATTCCTCAGGTGTACCCAGAAAAACAATGGCCTGGGTACCAATGGCTAACTAATCTCTCACTCTGTGCAGGAACAGTCAAGGAGGATTATCACTAACTTTTTTATTACTAATTTGTTTGTTGATAAGTGATTGTTCCAGGCACAGTTTAGGAGACGTATCTTCATGTCAATGACAAGATATCTATACAATGGAAGGTATGTCTCATTGAGAGGTAAAAGGTAAAATTTCAGCACGAAAGGTACTGTTCTTAACTTGGTTGTGCGAATGAAGCGGCAAAGGGTGTTTTGAGTCAAACCAAATTTCCTAAAATTTTCAATTGATTGATTAAGTGGTTGACTTCAAACGGAATGAAGTGTGCATGTCATGAAACCCAATTTTCTAAAATTTTCAAAATCAATACTTTGAAAGTTAGCTTGGCCAGATGTCTTCAAAATTTAGTATTTTGTTCTTTTAAGTGTGTTTGTGTGTTTTATTGATTAAAAAAAAAAAAAATTGATGATGTTCACAAGATTGTGACATTAAAAATCAAAAAGCAAGGGGAAGAAATGTAAAGAAGAAGAAAATGTTGACCCCTCAAAAATAGTGTGCTTTTCAATTTTTAATTGTTTGTGTTTAATTGTTTGTGTCTTGTTTTTGAGAAGTTTAGGGGAAGTAAAATGAATGACCGGGTTGGAGATGGCTGACACGCGTAAGGCGGAAGTGAAAGGCAAGCTCCACGGTGATATGCTCGGTAGGCTCGACCTAATCGTATGACCACCAATGAAAGTGCAGTGATCTTAAAAGATATATATGTTTAGTTTCCCATCCCAGGTTGCATGGTTTAAAAGACTGAGTCCCAGCAAAAACGGGTTGAGAGTGGTAATTATACCTAGTATTCACTCTCTCACACGCCATGCTTATACTGTATAAGACAACACCGCAAGAAAAAGAAAAAGAAAAAGAAAAAGAAAAAGAAAAATAATTAAAAAAAAATGAATTTTCTGAAAAAGAAAAAGAAAAGAAAATAAAATTATTCAGTTGGTCTTCTCTGCGTGCTTATGCGGCCGACCTGATCATCAACTGATAATGTATGAAAAATAGAAATAAGTGGTAGTCAAAACAGTATTGCATGGTTCCTCAAGTTGGGGGTTTGTGAATCCTCAATAAACTCTGAGGTTGGGTAGGTTTTGCTGTGTACGCTTGGGTGTGGGGACAATTAAAACATGACGGTAATATTGTACTATATTAAGCATTATGCATTCGGTTGGGATTAAACGGGTTTGAGTTTAAAGCGGACAAACATACCGGCAATCACCTGGACTAGTCGAGTAACTGAAGTTGAAAAGGGTTCCTCAGTCAGATTCATACGGCTTGATCCCTTGTAAACTTTCTCATGTTTGGTTTTGGTAAATATTTGTCTAATTTTATCGTTCTTGTGTGAGTTTTAAGTTCTTTGTGTTTGTCTTTCGTCTTGGCCAGGTTAATTTGAGAAGTCAAAATGTGTTTTCATAGGTTTTGATGCATGACAGTATGCCCCCGACAGATCTTGACAAATTTTTAGGGGAAGGAGAGGGGATAATAAGTATTAACCGAAGGGAACTCGAGGATGATACTTATTATCTAATGAGAAGACTTCCATAATACATAGTATCCGAAGGGAACTCGAGGATAATATGTATTATCTCAGGGGAAGTCCTTAGCTGAGGGGAAGTAATCAGCTAAGGGGAAGTCTTTAGAGGTCTTTGGGTTCAGGGGAAGTTTTATAGAAAACCCGTAATCTATATTAGGGTTTTTGGTTATGTTAATTTGAATCAACTGAACTGATGATAATTACCTTCTAACCCAAAGACCAGTCATCAAATGTCTGGTGGAGTATATTTTTTTTATCAAATGTGTGTCAGACAGGTTGATGATAGAAAGATGCTGCTGCTGCTGCCCAAAGTTAAAGAACCAGCCGGACAAGACTACCATCTGAATAAGCAAGTGTTCAGGGGAAGTTGTTGGGTTCTTTACAAGCTCCTAAAAGATTATCAAAGAAGATGTTCACAAGTTTAGGGGAAGCTGAAGATTTCAAGTCAATCTTTGATAAAGAAAATGATACAGAGAGCAGTCAGAGTTCATGAAGTTTGAAGTTCAACAATCAAGTTCTTCAAAGTTAGGGGTTTTCAAAATTTCAACCCTCTAATTTTTGGAGATTCAAGACAGTTACCGAAGTTTCAGCAAGAACCAGTTCTTTCAAGAAGCAAGTCAATGAGAGTCCTCCATTTCATTGCTTGTTCATTTCAAGAAGTTCAAGCTGATGCTGATCAAGAGGAAGTCCCAAGTGCCCGTCATGAAACCCATTGAAGATTTCTGCGGAAAGAATCTTCATCAACGTCTTTGCCAGCCAGCCAAGAAGAAGAATTTCAAAAATTGAAGACGTTTAATATCACAAGCCTAGGGGAAGATTGTAGAGGCTAGATTATGAGGCTTGTAATATTAAATAAGTTGGGTTGGGCTTAGAGGGTTTAATTATGATCATAGGCTAGTTTGTTTATTGTATTTAGGCTAGTTTATGATTGGGCTTGGGTTTACTATTGGGTTTATGATCCACAAGGGGCCCAATAGTAAACCCATTAGGGATCCTATATAAACCCCTTGTGACCTCCTCATTTGGATGCGAGTTTATGATCCAAGGAGGGAGGCCATAGGTGTTCACGATCGTAAACAGAGATAGAGAGAGTTTACGATTTTCTTATCTTGTACCCGACAAGTTTTCTTGTGTGCAAAGATCAAGCTTTTATCGTTTAATCATCGTATTCTTGTGTTTCTTCTCTTTCTTCTTGAATCAATCATAAACGAGGATTCCGCACTCGTTTGTGATAGAAATATCGTGTGTTGTTAGTTTTTCAGGACCTACACACAGCTAATGTGCGTTTGTAATTGTTGAGTCGGATTTAAAAATGTTTAAGCACGTAATTTAATGTTCTTCAATTTAAAATGCAAGGAAAAAGAAAACATAATTAAATCCATCTATAACAAATGAGTATAACTTTATAATAAAAGAAATTTTTGTTATGAATTGAATATAATGAAAGAAATTTTTGACATGACTTGGGATTTCTTTGGGCTTTTATTCGTGCTAAATAGATTTTGGTGTTGTGTTAACTTTTTGATTTCATGAGCTATCAGTATCATTTTTGGCTTTTTTGTTTATTGTTTTCGTTACTTTGGTCATATGAGTTTTGGTTGTTAATTTAAAGTAGTGGTTTTTTTTACTGTTTTGCAAATGTTGATAGTAGTGACAAACTTTCTGAACCCAGATGTCTGTTTGGAACTTTGGATATATCGTACTGCATACGTTGTTTGGCGATGACTATGATGATCGTGATCTAAGCCTTAAATCTATCTTTGGTGGCCCAAAAAAGATGTTAGTCTTCATTGGTGATGCTTTAATTGTGTTGGTTTGAGGCTAGGCTATGATGATGTGTCGATATTAGTTTGCGCCTTGGCTGTGATAGTTAAAGAAAACTGATCTTAGTGTTTAAATATTATCTTATTATTCAAACTGCTATTTGGTTTGACCCTTGAAAATGTTGATGTCGTTTATGTTGGTAATCTTTAGTGTGATGCTTTTAATGTGTTCATTTGAGCCTATGCTATGATGATGTACCAATATTGGTCTGATCCGGCTATAATGGTTCGAGAAAACTAATTTTAGTGTTTAAATGTGCATTTGATTATAGCTACTTTGGCTATGCGTCTGAGCCTAGAAAATTTTCATATTGTTCATTGGTAATATTGGTCGAAGATTGTAGCTACCTGTGGTTATCTTTGATGGTATTTATGATGGTATTATTGGTCGGTTATTGTCTTTAGGGGCAGTGAAGATTTTGGTTTACCAGTCATGAGCCTATATTTTTCTTTGATTGCTATTCACCCACTTCTTAATATATTGTAGATGTTTCTTGGATAACAACAAGGAGGTAGATGTAGATGCAAATTTGGAAGAAGAATCAACGACTTCTATATTGTGTATTTTTCAATTTACTATAAGTGTACCCACTTTTTAGAAACAAAATACTTTTGAAGAAATATAATTTAGTTGTGTTTAAACTTGCTCTCTTTCATTGATTGTCTTTCATACTGATTTGACCGACATCTATTTAGTTAATTTCATTAGCAACAAAAAACCTACATGTGCGTTCAATCTGCTCATGTGTTTCCGTAGCAAAACGCGGGTCATGTTACTAGTATGAATAAAGCATAAATAATGATAATAAAAATTCATCTTATTCCTTCATTCTTTCATCTCTTAGTCATTTAGCCAAATAGCCATGTGTGGTCGGTGATTGGAAGATTCAGAAACAACTCCATTTTCAACCCTTCTTGTATAAGGAACCGCGATTTGTTTGATAATATTGTTTATTTTTCTTATTTATCGTATTCCAATAGAAATAATAAATGTAGATTATCCTGAACTGAATGACTTACTAATCCAATCTTATTGATGTTATTGTTGGTGGTTTTTGGCTATCTTAGCCATTGTTTTTAATAAAATATGTCGTTCCCAAAAAAAAAAGACATCTTGCAAGATGTATCGCGTGAATATTGATTTCTGGATTGAAAACATCTTGCTAACGCAACTAGCTAGCGATGCACCCCCATCATCTACAAAACCCAAGTATGTTCCATATGCTCTTCTGTTTGGAGACATTTACAAAAAAAAAAAAAACTAAATCTAATTCAAACTTCAAATTAGTTAATATTTTCTCTAACTTTTTTGTTTTCTTATTTAAATATGATTGGAGTTGGGCTTGCAAAAGAGTTGGGCTAAGAATAAATCTGGCTAATTGGGCTTGGAGCTACTTAAGTGTTGTTGGGCTGAAGCGGGTTTATTGGGCTGAAGGTTATATTATGTGATAATCGACAATTAACTAGGTCAACGATGGTTGGAAAAACACCAGATAACATACAAATCGACCCAACGCGAGACTGTTGGTGATATTATTTGATAAACTGAGATTAATGCAAAGATGGTCGGCTAATATTCATGCTATTATTTTTTGATTCTATGTGACGCTTTTATAATTATTATTTATAAAAATCCGTGAGTTATCACTTTGACGTTAACAGTTTTGGTTTTCTAGAGAGTTTATATCTCACTTCCTCTCTATATTATGAGGTTATTTGTCATTTAATGTGGAAATAGTGATTCTAAATTTTTTTTCTATTTTTTTTTAAATCATGACACGCATTTTTGCGTGTCATCTCCGCTTATGATGGGGGCTTTTTTGACACACAAATTCATGACACACATTTATGACATGCAATGCGCGTCATAAATGCACGTCATAAGCCGATTACGCGTTTTTTGCGCGTCGTCGCCCTTTATGACGGGGGCTTTCTTGACGCGCAAATGCGCGTCATTAAAGGGCTTTTTTGTAGTAGTGTAGTTGTCTTATTTAAACCGGATTATTTGAGATCTTTACAAAGAACAGATTTATGTGAATCATACGTATATTTGTTTTTTTGGCCTTGAAGGTGTTAGGATGTATATTTAAAGTAACATTTGAAGTAACCAGCTTTGAGTGAAGCACCCAAAGGTAAATTCACAATATCATCATGTCATTTTTTTTGCACAATACGTGTATGTTATATTCTTTACTTTGCAAATCATAATCATACCCAATGATTTTTTTATCTAATCTATAACTGTTAGGATGGTTAAGGTAAATGAAATCTAACAATTCATGTGGTGAGTTGTGTCATCATATGTGGTGGTTGAATCTAAAAAGAAAGTGCAGGTACGGTGATTAACAGGTGGTTGAGGGAAAAGTTCAAACACTCAAGACGTGAAAGACCCAAAGATTAAGGGTATGTGACCATCTTATATTACTATAGTATATGAGCTTGTAATATTTCTACATGACTCCATATATCTTGAAATGATGAAAACCATATGAAGGATTGTATGAAATGTGATGGAGACTTGGTGATATGATTATAGATCAAAAATAATGGAAGTCATGAGAGGGAAACCTCTAAGGCCTGATTGAGGAAGAAATGGTTGCATATATATGACCTTTGTTTAAGGTTCCGATTATTGTTGATTAACCCCCTCTCTTTGCTATTGACGTTTCATGTATCTGACCGGTGACCACCACTATAGTTGGTTCACTTAAGTGATATCAAATTACTAAAGGATTATGGCATGAATTGTTTGCTTAAAGATAATAAAAAAGAAAAAAAAAGAGTTAATAATCCTAGCTTCAAGGTTACGTGTTTATTTTATACTTGTGATATTCTTAGGTTGTATACTTGTATTATATCGTATTTTCTCGCATGGGACGCAAAACCCGCGCTCCTAATGATTTATAAATTTCCACATGAATTGTTTTCTTCAAGATGATTACACCTGAATAGATCGTCTTGAATCAACGGTTATACTTTCGTTACTCATGGAATGCATTATGCCATTACGATTTATTGGTGTACACGCAATTTTCCGTAAACACCGCCGCGCGCAACGCGCGCTTCTAGCCCAACAAGTATAGAGAACAAAAACCTTGTTGCCCAAGGAAAAAGATCTCCTAACCCTAATACAATTCGTATTTAATTATCTAATTTCTTTAAAATAATTAAATTAGGTTTCTTAATTATCTACCAACTCTTTTTAGATAAATAAAATAGGATTAGGGGTGGGTTTGCATGGGCTCGCATAACCCGATAAGTTGGAATTAAGCCCAACAAAGAATTCCTAACAGGATTTATAAAGGTTCTTTTACGAAGAGTGATCATTAGGTTGAGTGTCGGAGCGGGTTCTCAGGCGACCTTGTACCGGACATTTTTACCGCTGAAGAAGAAAAAGTGAAAAACCCGATGTTTGTAGGGAGAAGAGTAAGAGTGTAAAGAAATGAAGAAGAGATAGAAAGGAAAACTGTTATGTGGTTTGCGGATTGTGTTCCCTGGGGGTGGTACTCTTATACCACTGATGACGTATGTCCGTGTCGGATGACGTCACAAGGAAGTAGACACACACATCCGACCCAAAACGCCACAAGTCACGAGTGTCGGCCTCGCAACCTGCCGGCCGACAGACAACACAGGAAAGAGTGTCGACCCTCGCCAGGGCCGACACACAATGAATATCAAGGGTCGACCACAAAGGAGTCGACCAACTATCCGCCCAGTGTCGACCAAGTAGCACATACGGTAGCCGACACTCGGGCACGACAAGTCCGAGACGGACACCACAGACCAACGCTCCCACAACGGCAGGTCGGCGTGCCGACACCCAACCTGACCACACATTTAATGCGATTACCCAAAATGTATACTGCAGGAACTTGGCACAATCCAAGGCGCAGACCTGCAGCCTACCTCCTTTGGGCAATTAGCATTAATGGCGATACAAGACAAAGGTTGAGGGTTATAAATACACCCCAACCACCAGGTTAGAATTCATTCAATGCGCTTAGCTTCAACTTGATTACACTTAATCTCTCGAAACACATACTTATTCTCACGCCCGAGCTTGGTCGCAGGACACCCTGTCCTGCTCTCCAAAAGGAACTGTGTCAGTAACATCATGGTAAAGTGGTAACACATAAGTATACATAAGTAAGCATAGGAGGTCTCGACATGCAAATGGTCGCTTCGGAGTGGGTTATAGTCCAGGCTTGGTTTCCGTTTTGTTTTGTTTGTTTGTTTATCCTGGTTCGCTATAACCACGGCTCTGATACCAATCTGTCACACCCCGGTCAACGGTTTCGGGTGTGAGCGAGAATGGAATCATAGTCGAGGATACATAGAACACTTCTAATAATTTAAAAACTTCATAAAACATTAATTCGTTTCATTGCAGCGGAAAGAGTAGTGGAAACATTAATGTCTTACATATTTGAAAACATAAGTCTTAAACGATTATTAAAAGCATAAAATGGTTAAGCTGGATAATTGGGACTATGACTCCAAGGACAGGTCCGTTAGCAGTTGTAAGCCCCATTTGCATGTCTTCAAGGAAGTCTCGTCAATTACCTAAGAAATCATGAACGTAAAACGGGTCAACATAAAGTTGGTGAGGTTCACAGGTTTAGGACTCGATAGTTAAACATTTGTGAAGCAGTTGTAAAACAGTTTCGGTATACTTAAATATTATCAGGGTTTCTTGTTGTTGTTGTATGATCTCACCTGAACCTTGATTTCAAATACTAACAGTTTACCCACCCGGCATCTCTTGCCCAGAGATGTTAAACAGTGCAGAATAACTGACGTGTACCCCCAGACAATCCGGAGTCAGAACTGGAGCTACCAGTTAGGGTAGGGTTGTCAACCCAAATAGATCTACTCACTAGCTATCGTTTCGTACAGAACTAATTGAAATCAATTAATGATGGGATTTTCGGTTGTACAAACGTTTATAACGATAATGTACCAAGTTGGGCAATCAGTAAGAGAACAAGTAGTCATACGGCTAACAAGTAAACCATAATATTAAGTAAAAAGCATTTAATCAGTTTTCATGATTTCTCCCCCAAGTATAAAACAGTTAAAAGGAAAAGGGGCCGTGAAACTCACAGTTTTAGCAGATAAGCGGTATTTAAGCAGCAAAGGACGGTAGCACGTAACGCCCTAAATAATTAAATAACATATACATAAGGTCTATGATCATTTGAGTAACATACGTCACCCAAGTGATACCGGTCAAGTCTTGACGATTTAAGTCCGTTTGTATTATCGAAAACTCGTTATCTTGTATTTATTTATTAAATACATTTATGGTTATTTATATTTATGTCCAATAAATATAAACAAATAATCATTTTCAATAATTCAACCAAGTCTTGAACATTGAGTTTGAAAGAAAATAATGTTTATTATTAAAGAATAATAATGTTTGTTATTATCTTCACAAGTTTGTATAATTATTTTAAGTAAATAATTACATATTTGATTTGTTAATCTTGCAAGTTATAATTATTTTAATAATTGTGATTAACAATCCTTTGATGAATAAAACAAAGTTTAAGTTACTTGTAAATAATTATTTGTCAAAATAATTATTAACGTTTGTTTTATTTATAAAACATAGATCCTTAAGGGAAAACATTTAAGGTTTTAAACGTTTGATCATTTTCAAGGGTAAGTTAATATTTCAAGTTCATGAAATATTTTAATAGAAAACGTTGATAAGAATATTTATGACGACGCTTGGATTTATAACATTTGGTTTATAAAACTTGACTTTTATTTAAAATCTCCAACGAACGTTGGTTCAGTTTTGGATACTTAAAAGTCCTCGTAAATATTTTAAACCAATGATTTGTCTTGGTTTATTTTTATAAAAATCTTTTATGAAAACATTTATTTTCAAGTGTGACTTTTTATAAAAATGTCCATTTCTAGCAAGTTCCAAGAAAGGTTAAAACTTGTAATAAATCCAAGTATTTATGTCAAATTAATCATTTGACATAAATATTATTCTTATCAAATCTAGCATTTATTTTTATTTTTTTTGTCCAATCATTTAATCATTAGTAACACATTAAATATATTACTTGACTTATTTTTAAGAAGTATATTCTTTTTGTTTTAGTCATAGGTTACACATGTAGCTTTTATTTAAATAAGTCCATGATTCTTAGCTTATATATTTGTTTATTATTTCATCTTGTTTTAACATGTAACATATATATAAACATAATTAACAATCAACTAACACATTGGTGTTAGGACTTTTATAAATATAAATAACAATCAACTAACATTTTAATGTTAGGACAAATAAATATAATCAACTAACACTTTGTGTTAGGACAATTAAAAGTAAACATGTAATATTAGATGTTTAAGTGAATTGCATATGAGTAATCACTTTGATCTTGGGTGCACTTGAATACTTTCCATGGATTTCTTCAAGTGTTTCACCCCATTCTCTTGGCTACTTTAAGTTCCTAGAACACCATGAGAATGTTTAAAGATCATGAATAAGAATGGAGATTTAAGAAGTGAGATTGGATGATTAACTCAATATGCATGTGTTATTAATTATGAAGAGGCTTGGACTTTGCAAACAACTAACTAAGAATCCATGGATTCCATTTAGATCTAGGTGCACAAGGTTACTATCCATAAGGGTTCACCATTGTGTTTCACCATCTTAAATCTTTAAAGAAGTGGGGATTAAGAAGAGAGTTTGAGTTAGTCATTTGCAAGCAAGCATTCAAAATAAAAGGTTTTAACATTTGTGTTAGTGGGTTTGTCAAGACTTGGTGGATCATATGGGTGAAATGATATGGAGAATGAGTTAGAACAACTCACAAGAAGAAAGGAGGAAAATCGGGTGGAGGTTGGCGGTGGATTGCGGCGGTTCCGGCGGCGGTTCCGGTGGCGGTGCGGCGGCGGTATGGCGGGGCAGTGGCGGCAGCCCGGCGGTGGGGGGTGGCTCGGTGGAGGTAACCGGTTGGGAGGGAGGGAGCAAAGAGAAATGGTGTTGGAGGTGTGGGGGACAAATGGTGCTCCTTATAAACCCTCTTTATATAGCCCCTAATCAAATGTTTAACCATTGGACAATTATGTGTTGTCAAGCTTAGATTAATCCCCACTAATCTCAAGTGTAGGTGATTAGTTTTATAAGTTTTATAAAAATCTAGGAACTTTTATAAAATAAAAGGTGGTTAGGAGATTATAAAAATCATAACTTTTTAAAATATAATCCCATTATATTTTATCCAATTGAAAAGTGGTTTTTATTTTTGTAAACATTGTTAACCCAAATTTTATAAAAATATTAGTGGGTTAAAAGATTGGGATTAACTTTTATAAAACTAGTGGGCTTTTAAACAAATTATTTAAATTTGTTAAGTTTGGGCCCAAGCCCAAATTGGTTTTTAATAGAAAGAATGGGCCGAAGCCCATTCGCTTTTTGGGAGTGGACCGGGCCGAAGCCCATTGCGGGTTCACGATGTGGATTGGGCCAAAGCCCAATCGGGTTGCGAGATGGATTGGGCCGAAGCCCAATCGAGTTTGGGTTGCGGGCCGCAAGGAAAGGAAAAGAGGGATTGGGCCGGGTTCGGCCCAATGGGTTTCGGGCCTCGGGTCGGGTTTCTGAGTTTGGGGTTTTACTCGACTAGTTGTCACGAGTGTTCGGTTAAATTTTCGGGTCGATCGGAGTTATTTTGGGCTTAATGGGCTTACCAGGCCCAATAGGCTAAATGGTTTGGAATTTGGCTAAGTCTTGACAACGTAACACTTGTTTTAAGTTCGCAAAACGTTTTAAGTTCATCAAATGACTTAACAGTTTTGAATCGGTTTGATAAAATATAAAATATCAAATTTTATATTTATTTCCTTATTGTTGAAATTCCACATTACGATGGACGTTATATTTTACGTACGTGTATATTTAGTCTAATGTGGAATCGAAGTCGGTTAATCATTTAACTATCACAGTTAATCATGTATTAAAGCAGTAAATCACATAACTAATACGTAATTTAAAAGTCAACGAAAGTCAACGGAGAGAGGTTTGACCTGATTCGGACGGGTTGTCACATTCTCCCCCAGTTAGAAGAATTTCGTCCCGAAATTTAGTCTTGGTTACTGGTGGACTGCGACGTTTTCAAACAGGCGTGGATACTTTCGGCGCATTTGATCCTCGCGTTCCCACGTATACTCTGGTCCTCGTCTAGAGTTCCATCGTACCTTTACTATGGGAATGCGGCTATGCTTCAGCTGTTTGAATTCTCGATCAAGTATCTCCACGGGTTCCTCAATGAAGTGCAAGGTTTCGTCCACTTGAATCTCATCAAGAGGAACGATGAGCGTTTCATCAGATAAGCATTTCTTAAGATTACAGACATGAAAGACATTGTGAACGCTGCTTAGCTCGGCAGGCAGGTTCAAACGATAAGCTACTGGTCCGATGGTTTCAGTGATTTCAAAGGGACCAATGTAACGAGGGTTGAGCTTTCCTCGTTTGCCGAACCGGATGACACCTTTCCAAGGTGATACCTTTAGCATGACACGATCACCCTTTTTGAAGGCCAAGGGTTTTCGTCGGTTGTCGGCGTAGCTCTTTTGCCTGTCTCGGGCAGCTCTCAGGCGATCTCGGATCCGGAAGATTAATTCAGTCGTTTCAAAGATTAGCTCGGGTCCAGTCAACTGACTGTCGCCAACCTCATTCCAGCAGAGCGGGGATCTGCACTTTCTCCCATAAAGTTCTTCGAAAGGAGCGGCTTGGATGCTGGTGTGATAACTATTGTTATACGAGAATTCGGCAAGAGGGAGGTGCTCGTCCCACTTAGGTCTGAAATCTATCACACATGCTCTCAGCATATCCTCAAGCGTTTGGATCGTTCTCTCACTTTGGCCATCTGTCTGCGGATGGTAGGCAGTACTCATATCGAGTCGAGTACCCAAAGCTTTCTGTAGAGATTTCCAGAAGTGTGCGGTGAATCGACTGTCTTGGTCGGATATGATGGATTTGGGCACACCGTGGCGCGAGACGACTTCCTTTATGTAAAGTTTGGCTCGCTTATCCATCTTATCCGTCTCATTGACCGGTAAGAAGTGTGCTGACTTCGTCAATCGATCGACTATTACCCAAATAGCGTCATAACCAGATCTAGATTTAGGCAACTTTGTGATGAAGTCCATGGAAATTTCTTCCCATTTCCATTCGGGGATTACTGGTTGGGTCAATAATCCAGAGGGCTTCTGGTATTCGGCTTTGACCTTCGAACATGTTAAGCACTTGCCGACATAGGTGGCTATCTCGGCTTTCATGTTAGGCCACCAGAACTGTTTCTTCAGACCGTGATACATCTTGTCTGATCCGGGATGAATGGAATATCTCGATTTGTGGGCTTCATCAAAAATCAATTGCCTTAACCCTCCATAGACAGGTACCCATAACCTATCCATGAAGACCCTGGTTCCATCAGGTTTCTCTTCTAGCTGCTTCTCCATTCCACGTAAACCTTCTTCAGTTAAGTTCTCTGGTTTCAGGGCTTCAGTTTGTGCGTCGCGCACTTGAGAATTTAGGTTTGAGTGGATGGTCATGCCTAATGCTCGGACACGGCGAGGTTTGGCATGCTCTTTCCTGCTTAAGGCATCGGCTACAACGTTAGCCTTGCCTGGATGATAACGAATCTCGCATTCGTAGTCATTTAGCAGTTCCACCCATCGGCGTTGCCTCATATTCAATTCCTTCTGATTGAAAATATGCTGGAGGCTCTTATGATCGGTGAATATGGTACATTGGGTACCATAAAGATAGTGCCTCCAGATTTTGAGAGCAAAGATGACGGCTCCGAGTTCCAAGTCATGAGTGGTATAGTTCTTCTCGTGAATCTTCAGTTGTCGTGATGCGTATGCGATGACTTTCTCTCGTTGCATTAATACACAACCTAAACCTTGATGCGAGGCATCGCAGTAAACAACGAAGTCTTCGATTCCATCGGGTAGTGATAGAATCGGGGCATCACAAAGCTTCTGCTTCAGTAACTGAAATGCTGCTTCAGTCTTGTCATCCCATATGAATTTCTTATCTTTCTGGGTCAGGGCGGTGAGTGGCTGGGCTATCTTCGAGAAGTTCTCGATAAATCGACGGTAATAGCCAGCAAGACCTAAAAATTGTCGAATCTCGGTTGGAGTTGTTGGCGTGCTCCAATCCTTGATTGCCTCAATTTTTGTGGGATCCACGTGGATTCCTCGATCATTGATCACATGGCCCAGAAAGTGAACTTCGCGAATCCAAAAGTCACATTTGGAAAATTTCGCGTAGAGTTCTTCCTTCTTCAGCAACTCTAGAATAAGTCTCAGATGTTGTTCGTGTTCTTCCTTACTACGGGAGTAGATAAGGATGTCGTCAATGAACACGATAATGAACTTATCCAGGTAGGGTTTGCATACGCGGTTCATCAGGTCCATGAACACTGCAGGTGCGTTTGTCAAACCAAAGGGCATTACGAGGAACTCATAATGGCCATAGCGTGTTCTGAACGCTGTCTTCGAAATGTCTTCATCTCTAACCCTGAGTTGATGGTATCCTGATCTTAGGTCGATCTTGGAGTAGAAGCTCGACCCTTGAAGTTGATCAAACAGATCGTCGATCCTAGGAAGCGGGTAACGGTTCTTTACAGTCAGCTTGTTCAGCTCCCGGTAGTCGATGCACATCCGAAAAGTTCCATCTTTCTTCTTGACAAATAGCACGGGTGCTCCCCACGGAGAGTGGCTTGGTCGGATGAAGCCTTTATCTAGCAATTCTTGCAATTGGCTAGATAACTCCTGCATCTCAGAAGGTGCCAGACGGTACGGGGATCTGGCTACGGGGGCTTGATAAACCACGATATGATCTTACTACAGCATGATTCGGTAATTGAGAATGAACACAATGTAAATAAAGCTTTGCTTTATTGATTCACTCAGAGAATACAAGCTAGAGAGAGAAACACCTTCAGTTACACACAGTTAAGAAGTATAGAAATGACAGAACTTATTAACTCTCTCTAACACGAACTATTTATAGTCACTTAGTTATAAGCCAGCGGACCACCAGCGTACCATCTGATACGCCGTACCAACTGGTCCGGCGGATCACTTGATCCGGCCAGATGACTAACTGACTCACACAGAAGCTCTCGTCTAGATACAATACACGAGACACAACGTTAGCATAGGAATATGCTCTAACAAACTCCCCCTTAACGTGTAGTGTATCCATATTCTAACTAAACTTCAGTCTTCAATCTTCAGCATGACTGCATTCGATCTTCAACTTGAAATCTTGTCAGAATTAGAGCTTGCATGGCTGGATCAATCTTGAACAGACTTTGAACTTCAAGATCCACTTGTGAAAGATATAACATACTCCCCCTTTCACCATGCTTGAGTCTTCTCACTCAGATAACCTGCAATTTCAGAAGACAGAAACGCGGCTTTCCTTTTCTTTTGAAAATTAAATTAATCTTGGTGCAAAACTTCTCTTCGAGAATCCAAGATATAGTTTTGAAAAGTTTTTATCTTGTATCTTGTATCGATCGGTTGAAAACAAATAAGAAACAAAATCTTTTTGTCTTTTTGAAACTTTATGCTAAAACACACCTAAAATCTTTTTGGATTTTTCAGATATGCAACATAAATGCAATACAAAAATGAAATACTGAATCACACACTATTTTTGTCTTTTGCGAGAAAGATCACAACTTGGGATCATATTGGTCATAACATGCTGAACTACACTTCAATTTCCATTACTTGAGCACACAAGTCATGTCGATTACTGATATAATTTGTCCATTCTAAACTCAGGCACCATCATACTCATAACATCTGGATATGTTATTGAATTGATTAGATTTGCATTGACCAGTGTACCCCACACTATCAGACATACTCAAATATATTTTTGCTTTTTATATCACACTTTGTGATTTCATTTGTGATTTAATCACAGAATGATTGTATTCATGATTCAGTCAACTGTGTTCCATGCAAAAAGAAATAAGAACGTTAAATCGTCTACCTTAAGGTCGATCTTTCGATACGCAGATAAGGCCTCGGATTTAACAAAAAAAGAAAATAAAACAAGTTGAAATTGTATAACCCAACAACAATCAGGTCGGTACTCCCGTACACGCAGAGAAAGTCCGATGAGTTATACGAAACACCAAAGAAAATAAAGCAGAACGTCAAACGAACAACAATCAGGTCGGTCTTTCGACACGCAGAGAAAGTCCGATCGTTTGACAAAATAAAGAAAATCAAACAAGTTTAAATCTTTGCAAAATGAACACATGTATACACAGTGACTTCTCATTTTCTTTTTCACATATCTTTTCTTTGATATCATGAGATATGCATCAAGATGTTGTCCACTTGGTCAAACATTAATATTTAGTGTGTATCACATCTGAATACTTTCTGATTTAATGCCGAGTCTACCAAGTACATCAAACAATGATCTTATGGCTTTTTCATCTAATTTATCCATGTGTCAGACACGTAAGCCAATGTACCATCATTTCCCAATCATGTCGGATACAATTTCTCATTTTTCAATGTTTTTGTATTTTTCTGTTTTTCGATGTTTTTGTATTTTTCATTTTCTCCCCCTTAAAATGAAAACTCTATTTTGGATTTTCATTTTAACCAAAACAAAAACACAAAGACACTATTTTTGGCTTTTCAATTTCTCCCCCTAAACAACAAACAAAATGCATGAAAGAAAGAAAATTGACCAATCGATACTGATACCTTTTCAGTTTAAGCTTTCAGAAAAATTCAGTGTAAAAATATGAAGCATTCAAGTTAAGTTAAGAACACAGAATACTCCTCCATCAGCAACTTTGCAATCACCAACGGGTCTTCTAGGAATACCTGCACACTTGTTTAAATGATTAGTACTCAAACGACCCGAAGCACACAGCTTCTGGTCGACCAGTGTCTTCCACAAAATCATTTGCAGCTTTGCTGACCACCTTAGGTCGCCACTGCATTTTGACCTTTTCTGTTTTTACCGAAGCATCATCCTGTGATGAACCTTCACCACTTGAATCGAATTTAAAAAATTGTTTCTTTTTAGACTTAGTGTTAGATGGTGTAGACTCAGTAAAAACTCTGCCTAATTCATCAATAAATGTGGCAGATTTGTTTGAAAACGATCTTTTACCAGTTTCAGGACAATCCTGTGCCATATGTCCCGTGCGGCGACATTGATAGCACAAACGATAAGATCGTTTAGATTGTGGTTTGCCCTGAACTGATGAACACCTCTCAACAGGCTCAGAATTATCAGAAAGATCATCAAAAATTTGAAATCGATTAGAATGTACCCATTTTGAAGTAGGACTTCGAGGAGTAGAATTTGATCCAGATGAAGACGAAATTTTCACTGATTGAACTTCACCAGAAGAACTTGTAGAGGAAGTCTTCTTTTGGATCTTTCCACCGAATCCCTTTTCCATTGTAGACATGAAGACTTGAGCCAAATAATAAATTTGTTCCAAGCTTGTGTCTTTCTTTACTTTCAGATCTTTCTTGGGCATATTTTTCTTGATATTCCGTGCACCCTTCTGACCATCACTACCCAAACCACAACGTTTGTAACCTGGTAGCTTAGTTAAATCAATCGAAGAACTTGAAGGACCTGCTTTAGCAGCTTGATTGAAAGAAGCTTTAATATCCGTCAACTTGTTTGCTTCAACCAACTTAGCAGCAGCTGTTTCTTCACGCACTTTCTTCTTATCTTCCTCACTATGTTTATCATTAGAACCAGCACTCGTATCTCCCATAAACCCACTAGAAACAAATTTTAATGAAGATACACCAACCACATGTTCCTCTTTCTCCTCTTTCTTCTTTGATATCTGAGATTTCTTCAAATCAGACTTCTTTGCAGCAAATTCAGAATAATCACCCGTTATACCAGAACCTTGAATATCAGCAAGAACATCAGATTCAATAACCGGATGTGGAATCTGGTTATATACCTCGCTTCCAAAAACCTTCTTGAAGTTCTCATCTTTACATAAGTAACTGGTAAACGAATGTGAATTCTTCAAATTATTCAACTGCCTCTTAAGATCCAATACTTCAACATTCAGATCAGATATTTTCTTTTGAGCTTCACCCAATGCTGTTTCTGATTCAATCAATTGCTCTGAAGCTGTATTAAACCGAAACTTTTCCTGTCGCATCTGATCATGAGCATCACATACTTCTTGAGTAATTTTCTTGACACGGCCTTCGTGAATCTCAATATTTCGTTTCAACAACTGATTCTCATGTGCCAAAATCGTAACTTTATCAAGTAAAATGGAATGCTCCTTTTGACGATCACTTTCTTTTGCATTAACTTCATCTAACTCTTTCTGAAGATCATCATTCATCTGCTGAAGAGAATCCAATTTTGTTTTGGATTTGCTAAACAAAGCATCAAAATCTTCAATGGCATCTTTTGCTTCACTCTCCCATTTTTGAACACTTTTAACCAACTCCTCATTCTCAGTTTTCAACTTCAGAAGTTGTTCCTTATCTTGAGCAACTATGTCATCCATATTGCTCTTAAGCTTGACAATTTCTTTAATCAACTCATCCTTTTCCTTTAATAATTTCTCATTTACCTTGCAAAGCTCATCAGAATATTCAACTGTCTTCTTGAAACTTTCCAGTTCTGTTTCTTTCAGATTTCTTTCAACCATTAAACCTTCCTTTTCTTGAACCAATTCACGAATTTTTCTATCCTTTTCAGCACAAAATTCACAAGTTGACTCATACCCACTAACTTCAGAATCACTTGTTTCAGATGTAGTGATCTCAGATGTATATTCACTTGATTCAACTTCAATATTAGCCATTAAAGCCACATGTTGACCATTGATATAACAACATTCATCTGAGTCAGCACACGTATTGTGAATAGCAGTCAAAGCAATAGATGATTTGTCAATATGTTTTGACCATTCATCAAATTCTTTATCTACTTCAGCTTGAACCATCATAGCTTTTGCGTCAGGTTTATCAGATTTACTCTTATCAGATGATGATTGAGAACATTCACGAGCAAAATGTCCAACCTTTGAACAATTGTAACACTTTACTTTAGATTTATCCAAACCCAATTTTCTGTTTCCTGGAACAAATGAATTCTTTCCATGTTTCTTGATAAATCTTCTTCCTTTTTCAACCATCATTGCAAATTGCCAATGCAAATCTAATTCAGCTAATTGATCATCATCCAGCTGTTCTAACTCAGTTCTACTTAAACCAGCATCACTAACTTGACCAAAAATCGATCCAGATGATGAAGATATAAAAGCAGATAATAAAGCAGCCAACTCTTCAGTTGATTGAGCAGTATGAGAATTATTTGACGATTTATCTGGAATAGTAAAACGACAACCTGGAGAATAACCCGAACTTTCAGTATGTCCAGCAAGAAAAGCTGTTACTGGTGGATTACTGCTAGAAATAGAATGTGACTTTGTTTTAGCATGAACTGTAGCATTATTTTCTCCAAAGTACAATTCAGGATTTTGAACTGTAGGATGTGCAGATTTCTTCACCAACAATTCCATCTCACGAGCTTGTAATTTGCTAGTTATTTGATTAAATGTCCAAATTGAATAACTTGGATCATTTGTCAACATCATCACATAATTTTCCCATTTTTCTGGTAAAGCTTCCAGAATTTTCTCTTTCAATTCATCACTATCTTTCTTGACTCCAACAACATCAAGTTCATTTATCAAATGTGAAAATCGAGCAATCAAATCTGGAATCTTCTCATTCTCGCAGTGTCTAAAGTTATCAAACTCTTTCTTCAACACTTTCTTTCGAGTATTTTTGTATTGATCATTACCTGTACATCGCTCTTCAATAGCATCCCACAATTCCTTAGCCGTTGTATATTGCTTAAATTGATGCATTAGATCTTTTGGCAAGGCCATTGTAAGATAACTATATGTTTTCTTTTCTCGAGCAAACACTTTCCGTTCATCAGCATCAAAACTACTAATCATCTTTGGTTTGTTGGGACTTATCATCGGATATTCATACTCTTTCTCAATTGGAATCCAACTTTCAATATCTTGTGAATAAATGTAAGATTCAAACCGACTTCTCCAATTGTGATAATCTTCAAGCCTTAGCAATTTAGGAACCTTTTGAGTTGTTCCTATCTCATTATCATAGTTCAGCATAGCTTGCATTGATGTTTGAGCAGCAGTCATTGCATAAAAATCACTCATTTTGATGTTTACTATTCTGCCAGCGGATCAACACAGATTGGCGGATCAAATTACTACCAGCGGACCAGATCCGGATCAAATTTCGTCCGGCGGATCAAATTTCTTACGGGCGGATCAGTTTTGATACGGCGGATCAAAACTGGTACGGAGGACTAAAATTTTCAGCGGATCAGACTGGTACGCTGCAACTGTCGCGGATCAGCTGATGAAGATTGCTGGGCGGATCAAACGGCGGATCAAATTGTTCAACCGGCGGATCAAACTCAGAAAACACAAAACTCGACTGATTTTCACACAATTTGACAATTGAAGCTAGAGACTGGATCAGTATGATGCGAAAACACTCCAGGAACAACCAGAAATCATTTTTATCCACAGAATCACTCAGAATTACGAAAAATTGATGAAAAACGTAGAAACCCAAACTTTCTCTCTCTAGGATTTCGAAAACTTACCAAATCACAGCAGTAGAGCAACCTGGAATGCTCTGATACCACTTGATAAACCACGATATGATCTTACTACAGCATGATTCGGTAATTGAGAATGAACACAATGTAAATAAAGCTTTGCTTTATTGATTCACTCAGAGAATACAAGCTAGAGAGAGAAACACCTTCAGTTACACACAGTTAAGAAGTATAGAAATGACAGAACTTATTAACTCTCTCTAACACGAACTATTTATAGTCACTTAGTTATAAGCCAGCGGACCACCAGCGTACCATCTGATACGCCGTACCAACTGGTCCGGCGGATCACTTGATCCGGCCAGATGACTAACTGACTCACACAGAAGCTCTCGTCTAGATACAATACACGAGACACAACGTTAGCATAGGAATATTCTCTGATAAACCACGATATGATCTTACTACAGCATGATTCGGTAATTGAGAATGAACACAATGTAAATAAAGCTTTGCTTTATTGATTCACTCAGAGAATACAAGCTAGAGAGAGAAACACCTTCAGTTACACACAGTTAAGAAGTATAGAAATGACAGAACTTATTAACTCTCTCTAACACGAACTATTTATAGTCACTTAGTTATAAGCCAGCGGACCACCAGCGTACCATCTGATACGCCGTACCAACTGGTCCGGCGGATCACTTGATCCGGCCAGATGACTAACTGACTCACACAGAAGCTCTCGTCTAGATACAATACACGAGACACAACGTTAGCATAGGAATATGCTCTAACAGGGCGGCACCTGGGGCTAAGTCAATGCGAAACTCCACTTGTCGCGTCGGCGGTAAACCTGGCAAGTCTTCGGGAAAGACTTCCGGGTATTCGCGGACAACGGGAACATCTGCCATGTTCTTCTCCTTCGGTTTCTTCTCAGTTACGTGTGCTAGGATGGCCTGACATCCTTTACGAAGGAACTTTCGTGCCTTCATACTAGATATGAGGTTTAGTTGGGTTCCACTCTTCTCGCCTTGTACGTTTAGAGTGTTGCCATCTTCGAGTGGTATCCTAACTAATTTCTCATGGCACACGATTTCCGCACGGTTCTTAGATAACCAGTCCATGCCTATGATAACATCAAAACTTCCTAGTTCTACAGGCATCAAATTAATGCTGAAGGGATGATCGGAGAGTTCTAATGAGCAATTGGGATAAATAATGCTAGTTTCTACTAATTCTCCGTTTGCTAATTCTACTGTGAACTTAGTGTCTAAGGCAACGGGGGTAATTTCGAGTAATTGACCAAATTCGGTCGACACAAAGCTCCTATCAGCACCAGTATCGAATAGAACGGAAGCATAATGATTGTTTAGTAGAAACGTACCCGTCACCGTGTTGGGGTCACGGCGAGCCTCTCCGGCATTGATTACAAAGGCTCTTCCTCTAGCCTGATTCGGGTCATGGTTTCCTGCCTTCGGGCAATCCTTCTTGTAGTGTCCGGTGGTTCCGCAGCCGTAACAGGTGCGCTTCGGACAGTCTCGTGCTACGTGCCCTTTCGTCTTGCATATGTTGCAGTAGACGTTGCCACAATCAAGTGTGTGGTGGAGATTGCACTTGTTGCACAGAGGTGCTCCACCGTTGTATCCAGTCTTTCGGACAACGTGGGTAGGGGTGGTAGCAGCAAAGACCTTCACAGTTTCAGCTTCCTTGGCAGGGGCCTTATCATCGCGGTTCCTCCAGAATCCGCGTTTCCGCTTGTTATCAGGCTTCTTGTTGGTGGAAGGAGTGGTACTGGTTTCAGGGGCCTTGTTCTCAGACTTCTTCTTGTCAAAGTTCACACCTTGACGGTTGGCTTGGTAAATCAGGTTGTGTGCCAGGCGCACAGCATCCTGAAAAGTCTGAGGATTCGAGGAAAGGACATTTCCCTGAATATGGGGTGCAAGTCCCCAGATGTACCGTTCAATCTTCTTGTAGAGAGGAGTGATCATGGTCGGACAGAGATGAGCGAGCTCACGGAACCTCTTAGTATAGCCGGCAACGTCGGCTCCGTTCATGGTTAGGTTCCAGAACTCAGCCTCGAGCTTCTGAAGCTCTTCTCTAGGGCAGTACTCATCGCGAAGCAGCTGTTTGAGCTCGTCCCAAGTCATGGCATAGGCCAAATCAGTCCCCATAGCATCGGCATGGGAGTTCCACCAGGTCAGAGCGCTATCAGTCAAAGCGCAGGTGGAATACTTGACCATGTACTGCTCGGGGCAGTTGCTTATGCGGAAGACGGACTCCATTTTCTCAAACCAGCGAACTAACCCAACAGCGCCTTCAGAACCCTTGAAATTTGAGGGTTTGCAGTTCATAAAGTCCTTGTATGAACATTCACGGGGGCCTGCAATTGTTAGATTGAAACGTTGAATACAATTTAGGAAAATTGTAATCGGGTGTTTTTCTAACATTGGTTAATTCGTACTTACCGCGCGCCCCATTGTCGTTTTGACGCTGGGCTTCCGCAGCGGCAACAGTTTCTGCTACGCGATTAGCAATCATCTCCTCGATTTCCTCGGGAGTCATAGGGGGAGGAGGTAGAGGAGGTGAAGAGTTCCTGGTGGTTCGGCGTCTCGGTGGCATGATTTTGCTTTAAGTTACAATTGTCAACATAAAGAAAAATTTAGATAATATGTAAATGGGGTTATTACATGCTCGAGAATAACTGCCACGACATACATCAATTTGCCAAAACATTTTCACGCAACACAACCAAGAACATAAGATAGGAATGGTGAAGTGATACAACATGTCGTAACAATATAATTACACAATCACAACATAACTATAACATAACATAAACATACACATGAATCGTAACATAACAAAAGATTTTTCCCATAGCATAATCATCGGAATTCATACATCAAGTTTGTTACCATATTACAGATAAAACACATCCAAAATAACAAGTTTGCATCGTGGGCTCGCAGTCCCAATCCTGACTAATGCTAACATGTTTCATCCATAAAATGGCTATCAAAAGTTACTAGGTCTCATCTACCTAGAATGCTGGTGGGGGTGGTGGAGGTCCTGGGGGCATGAAGAAGACCGGTGGTCTCTGGGTCAAGGCCTGGAGAGTGGCGAGAAGTCGTCCGGAGACGAACTCCAAAGCAGAGACTCTCCCCTGCAACCTCTCGTGTGAGAGAAGCAGATCAGTCGTGGCCATGCTGACCCCGGTCATGTGGGCATGGAGGGACTCCATGGCGCCGTCAGTGGCGCGCATGCGCCCGGTCAGCTCAGCCATCTGGTTCCTGAGGTGAAACACCTCAGTGGCTGCAGGTAGCTGACCGATATCGGCGTTCAGCTCCCCCAGATCGGCCTCAAGACGTCTCAAACGAGCCACCAGTAATGGGACGCTGTCAGGGATGGGCTCGTGAGTAAAGGGCGAGATACCCAGAGGCACTCGGCGGAAGGGATCAGGAAGTGAGGACTCTCCCCGATCATAACAGCTCGGGAACTCCTCGATGATCCGCCAGTGCTGGATCTGGTCGGGTATCCAGGCGAGGTGGGGTAAATCGAACACCTGGCGCCGCTTGGGCGCGGGCTCACCAGAGGTACGTCGGACCTCCCTAGTCCGGGATGGGCCAGCTGCCCGCCCCGGGGTAAATCCCCGTCTGCCGCCACCAGGCGTGGCGACAAAGGTCTTCACAGACCGATCTCGGCCTGCGAAGGGGTCGGCGGAGCTAGTGGCATCCGCAGTGGCTGCACCGCCAGTAGTGGCGGTGGGAGCAGGGTGGTCGGGGGTGTCGTCGGAGGTCCTACGCCTGATAGGACTCAAGAAACCTGCTGGTATAGGGTTCGGGCGTATGACTCCCACAGTGGCGCCCTCTGTCTTGGGGCTGGAAGGAATGTAGTCTTCGGGTGATGGCGTATACTCAACACTGGGCTCCTCCTCGGAATCGGCAACGCAAATGACCTCTTTCGAAGCCATCACTGCGAAAATATTCCAAAAGGAACTGTGTCAGTAACATCATGGTAAAGTGGTAACACATAAGTATACATAAGTAAGCATAGGAGGTCTCGACATGCAAATGGTCGCTTCGGAGTGGGTTATAGTCCAGGCTTGGTTTCCGTTTTGTTTTGTTTGTTTGTTTATCCTGGTTCGCTATAACCACGGCTCTGATACCAATCTGTCACACCCCGGTCAACGGTTTCGGGTGTGAGCGAGAATGGAATCATAGTCGAGGATACATAGAACACTTCTAATAATTTAAAAACTTCATAAAACATTAATTCGTTTCATTGCAGCGGAAAGAGTAGTGGAAACATTAATGTCTTACATATTTGAAAACATAAGTCTTAAACGATTATTAAAAGCATAAAATGGTTAAGCTGGATAATTGGGACTATGACTCCAAGGACAGGTCCGTTAGCAGTTGTAAGCCCCATTTGCATGTCTTCAAGGAAGTCTCGTCAATTACCTAAGAAATCATGAACGTAAAACGGGTCAACATAAAGTTGGTGAGGTTCACAGGTTTAGGACTCGATAGTTAAACATTTGTGAAGCAGTTGTAAAACAGTTTCGGTATACTTAAATATTATCAGGGTTTCTTGTTGTTGTTGTATGATCTCACCTGAACCTTGATTTCAAATACTAACAGTTTACCCACCCGGCATCTCTTGCCCAGAGATGTTAAACAGTGCAGAATAACTGACGTGTACCCCCAGACAATCCGGAGTCAGAACTGGAGCTACCAGTTAGGGTAGGGTTGTCAACCCAAATAGATCTACTCACTAGCTATCGTTTCGTACAGAACTAATTGAAATCAATTAATGATGGGATTTTCGGTTGTACAAACGTTTATAACGATAATGTACCAAGTTGGGCAATCAGTAAGAGAACAAGTAGTCATACGGCTAACAAGTAAACCATAATATTAAGTAAAAAGCATTTAATCAGTTTTCATGATTTCTCCCCCAAGTATAAAACAGTTAAAAGGAAAAGGGGCCGTGAAACTCACAGTTTTAGCAGATAAGCGGTATTTAAGCAGCAAAGGACGGTAGCACGTAACGCCCTAAATAATTAAATAACATATACATAAGGTCTATGATCATTTGAGTAACATACGTCACCCAAGTGATACCGGTCAAGTCTTGACGATTTAAGTCCGTTTGTATTATCGAAAACTCGTTATCTTGTATTTATTTATTAAATACATTTATGGTTATTTATATTTATGTCCAATAAATATAAACAAATAATCATTTTCAATAATTCAACCAAGTCTTGAACATTGAGTTTGAAAGAAAATAATGTTTATTATTAAAGAATAATAATGTTTGTTATTATCTTCACAAGTTTGTATAATTATTTTAAGTAAATAATTACATATTTGATTTGTTAATCTTGCAAGTTATAATTATTTTAATAATTGTGATTAACAATCCTTTGATGAATAAAACAAAGTTTAAGTTACTTGTAAATAATTATTTGTCAAAATAATTATTAACGTTTGTTTTATTTATAAAACATAGATCCTTAAGGGAAAACATTTAAGGTTTTAAACGTTTGATCATTTTCAAGGGTAAGTTAATATTTCAAGTTCATGAAATATTTTAATAGAAAACGTTGATAAGAATATTTATGACGACGCTTGGATTTATAACATTTGGTTTATAAAACTTGACTTTTATTTAAAATCTCCAACGAACGTTGGTTCAGTTTTGGATACTTAAAAGTCCTCGTAAATATTTTAAACCAATGATTTGTCTTGGTTTATTTTTATAAAAATCTTTTATGAAAACATTTATTTTCAAGTGTGACTTTTTATAAAAATGTCCATTTCTAGCAAGTTCCAAGAAAGGTTAAAACTTGTAATAAATCCAAGTATTTATGTCAAATTAATCATTTGACATAAATATTATTCTTATCAAATCTAGCATTTATTTTTATTTTTTTTGTCCAATCATTTAATCATTAGTAACACATTAAATATATTACTTGACTTATTTTTAAGAAGTATATTCTTTTTGTTTTAGTCATAGGTTACACATGTAGCTTTTATTTAAATAAGTCCATGATTCTTAGCTTATATATTTGTTTATTATTTCATCTTGTTTTAACATGTAACATATATATAAACATAATTAACAATCAACTAACACATTGGTGTTAGGACTTTTATAAATATAAATAACAATCAACTAACATTTTAATGTTAGGACAAATAAATATAATCAACTAACACTTTGTGTTAGGACAATTAAAAGTAAACATGTAATATTAGATGTTTAAGTGAATTGCATATGAGTAATCACTTTGATCTTGGGTGCACTTGAATACTTTCCATGGATTTCTTCAAGTGTTTCACCCCATTCTCTTGGCTACTTTAAGTTCCTAGAACACCATGAGAATGTTTAAAGATCATGAATAAGAATGGAGATTTAAGAAGTGAGATTGGATGATTAACTCAATATGCATGTGTTATTAATTATGAAGAGGCTTGGACTTTGCAAACAACTAACTAAGAATCCATGGATTCCATTTAGATCTAGGTGCACAAGGTTACTATCCATAAGGGTTCACCATTGTGTTTCACCATCTTAAATCTTTAAAGAAGTGGGGATTAAGAAGAGAGTTTGAGTTAGTCATTTGCAAGCAAGCATTCAAAATAAAAGGTTTTAACATTTGTGTTAGTGGGTTTGTCAAGACTTGGTGGATCATATGGGTGAAATGATATGGAGAATGAGTTAGAACAACTCACAAGAAGAAAGGAGGAAAATCGGGTGGAGGTTGGCGGTGGATTGCGGCGGTTCCGGCGGCGGTTCCGGTGGCGGTGCGGCGGCGGTATGGCGGGGCAGTGGCGGCAGCCCGGCGGTGGGGGGTGGCTCGGTGGAGGTAACCGGTTGGGAGGGAGGGAGCAAAGAGAAATGGTGTTGGAGGTGTGGGGGACAAATGGTGCTCCTAAACCCTCTTTATATAGCCCCTAATCAAATGTTTAACCATTGGACAATTATGTGTTGTCAAGCTTAGATTAATCCCCACTAATCTCAAGTGTAGGTGATTAGTTTTATAAGTTTTATAAAAATCTAGGAACTTTTATAAAATAAAAGGTGGTTAGGAGATTATAAAAATCATAACTTTTAAAAATATAATCCCATTATATTTTATCCAATTGAAAAGTGGTTTTTATTTTTGTAAACATTGTTAACCCAAATTTTATAAAAATATTAGTGGGTTAAAAGATTGGGATTAACTTTTATAAAACTAGTGGGCTTTTAAACAAATTATTTAAATTTGTTAAGTTTGGGCCCAAGCCCAAATTGGTTTTTAATAGAAAGAATGGGCCGAAGCCCATTCGCTTTTTGGGAGTGGACCGGGCCGAAGCCCATTGCGGGTTCACGATGTGGATTGGGCCAAAGCCCAATCGGGTTGCGAGATGGATTGGGCCGAAGCCCAATCGAGTTTGGGTTGCGGGCCGCAAGGAAAGGAAAGGAAAAGAGGGATTGGGCCGGGTTCGGCCCAATGGGTTTCGGGCCTCGGGTCGGGTTTCTGAGTTTGGGGTTTTACTCGACTAGTTGTCACGAGTGTTCGGTTAAATTTTCGGGTCGATCGGAGTTATTTTGGGCTTAATGGGCTTACCAGGCCCAATAGGCTAAATGGTTTGGAATTTGGCTAAGTCTTGACAACGTAACACTTGTTTTAAGTTCGCAAAACGTTTTAAGTTCATCAAATGACTTAACAGTTTTGAATCGGTTTGATAAAATATAAAATATCAAATTTTATATTTATTTCCTTATTGTTGAAATTCCACATTACGATGGACGTTATATTTTACGTACGTGTATATTTAGTCTAATGTGGAATCGAAGTCGGTTAATCATTTAACTATCACAGTTAATCATGTATTAAAGCAGTAAATCACATAACTAATACGTAATTTAAAAGTCAACGAAAGTCAACGGAGAGAGGTTTGACCTGATTCGGACGGGTTGTCACATAGTCCCTGTGGTTTGCACGAATTTCGGGTTTAGTCCTTGGGTTTCGTTTATTACGGCTATGGTCCCTGACGTTTGCCAAACCGTTGCGGATTTAGTCCCTGAGCCTAACAGCCGTTAAAAAATTCTGTTAAGTGTCTGTGAAAAGACCAATATACCCTGCTCTTTTATTTAATATAAAACAAAACAAAAAAATCAAAAGAAAAAAAAAGAAGAAAAAGAAAGAATAAACACCGGCCCTCGTTCATTCCCCTCCGTCAAACCCTCACTGCCACCACCTTCTTCTTCTCCTAACCGCAGATCAATGTTAATCCTAATCCCTTACAGTCCACTTGAAATTGCCTGAGCGTGAGGATCTTCTACTTAGTCGTATAGAAATCAATGTAATATGAGTAGAGACACAAAGAGTAAATACAAACAGACTTTGTATTGACCACTGAGAACCACAGAGTACACTTAGAGAAAGTTATAACACGGAAGCTCTACAATTCTATACAAGACGAACATATTTATAGGCTGAAATCACGACTGGCCGAACCTCAGGTTCGGCCAAGCTTCGGCGGCTCCGAACCTGGAGTTCAGCCAAGGTTCGGCCAAACCTAAACTTGCACGTTCCGTCTTGTTCTCGATACTTCACATGACGATCAGGAACCATGTATCAACACCACTCATCCGCTTCATGAATCAGCTCCTCTATTCGCGTACACTACCAGAAATTTCAAACTTGGCTTCAATGTTTCATAGTGAACGGGTTAGCTTCAATGTTTCAATCCTTTTCAATTCCTTTCTGATCTGATTCCCACTTCTTCATATTCAGATCGAACCACCCTTCAATACCCTTTATTTATTTACTTCAATAAATCTTCCTCAAAGCAAACAGATCATTATCATCTTCGTTATATTTTCTTGGTTTTTTGTTGATTCCTCTAATAAATCGATCGATTAAATCGTATTTCAGAAATGGGGATTCGATTTCAAGATTGAAATGGTGGTGCGTTTATACACAGAACAAAGCTGAGCCCTCCCTTCTTTTTAAGTTTCCAGAGGCAAACTGGGTTTGCTGGCGTCGCCGGGAAAACGGGAGAACGAGGGGGAGGGGTCGAACGGCAGTTTGGGGAAGGAGGGCGGAGGAGCAGAGGGAGGTCGCCGGTTGGTTCGAGAGGGTTGCTGGGGGTGTAAAGTGATGTGGGTCGGCGGCGTCGGCAGGCTCGCCGGAGACATGACGGTGGGGTGGGGTGGGGGGTTGGGATTCAATGATGATGATGATGTACTGATTTTATTTTATATGTATATATATATATATATATATATATATATATATATATATATATATTGTGTTTTTAATATATATTGTTTTTTAAAGGAGGGTATAATGGTCATTTAACACACAGTTAACAGAATTTTTTAACGGCTGTTAGGCTCAGGGACTAAATCCGTAACGGTTTGACAAACGTCAGGGACCATAGCCGTAATAAACGAAACCCAAGGACTAAACCCAAAATTCGTGCAAACCATAGGGACTAAATCCGTAATTTACTCAGAGAATATAGTCAAAATAATAATTAGAATTTATTATTGGTTAACAAATTAGGTTAAATTAAATAATTATTATTTTAATAGCTGATTTATACAAAGTAATTGATTGGTATATACTAGATTTTAACCCTTCGCGCGTTGTGCGGAGGTGTTCGAGAATGACATCATGATATTATCAAAATTGTAACGTTATTGCGTTAGTTCTATTAGTTTAGCTTGTTGTTTCTTTTATATAGAGTGAGCTTCACAAAAGATCGTGGTTTTGTTCATCTCAACGTGGTCTCGTTTGGTTGTGTTCTTGTTATTTTAATCGTTCGGATAACACGGTTAGATAAAACAGTTAAATTGTTACACCACCAACAACATAAATTATTGGTGATCAATGGTGGTTAACGTGGGGATAACGCAAACACAAAAAACCATTGCATAGCTTTATGGATACGTGGAGGAAAGCGAAAAAAGAGAAAACATTGAACGATCAAAATCACTTATAAAATTATGACCAAATATTATTTACCATTTAATATTTTACGTATTACACAACCAAAACAAAAATATAAAAAGTAAAAAAAATTATAAAATTAAATAATCTACATGGAGGTTACCGCTGATATACGCGAACACACAAAATTATTGCAATGGAGGTTACCGATGTGATAATGTGTATATTGCATTTGTAATATGCAAACATAATATAAATTGTTGGTAATCAATGGAGGTTACCGCTAGGATAACACGAACACATAAAACCACTGGGCTGATCGTAATATCATTTAATAAAAAATATACAAATTTATTTGATTAATTAAATATATAAAAACTATTAGATTAATTTAATATATAAAAAATATTAAAATATTAACCTTATGATTATTTTAATATATATATATTATTAAAATATTATTACTTGATTACCAAGGCATGTTGGTAATCTACCTTATCTAATAAAGCAAAATCTTGTTAAGGAGAATATGCCAAGTGTCATGCTTCATAGGATGTCATGTGTCCTCATTTAATTACCAAACTCATTAGACAATTAAATTAATAAATGCATTCAATTTTCATGTAAGATTTTTAAATTCAAATATTTTTTTTTAATTTAATAAAGAAGAACCTGATTAAGCCATTCTCTTCCATGTATCTTCTTTTTCGAGTCTTAATTCCTCAAATGGCTGCCAACGACTTTCATTCCTATAACTCCTTTTGTTTTCTTCAACATTAAACGTAGGCTCCGAATTTGAAGAGTCCCTTTTTTTATAACTCGTCGACCATTTTTGCTCTAGGATTGAAAATCGTTGCTTCAATCTACTATCTCAAATCATTATTTATCCCTCATACGAACATATCAACTCTCGATTTTAGGGGTTTTTACTTTGCAAGCATCCTCATTCACAACATTCATACAGTTTCATCTGAACATGGGTTTTCTTCCTCTTGTGTCGCAGTCGCACATGCGCCGTCTCATCATCATTTTATCACTTTTGATATTTGTATTGCATGCCTACTTGATATTTTAAAAGAGCATGCACAATTTCGTCCTTCACCTCCTTATTAATATCTCTTTAAGCAAGAAAAAACATCAGTTGCTGAATTTTGTGAACGTTAGACCAAAAACAGAAGGTATGGGTTGTTTCTTTGTTGAACTTTTAGTAATTAAGCTATTCGACCACAAAAATGTTTATGTACGCATCTCATATATTTTTTTTGCAGCAGTGCTTTCGTCTGTTTAAGTTAGTATATAGGAAACATATTCATGTCGAAGCATTCGATGGGAGGGGATTGACCAAAGTGCTCATGTTAGTTAGCAAACGTACCAAATTTCAACATTTTTTTTTCAATTTCACATGAACACGGTTGGATCTAAAATAAAGTTAACTAATTTTACGCTAGGAGGAACCTCAGATACACAAATTAAAAAGCTGTTAAAAATATTACTGAAAATGTGAGGGTAGAGGTAATCTTTTGCTATTTGTTAAGTTTGTATTCAATTCGTTACACGTAGTTCGAAGTGACAGATGCATAGGAAGAATGAAGATTAATTCCTGATAAATAATTAAATATATCTTAGCCGCCACCATGCCACACCGTTGTTAGCTCACCGGTACTATTCAATATCGCCTCTTAGTGGGTTAGCGATCTCCTGGGTGGGTTTTGTTAGGGTTTTTCCCATCCTCACCGAGGATTGCATCCTCCGTTGAGGGGTTGAGTTTGGCTTTACAAGCTGTTGCTAACTTGTGGTTGTGTTGTGTTGGCTTCTCCGGCTGGTTGGATTGGTCCGTATGGAGAGGATGGCAAGGGTAGTGGAGTCGAATCAGGCTTTAGAAGGAGAATGGAAGACTGTCTCAAGGAGAAAGAAGGGTGTGGGTAAGTGGGAAAGTAAATGGCCGGAGTCTGTGGTGTCATTCTTCGTCAGCAACTTACCCGATGGATGCTCCAGATCCAGACTTTGGAAGGAATGTGTTCATTTTGGGAAGGTGGTTGATGTGTTTATTTCCTCCAGGAAAGACAAACATGGTGCCACTTTCGGCTTTGTTAAGTTTGATAACGTTAAGGATAAGTGGATACTGGAAAAGGTGCTGGGTAAGATCAAATTGGATAATCAGGTTCTATCGGTCAATCTGGAACGCTACGATAGAAACGGGAAGCAGGTTGTTCCGTCGGTTGTGGTTAACAGGAAGAGAACGGGTACTGGAAGGCAGTGTGTGTGGGATCGTATTGATGCTGGTAATGTTCATGGTGTCAATAATGATGACGGAGGGAGGATTCAGGGAGCTTCGTTTGGATCGTTCGCCGATGTTGTTAAGAGGAATATAGGTGGGGCTTCCGGTGTGAAAAGAGTCATTATCAATGGGAAGGAGCAGGATTTCCGGAACTCTTGGATGGGGTCTTCTTTGATCGGTAAGGTGGTGGACTTGTACACATTGGAACACCTTCATTTGAAACTGGACCGGGAAGGGTTTAAGGAGTTGAAGATCAGACATGTGGGAGGATTGATGGTGTTAATTTCATTCAATGGTGGGGAAGAGGCAGAGGCCTTCATAGAATGCATGGGCAAAAGGAAGGATTTGTTTACGTATCTGGAACATTGGGAGGGTCAATCGGTTGAGATGGAGAGAATTGTGTGGATCAAAATATCTGGTATCCCTCCTAGCTTGTGGAACGATGTAGTATTTAATCAAGTGGGTAGTCTGTTTGGTTCAGTTGTTTGTCCAGCGGAGGCAGATGACTGGGATGTTAATCTTGCATGGAAACGAATGGGCATTCGTACGACATCGTTCGAGTGGATTAATGAACATGTTCATATCGTGGTGGGTGATGCTGAGTTTAGAAGTTTGGTGTCGGAACTAAATGAGGAATGGGCGCCGGAGTTCGTGTGGTCGCAACCGGGGCTCGAGCAAGTTCCGGTGATACCATCGGTGTCGTCGACGGTGGTGAAGAACCGGAAGGAAGCTGAACAATCACCGGAGGTGGAGGTTTCCGAGGAGGGTGAAGATCGGGAGGAATCGAGGTTATCAGTGGGGGAGTCGAGGAGGTGTACCAGTAATGATGATGTTCAGAAGTCTCCTGCGTCAGTTAGGGTTTCGAGTAAATATGGGGATTCCGAGGAGGATGTTTTTAAGGACGAGGAGGTGGTGGAGCGTGTCGAGGGTAATAAGGTAATTTTGAAGGAGATTTTTAAAAGTGTTGGGCTGATGTCTAATGCTTCCGGATCTGTTGAGAGGAATTCTGGGTCTATGGGCCCAATTACTAGACTGAAGGCCAAGTCCATGAGCCAAACTCCTATTTCTAAGGGGCCTGTTCTTAGATCCAATTCGAGATCGGGCCAGGAGAATTCTTTGATTGGAGGGACTTCTGTTTGTGGTCCTCATAATAAAGGGACTGTTCATACCCAATCTGGCAAGAAGAGGAAAAGGAAACAGAAAGTGGTGAGGACTGGTGACTGGACGGTGGATGATATAGGGGTCAATGAGGAGGTGATGGAGACCATTAAGGTTGCTGAAGGTGTGGGTGTTCAGCTGGCAGGAGAGGAAAGGAGGGTGAAAAAGGTGGTTCTGGGTAACAGTGGCTTCGGTGTTTAATGGATTGCTTATCCTTAAATATCCGTGGGTTGAGGGATCAGCGGAAGGTCCAATGGGTCAACGACTTGAGATGGGAGAACCAGTTTTCTTTTTTATGTATCCAAGAAACTATTGCTAGGGATGGTCATAATATTAATGTCAATTGGTTGTGGGGGAGAGGTAATTGCGATTGGGACTGGGTTAACTCGAAGGGTAAATCTGGAGGGTTACTTAATGTGTGGGACAAGGATAGATTTAAGATTCTTAAATCCATTAAAGATGATAACTTTATGATCTCGGTGGGTTCGATGGCGGGGTGTAATGAGGTTGTGAATGTTGTCAATGTGTATGCTCCTCAAGGTGTTAAGGAGAAGAAAGTTTTGTGGGATAAAATCCGATTTTGGAGACACAAGCTTCAGGGGTGGTGGATCATGATCGGTGATTTTAATGAAGTTCGGAACAAAGATGAAAGAAGGTTCTCTTCTTTCAATCGGAAAGGTGCAGAGGAGTTCAATCGTTTCATTGACGATGCCATGCTCAAGGAATTTCGTATGGGGGGCGATAAATTCACGTATACGGAAAAGAATGGGTGGAGCTTTAGCAAATTGGATCGATTTCTTGTTTGTGATGGTATCTTCGATAAGTGGCCAGAAGCGACTGTCACGGTTCTTCCGAAAAGGTGGTCGGATCACAGTCCTATCCTCCTCAAATTGTCCAAGGATGATTTTGGGCCGTGCCCATTCAGAATCTATTCTTCGTGGATGAGTCATAAAGAGTTTGAAGGTTTGATCAGGAAGTGCTGTGAAGAGTGTGTTGCTGACCCTTCTAAGAGACCTGATAAATCTCCATGCTAAATTTAAAGCCATTAAGGAGTGTATTAAAAGGTGGCGTCAGAAAGTATGTAAAGAATCTAATGTGGAAAAAGAGAAGGCTCTTGATACTTGTAAAAGAATGGAAAGCATTGCCCAGGTGTTTCCTCTGGATCCGAGTGAGTCTAAGGCATGGGAGGAGGCTAAAATTCGACTTAAAAAATTTGAGGACGATCGTATTGAGGATCTCAGACAAAAGAGTCGCATAAAATGGGCTATAGATGGGGATGCTAATTCGAGCTTTTTTCACGGGATGGTAAACAAGAACATCGCTGCAAGTAGAATTAATGGTTTGTTGGTGGATGGAAGTTGGGTTACGGAACCTACTGTTATCAAAAAAGAAGTTTACAAGTTTTTTAAGTCCAAGTTCTCTGATATTCGTGTTTGGAGGCATGTGTTTGTTTGTGAAGGGATCAATAGGTTGGACGACGGCACTAGGGATTGTATGTCGGTGAGGTTCTCGAAACAGGAAATCAAGGCTGCGGTTTGGGATTGCGGAAGTGATAAAGCTCCCGGACCGGACGGTTTTACTTTTGCTTTCTTGAAGAAATTTTGGTATCTTTTTTAGGATAATTTTTGTGATATTTTTGATAGTTTTTACGAGGATGGGACGGTGGGGAAGGGTTGCGGGGCGGCGTTCATACATCTTATAGCTAAAACCCAAGATCCTAGGGAGCTTGGGGACTACCGGCCTATAAGCCTTGTGGGTCTCATTCCGAAAATCATTTCCAAAGTCCTTGCTAATAGGCTCAAAGTGCCTTTGGCGGGTCTCATTTCGGAATCCCAAATGGCTTTCCTTGGTGGGAGGAATATCTTGGATGGGGTTCTTATAGTTAATGAAATTGTGTCTTGGGCTAAGAAAATGAATAGGCAAACTATGTTGTTCAAGATCGATTTTGAAAAGGCCTAGATACGGTGGATTGGGGTTTCCTAGACACTATGATGGAACAAATGAACTTCTCGAACAAATGGAGGACTTGGGTCCGGGGCTGCCTTAAAGCGTCTAGAACGTCGGTGTTGGTTAACGGTTCTCCCACGTGGGAATTCCAATGTCATCGGGGAGTTAGACAAGGGGATCCACTATCTCCGTTTCTTTTCCTTATTGTGATGGACGGGCTCCATTGGATGCTTTTGAAGGCGGGCGAGATCGGTATGTTTCATGGGGTTTAATCTCCGAATGGTGGGCCGATTATATCACACCTTTTGTTTGCCGACGATGCCATTGTGTTGGGGAATTGGTCTCATCAAAACGTGGTGAATCTCGTGAGGATTTTGAGGGTTTTCGGTATGGTTTCCGGTATGCACATTAATCTTGCTAAGTGTGCCCTCTATGGCGTCAAAGTTCATAAAGAGGAGGTTGATAGGAAAGCGGTTCTTCTTCAATGTAAAAGTGGTGAGTTGCCGTTCAAATATCTTGGTCTCCTTGTTGGGGCCAACATGAACTTGATTAAGAGTTGGGAGGAGGTGATAAAGGTGTTCAAGTATTGCCTTTCCCGGTGGAGGGCGATGAATCTTTCGATCGGTGGGAGACTTGTCTTAGCCAAAGCGGTCCTTGAAAGCCTTCCGTCGTATTATTTATCCATTTACAAAGCTCCTGTTAAGGTTTTGCAAAAACTGGAGACTATTAGATTCCGATTTCTCTGGGGGGGTGGGGGGTGGGGGGACCCAGATAAGGAGTGTATTCACTGGGTGGCTCGGTCGGAGGTGGCTAAGCCCAAGGAGAAGGGTGGATTGGGCCTGGTTCCATTCCTTGTGTCAAATAAAAGCCTTATGGCTAAGTGGGCCTGGAGGTTTTATGTTGAGCCCAATTCGATGTGGGTTAAAATTATTAGGAGTTGTCATGGTGGGGGTAGGAACAGGGGTGATATCCCTGTCAGGAAAGGGATCGGTGGGCTGTGGACTTATATTGTTAGGATGCTGGAGGGAATTAAGGAGGAAGGGGTGGATGTGGTGGGTTTGGTTCAGAGAAGCCCGGACGGCGTCCGGTGGGGGGGGGAGATTCTTCGGGGATTTTTTCCGTTGCCAACGTTCGGGGATTGATGAATTGGTACGATAGGCCGGTGGGTTTAATCATGCCTTGGAACAAGCTTGTTCCTAATAAAGTTAATATTCTCTTTTGGCGTATTTTGAAAGATCGTGTTGCGACTAAAGAAGCTCTTTACAAAAGGAGGATTGTTATTATCGATCCGTTGTGTCAACTTTGCTGTGAGGAGAATGAGACCGTGTTCCATCTCATTTTGGGATGTAGAGTGGCGGCCAAAGTGTGGGAGTTGGTGGCGGATTGGGTTAAAGTCCCTCCGATTTTTGCCTTTGATCTTGCCGACCTTCTAAAAATTGTTGAAGTGTCCCGATTTGATCGAAAGGCTAAGATGATCTTCTATGCTATCATCCTTACTTCGTGTTGGTGCATTTGGTGTTCGCGTAATAAAGCTACTTTCGAAGGGTACAAGTCTATTGCGGTTGCGATGTTTAAAGATATAAATGTATGAGTTTTTTGTGGGTTAAACATAGGGGAAGATGGGCTAGTCTATCTTGGAAAGAGTGGGATAGGTTTTTGATGTAATTTCCCTCCTTGTTGTTGTTCTTTGTTGCCCGTTTCCGGCTCCTTGCTGGGGGGTTTGGTAATATGATTTCGCTGTTCAAAAAAAAAAAAATTTCGTTACACGTAAGCTCGTGTATTACACGGGTTACAAACCTAATTGTAATATATAGTAATTAGTAAATATATAATAGATATTATTTATTTATTGGTTAAGATTACTATTCTTTACTAATAATTATGAATTAGATTTTATCTAATTAATTAATCAGGTTAAATAAAGCAAACTATATTGGACTCTAATTGAGTTCTTTTAACTCAAACTAGTTAAACCTAACTTGGAGTTTAAGGGAATAGAAACCTATAATAAAAAAGGTTGCCCCGAACTTTATCATCTAAATCCTAGTAGTCCCTTCCATTCTCGACCTTCTCTCCTGTCACCGACATCTCGATATTGTCGTCGATCACCGCCGTGACCACCACCACTTGTGTCTTAATTGGTTAATGTTGCCAAAAGGTCTATCAATAAACCCCATGTAGTTGTTTATGTTTATCTTTCGTGTTAACTATTCATAACTGGACTTATGGTGGGGCAATCCAATTATCAAATTCGGGGCGGTTCGTTAACATGCTTTCTCTAAACTGTTTTCTCATCTAAACTTAAAATAGTTCACGAATCCCAACAATTTGTTCAATTTTGTATATCGTTCAATAAATTATTAAAATATCGTCTAACCAAAGGAATGGGTCGTCTTCTAGCTCACTGGTCATTGATGATGACATTCCGTTGTTTGGGAAATGGTTCAAACTAGTCTCAAATGTTGCCAAGTTCCTCTCTGACGGGGATTCCCATAATTATAGTGTCAATTTAATAGGCCCCACGAATCTTGAATAAGAATTTTGGCACGCCCTTCTTGGGTTCTGTGAGAACGCTTATATAAAGGATATTGTGACTTAGTATAACATAGACATTGCATTATTTTTTTGAGGAATAATAACTTTTAATGTTATTTTACAACACATGCGGGCATGGACAAACAGACTGATGGTTTACCGTTTTGATGTGATATAAAGAACGAATTAGTTGTTGCCAGGTCCAAATTGGCGGGCGGTTCTCCCTATCGATTCTTTTACTGTATCTATTTATATTTAGGGTTATATGGTGCTGATTTATATGTCGATGGGACCCACCTATCGTATCATCTATTCTGGGAGGTTGATACGATTATTTGCTTATTTTTCAACATACAAAAAATGCTTATTTTGTGCTTTTGGTAGATATATTAATGTTACATGGTGACAATGAAAATCGATACCTTTTATATGGTTTCTACTTTTGGAATTCGTATGCATGTTTTATAAAATTGAGTCGAGTAGTAGAAGCGTGTATGTACAGTCAGATTCGATCATACCTGGATCCGCCCAGCAGGAATCCAGATACAAAACATTAACAGTAAAGTAAACCTAAAACTTAACCAACCATAAGGGGTCCAGAGGTTTTACCTGATATGCAAGTTAACCGAAGAAAGTAGAACACCCACCTTCAATAAATCCAGTCGCTAGAGGTGGTCTCGGCACCAAGCGAGTTGTCCACACAAAACCCTAATTAGGGAATGTGACGACGAAGCCTTGGTCGTGATGATCCATGGCGCCGCGACAACGACTTCGGTCGTGGCCGGACACGAGGATCAAGAACTTCCTTTAACGTTCAAACATGTTTTATCATTTTATACATACTTTACTTTATTATACAAAACCTTATGCTATGTGTAGTCATGGAGCTCATACGTTGGGAAAATTACGACACGTGGCAAGGGGCTTCATGACTAAGGCTATGTGTAGTCATAATGCCCCACCATGGGGCATTATGTGACATGTGGCGCTAACGTGGCAAAGGGGGGGTTATGTGACATGGGTGTGTAGTCATAAAGCCCCTACAATCATTACTTCTATTATTTTTATTTTATTAAACTAAAATAAAAAAAATTATAAAACCATAACATTATATAAAAATAAACGGAACATTTCATAGAAAAAAAAACGGAACATTACTTAAAAATAAAAAACCGACACTTAAAAAAAACGGAACATTACATAAAAAAAAAACAACCCTACTCGCCACTCATGTAACTCTTCGCGATGTCCTCCCTAAGTTTTATTGCGATCGTACGCGCCGGTTCGTCCTCCGGGAGTGGTTGTCGAAACTCTTGTAAATCTTGGTTCATTATACGGCGTTTGACCAACCCCGTTTGTTCTCGATGCAAACTCACCAACGTTTGTAGCTTTTCATTCATCTGCCCTTGAAGCTTGTTGATATTTGAGACGGTGGTGGCGGTGGAACGACTTAACGACTTGAGAGGTGTAAAAAATGTGAAGGGGGGGGGGGGTACCACTCTTTTATACACTTGTATAAAACTTTGGTTAAAAAAAAAGTTGAATGCTCAACGGTAGCCTAACGGCTATTTTTTGAAAATGGTCAAAGTGAGAAGGGTGCTATGTCCCTCACGCCTCTCGGCCAAAATCAGCAACATGGCGTCCTGGGGGTGCCCAGGGGTGCTATATGGGGCGCTATGGTGGGGGTTGGGGTGCTATCACGCCCGATTACACATAGCCTAAAAATGTGTAGCAAGGGGGCTTTATGAGTAAAAATGTTGTACTCATAAAACCCCCTAACATCCCTCTAACTATTACACAATTACATGAAAAAAATTCCCATTCAAAACTGCCTAGCCAATCCAAAAGAAAAAAAAAAGATAAATATTAGCCAATAAGAGGAGAGGGGGGAGACGCCATGGAGATAACGGGACGGTCTATTTTTGCCCTGATACCACCTCGGGGTGGGAGTGACGGTGTTAGGGGCGCTATGTTGCGCCATAACACCCACTTCACGCCCACTACATTTAGCCTTAAGTTGAAATCTCAAATTTTCAACTGGGGGTGCGCTAGTTTACCTTCTGTTCGTAAAACAAAATAGAAGAAAAACAAAACTCTTGTTATTAATAATGAACTTAACAAATTACAACTAAACCCAACCCTTTAAATAGGGAAATATAAAGCAAAAAGATAATATCTATCCTAAATATTAAATTGGACAAACACAAGAAAACTAAATAATTTAAAAAAAAAACGACCGACTAACTTTTTATTTAATTGTTTAGTTTGGATTAATCTCCTCTAACCGTCTTTATAGAGATTACCTTATCACCCTTGAATTTTGCTCGTTATTACCCGTTACTTTGTTATTTTCACAGTGAAATCTCAGAGATTTCATCCCGTTAAAACGCAAAGTTTTGGTATTTTACAAGTGACGAAAACTATCAACGTTGAAATGAATATTTCGACAAATGCAGGGCAGAAATCTCAGATTTCTTTCGGGTTTAAATAAAGTAATCATCAGTTATGTAAAATTAAATTTGATACTACGATTATATAGGAGTGAAGGTACATGTGTGCTTTAACAAAATTTATAGTTTAATTAAGCATAATCTTGTCAATTTTATTGTAGGTCATTAGGCAATTTTAATAAAATATAGGACTAAAAAAGCTTAATCAAACACTGGGGCTTAAGTAAAACTTCAACTAAAATATAGGGGCTGAAGATTAAAATGTTGTACCATCTTCCTTGTCCTCATTAGTAGTCCGGTAGCATTGCCGGTGGCATCCAGGAATCTTTCACGAAAAAGAATTGCGTCCTGATTTTAATTTTCTTCTTACTTTTGACTTTCTACTTTCGTTTTTCTTACTTTTGACTTTCTATTTTCGTTTTTTTCCTATCCTAGATTCAGATAATTGATGGGTCATTGGGGTGACGGGAATGGTCGATTTTGAAGTTTTGATTTTAACTGATAGGAGTGTGACATGTAGGAGAGATAATTTTTTTTGTTGAAATTTTGAAGAATTATGAAGAATTTTGAAGGGGAGTGGTAGAATTTGAAGTTTTAAAAATTTTAATAGGTATAGGCCCACAATCTAACACACACAAAAAACCAAGCTCGCCAGCTGCTACTTGCCGAGGAAGAGGAATGCTGAGGAAGCCACAAATGTGGTGGTGGTGAGGAATTGGAAGCCCAGGAAGCCGAACGTGAAGCCGACTTCCATTTCCTCCACCCTTAGAATCATCTAATTTTCTTCATTCCTCGAGAATAGGAATGAAAGACAATCATCGGAATGAAAACACACTATAAGTGTTAAAACTATCTGACCCAACCTTGAATCCTCATTCTTGTTGGAATTTTGGGAGAAAAAACTAGTGGAAAATGAGTTTTTTCACTAAGTGTGAAAATGAGTTTTTTCACTAAGTGTGAAAATGAGTTTTTCACCAACTTTGGACTAAAAAAAATACAGATAACATACGTTGTTGCCTCTGTATATTATGGGTTTGTATAGTACGTTGTGAGGGCTTTCCAACGCATCTAACCATGTCCAAATCCGAGCTCATATGAATGAGATATCGATGCTCAAAGTTGAGGGTTCGAAGTTGTCAAAGCTGCGAAAATATTAGAGAAAATGCTAAGTATAGCATGACAACTCATCCCACATTGGTTGGAGGATGAAACCAAAAGTGGTTTATAAGGTGGAAACCTTACCAACTATTGTTTCCTCTAGTAGGACACATCCCTTGGACCCTGAGGGGTGCTTTAACTCGCACTCGCACTCGTACACATGCGCGCACGTGGCGTGGGCGTATGAGGCGCAATGTGGCGCTTGCCGGAAGTTGGTCCGGTTGAAGTCTAGGCAGACAGGTTCAAGCGGACCTATGTGGTCCAGGCGGAACCGAGTTCAACCTGAACAGTGGTTCCGGTTGAAGTTGAACCGGAAATTCTTCTGGTTGAAGTTGGAATGGAACGGAAGATCAGTTCTTCCGGAAAAACAGCTGTTACGCGGAGATTCCTCCGGAGTGACAGCTGTAAACGCGTTTTGAGCTAATTAAGGTAATTCCGCGTTAATTAGAAATCAATTTGCATTAAAGACGTTTAATGCAAAGTTTGACTACGAATTAACTTAGTGTGCTCTCCAAGGCTCCCATCCACTATAAATACAACCTCATTAGTTGAGGCAAAAGACACCGAATTCCATACACAGAATTCTTTCTCTCATTCTCATCTTCATATCTTCTTCCAATATTCATCCTGTTCGTCATGATCTTCAGAAACTCTAAGGTAACTTCAAGCTTGGAGTTATCTCGGCCGTACAATACGGTTTAGGGGATTGTACCCTGGGAAACAAACGGATCTTCGGTAGACCCGGAATTTGTTTTAAGGGACCCGGGTTTTGACCCGAAGCCTTCGCCAAGGTTCCTTGGAACCTTTCTCGTTTTCTTGTCTAATATCAGAAGATTTTTCTCAAATCATTTTCTTTAACCTTCAATTAGTATTCAAAACCTTTTATTAAATTCTCTGTCTTTAATTTCTTTCATTTAAATCAACATCATTTCATTTCATTTGTATTCAGATTTCATTTTATTGTAATCATCATTCATTTCCTTGTATTGTATCTTCATTTTCGTGTAATCTTATTTATTTTCCCTGTAATTGTAGTAGGAGTAGAATTTTATTTCATTGTATTGTAATAGATTAGATTTACCCTCTTTTGTTGTAATCGTAATCATATAAAATATTTATTTTATTTTAATTTCACGAACGGTTCTGCTACAATTCTATGTCACATGTGGGATTTAAACCTAAGACTTCATATTTTTTTAATATATTTGTATCATACCTCAATCACTTGCGCTAGGTAGGGGTGTTCATGGTTCGGTTTCAAACCGCGAAACCGTCCAAACCGGTCATCGGTTCGGTTTCGTGGTCGGTTTTTTATCTTTACGAACGGTCGGTCGGTTTCAAAAATTTTAAATCGTTGTGAACGGTTTGGTTTATGGTTTATATGAAAAACCGGTCGTAAAAAACCGAACCGGACCATGTACATATAATAAATAATATATATATATATATATATATATATATATATATATATATATATATAGGGTAAATTTCAATGGAAAACTAATTTTTAATTGGAAAACTGGAAAACTAAGTTAAATGAAGGGTAATAGGGTAATTTTGCTTTTTATATTTTTATTTTTTGCTAACACTAAACAGGTTCATCTTCACAAACAACACAGAGATATACGTATGAAACCAATTTGACCTTCCACGCCCTAATCTTCAAGTTTCTTACAAATCCACAACGAATTCGATTGAAACTTGCATCCGTCATCAGTTAAACCCACTACCAACTTGTTATTTCGATTACGCAAACAGTACAACTCACTGCCGTTTTCTAGGGTTTCCCACCATGGATTAAGATCTGTTATACCTCCTGCAACAAAGGGTGCTTTATCATATTTGAAGAACTCGCGAATCACCATAACCACGTTCGAATGGCATGCTTGTTTTCATGACACAAATTTGTTAGGTTTGTTTATATTCATATAATTCTTTAAGCGATGTTCATATTCTATATGTTGTATATCAATCCCAATCCAACTGTGAAGCAAGTGGTTATTAAATTCCAATTCCAAATGTTTTGTAGGAACTGAAGGTCAAGAAAATGGGTGTTTAACCTAGCTGGATTTGCTAATGGCTGATTGGTATCTGAGTGGTCCTTTTAATATTTGCACATGAGTTGTTTATGTCTCAAGTTTCTTCATATATTTTCTTTTATATTTTATTACTCTTGTAGTTATATTGGTATGAATTTTAACTTGTATAGATAATGGCATAATTCATACCAGTCCAACTGTGTTGCCATGGTGGTCTCAAATGTGAAGCTAATGAGATGAAAAGAACCAGACTATAGTTCATTTTCTTTTAGCTAACCTACTGGCATATTTAATGTCACACCCCGGTCAACGGAATCGGGTGTGAGCCAGAATGGAATCATAGTCGAGGATACATAGAACACTTCTAATAATTTAAAAACTTCATAAAACATTAATTCATTTCATTGCAGCGGAAAAGATAGTGGAAACATTAATGTCTTACAATTTAAAAACATAAGTCTTAAACGATTATTAAAAGCATAAAACGGTTAAGTTGGATAGTCGGGACTATGACTCCAAGGACAGGTCCGATAGCATTTGTAAGCCCCATTTGCATGTCTTCAGAAAGTCTTGTCAATTTCCTAAGAAATCATGAATATAAAACGGGTCAACATAAAGTTGGTGAGGTTCACAGGTTTAGGACTCGATAGTTAAGCAGTTGTAAAACAGTTGTAAAACAGTTTCGGTATACTTAAATATTATCAGGGTTTATTGTTGTGGTTGTATGATCTCACCTGAACCTTGATTTCAAATACTAACGGTTTACCCACCCGGCATCTCTTGCCCAGAGATGTTAAACAGAGCAGAATAACTGACGTGTACCCCCAGACAATCCGGAGTCAGAACTGGAGCTACCAGTTAGGGTAGGGT
>JBCNJP010000024.1:54800956-54821340 GCA_039602395.1 Deinandra increscens subsp. villosa | reverse complement strand
ATGAGATAATGGGCCGTAGCCCATTCGGTTGGAGGAAAGGGCTGGGCCGAAGCCCAGTCGAATTTACAAGTGGGATTGGGCCGAAGCCCAACCGGTATAACGAGGTGGATTGGGCCGAAGCCCAATCGGGTTGGTGATGCGGGCCGCGAGAGGGAAAAAGATCGCATTGGGCCGGTTCGGCCCAATGTGTACCGGGTCGCAGGTCGGGTATCCGGGTTCGGGGTTTTACTCGTCTAGTTGATACGAACCTTCAGTTAAATTTTCGGGTCAATCGGGGTTAGTTTGGGCTTAATGGGCTTACCGGGCCCAATAGGCTAAACGTTTGGAAAGGCGGTTAAGTCTTGACAACTTAACACTTGTTTTATGCTCGAAAACGTTTTATCATTTTATAACGGTTTGATAAAATATAAAATGTCAAATTTTATATTTAATTTCTTATTATTAAAATTCCATTAATAATATTATGTTATATTCATAATTCACAGTTTTTCAACGCGAATTTTCATATCGGTTAATCGGTTATTCATTTACGGCTAATCATGTAATTTAAAGCAATAAACCACGTAATTATAACGTAATGAAAAGTCAATAAAAGTCAACGGAGAGAGAGTTGACCTGATTTTTAGGTCCGGTTGTCACATTTAATTCTGTGGAAGAGGAAGTAGATACTTTGAACAATTAAGAGAGAAAATGTTTGAATTATCTTACTTGATTTCTTTTACTTGTTAGATTAGTACGCAACAGAAGAAAACATATGTTATTAGTCCAAAGTGTACGTTTTGTACTAGTGAAGAAAAAATAGGCTTTTTTCGTGGTTACATGCATTAGGTACCTTCGCGTTTTGATTTTTTAAAACTTTATTTTGACGCACCATTTCATTGTATATTAACTTATTTTGGCTAGTCTGCACTTTGGTTTGCCGAGTTCAAAAATACGTCTGCCATGTTATAATACTAATATGAATATATCATTAATTACCTTTTGCCTTTTAGGCCCCTATGTCTCATCGTTTATTTTTACAAAGTTACCCTATCTTTCCGAACAAAAAAATTGTTAATTATGCTAATCAGTCACATTCTTCGTGTTGCTCTTGAATTTTAGTAATCTTAATTTCTTATTCGCTTTCTTTTAACTTGTTTTGTAGGATGCACACGAGTTTTTTGTAACTTCTTGTTAAATGATATTGTTGACATACGAGCAAAAGAAACAACAAAAGGTCTGGCAAAATGTTTGTCACCTCCTCAAAATTTTTTGAAGGGGCCACATGGTGATATATGCAATAACTACTAAGACACAAATAATATGTTCACATCTTCTAAATTCAACCAAACCACGTTTCTGATTATGCTGCATATATACAACATAAAATAAAACCATGCTTCCAGTTATACTGCATATATGCAACATGACAATGTTGCATATAAGCAACATAACTATGTTGCATATAAGCAACTTGTTTGTGTTTATAGTTTTCAACCTTTTGATATTTAATTTTATATTGCATATACGTAATAATTATTAATACATAAATAATACCGTTAACAAATTTTAAATCAAGCCAAGTCATATTTCTGTTTATGTTACATATATACAACATCAAACCAAACCATGTATACTGTATATGCAACATGTCAATGTTGCATATAAGCAACATAACTATGTTGCATATTTGCAACATGTTTGTGTTTATAGTTTTCAACCTTTTGATATTTAATTTTATATTGCATATACTTAATAATTATTAAGACATAAATAACACCGTTTACGTCTTAAAAATCAAACCAAGTCGTATTTCTGCTTATGTTGCATATATACAACATCAAATCAAACCATGTATATGTTTATGCTGCCTATATGCAACATCAAATCAAACCATGTTTCAGATTATACTGCATATATGCAACATGACAATGTTGCATATAAGCAACATAACTATGTTACATATTTTCAACATGTTTGTGTTTATAGTTTTCAACCTTTTGATATTTAATTTTATATTGCATATACGTAATAATTATTAAGACATTACTAATACCATCTACGTCTTTTAAATCAAACCAATCCGTATTTCTGCTTATGTTGCATATATACAACATCAAATCAAACCATGTATATGTTTATGTTGCCTATATGCAACATCAAATCAAACCATGTTTCTACTTATGTTGTATATATGCAACATTTTAGGGTTGCATATATACAATATGTCTATTTTTATAGTTTCAAATCAAAGCAAGTCATGCTCCTACTTGTTTGCATATATGCATCATCAAATCATACAATGTTAATGTTTTTGTTCATATTGCATATATGCAACATTCTATGTTGCATATATGCAATAACTACTAAGACACAAATAATATGTTCACATCTTCTAAATTCAACCAAACCACGTTTCTGATTATGCTGCATATATACAACATAAAATAAAATCATGTTTCCAGTTATACTGCATATACGCAACATGACAATGTTGCATATAAGCAACATAACTATGTTGCATATAAGCAACTTGTTTGTGTTTATAGTTTTCAACCTTTTGATATTTAATTTTATATTGCATATACGTAATAATTATTAATACATAAATAATACCGTTTACAAATTTTAAATCAAGCCAAGTCATATTTCTGTTTATGTTACATATATACAACATCAAACCAAACCATGTATACTGTATATGCAACATGTCAATGTTGCATATAAGCAACATAACTATGTTGCATATTTGCAACATGTTTGTGTTTATAGTTTTCAACCTTTTGATATTTAATTTTATATTGCATATACGTAATAATTATTAACACATTTCTAATACCATCTACGTCTTTTAAATCAAACCAAGCCGTATTTCTGCTTATGTTGCATATATACAACATCAAATCAAACCATGTATATGTTTATGTTGCCTATATGCAACATCAAATCAAACCATGTTTCTACTTATGTTGTATATATGCAACATTTTAGGGTTGCATATATACAATATGTCTATTTTTATAGTTTCAAATCAAAGCAAGCCATGCTCCTACTTGTTTGCATATATGCATCATCAAATCATACAATGTTAATGTTTTTGTTCATATTGCATATATGCAACATTCTATGTTGCAACAAAAGTCACTACACCATGATTTTGCCAATCGATAAACAAAAAGCATAACCTTACTAGTCCCTGTAGCATAAAAAAACAGCCATAAAAAAAATCATTCCTTTAATGCTTCTATTTGCCAAATTCATTGACCCATTTCCTTTCTTGTCCATGTAGCAAACCAAAACTTCAAGTCCACTTTCACACAAAATGGTTGCTTCATTATCCACGGTCACAACAGCTCACCTCCATCACATTTTCAAACACCTTCAAACCGATCCACGTTGCTCTTTTGTTCTCATATCTAGCTCCCAACATCAAACACTTGAAACTCATAAAATATAAATAAATAATTCATCAAACCTTGCTCAATTTGTCTTGGTTTGAAGCAACCACCAAGAAAACCTTTTCAAAATCATCTCGTCCCCTCTCAACCCGCTCAATCAATGGAACCGACAAATCATGAAAATGAGTTTTTGTATTTTCTGATTACCATGTGGTTCTCTCTTCCATAATCCACATATGATGAAAGTATGCATTTGGACCATATCAACACCTGCGTTGTCAAAAAAAGTGCTAAATCATAGTTGTTTTTAAGTTGCATAAAACCTTTTATCACACATGAAACTAACACAAACATCAAACATGCATTATTCTTGTTAATCTACACAATACATTCATGTTGTTGTAAAACACGCGCATCCAGAAGATCGATTTCACCTTGGAACAAACAAAAAGATAAAAAACACGAAAAAAACGTGAAAAAAACCCTAGAAACACGTAATTTGTTGAAACGTTGATCAATTTTTGAAACGAAATCGATTCAATGAGGTTCGCGAATCATTACCTTATGCTTTTTCTTCGAGTATTTTGTTGAAATCGTGCTATAATACTTCGATGTAAACCCTAGTTTTGGTTCGTATGTTTCAGATGTGTAGAAGAGAGGGAGGCGCAATTTGTGAATGATTTTTTTTCCTAACGCGTCTTGAACATCATTAGTTTCTAGTTTACCTAAATTGCCCCTCCATCTTATTTTTGTTTAAATAACGGATGGAAGTTTCGGTTCTTACCCCACTTAATCAAAATTAAATTAGTTTTCCAGTTTTCCAACTAAAAATGGTTTTCCAAGAAACCTTACGCTATATATATATATATATATATATATATATATATATATATAGGGTGAGGTTCATTGTAGACACTTTCGTATGTGAAATAGCTCTTTTTCACATGTGAAAGTTTCTAATTAATGAGAAAAAAGAAAAAAAGAAAAAAGAAAATTAATCACAACCATTAGATCAAGAGATCTAATGGTGAAAAAGGGTGTCTACCTGTCTACACTTATGGGGGTGTCTACAATGAACTTTTCACTATATATATATATATATATATATATATATATATATTGACTTGTTTTTTGTAATGAGATTTTAGATTTTAGCGTTTAATAACAAGTAATCTGGAAATTTAGACATGTTTTCATTCTGGAAATCTAGTATACTATTGTTTATATTATGAAATTTAGTATTTTCATCATGTTTTGGAGGTTACATGTTCTATTTAGAGGTGGATTTTGTATTAACAAATTAGAAATGACAAGTATAGTAGACTAGCTCATATTCTCATTCCCACATTTGATAATGTTTATTTCGAATTTTCTTTTAATTTAAATTTTATATTCTAAACTTATATTGAAAGCCTAAATATCCTAAACCGTGAAACCAAACCGAAACCAAACCGGAAGTAACGGTTCGGTTTGGTTCGGTTTTAATTTTTAACGGTTCGGTTTAGGTTTTCGATTATTAAAAACCGTAACTAACGGTTTGGTTTACGGTTTGACCCAAAAACCGTAAAAACCGGACCGCGAACACCTTTAGCGCTAGGAATTATTGGCTTCTACTTTTCATTTATTTAGTTATATTTTTACCTCGTAAATTTTTTTATTTTAAATTATCTTATTTACTTTTTACTTTTTGAAAGTAATCTAAGTACAATTTATTTACTTTTATCTGTATTTTGTCATTTATTTAAGCGTCCGGCTATTTACAAAGGAACCTGCTATACAGACACCCTATATCCGAAATTCACACCTCAAACCGGGACGGATTGGGCGAACCGGCCCGGTTCAGAAAAAACAAAACTGTCTTTTCATATCAGAGTCCGGAATACGAGGTTCAAACCGGGGCAGTTTGAGTGAACCGGGACGGTTTAGTTTTTTTTTTTTTTTTTAAATTATATTAATTCTAACATATCTTACATATTTAGTTTTAGGTTGTATATTTATGGTTTTTTTTATAAAAAATATACAAAAAATATATAAATGTAAAATTTGGGGCATTCAATTTTTATATATTAAATTTGGGGTTTTTATAAAAAAATTTAAGATTTGTGTATTTTATAGTTTTAGGTTGTATATTTATGGTTTTTTATAAAAAAATATACAAAAAAGATATAAATGTAAAATTTCGGGCATTCGATTTTTATATATTAAATTTGGTGTTTTTATAAAAAAATATAAGATTTGTGTATATTATAGTTTTGGGTTGTATATTTATATATTAAAAGGTGGGAAAATAAATTCAAACCGGGCCGGTAATATACAAAAAAGATATAAATGTAAAATTTTGGGCATTCGATTTTTTTATATTAAATTTGGTGTTTTTATAAAAAATATAAGATTTGTGTATTTTATAATTTTGGGTTGTATATTTATATATTAAAAGTTGGGAAAATAAATTCAAACCGGGGCGGTTCATACAAACCGGGCCGGTTTACTTTTGTCCTCTTTTGAACCGGGCCGGTTTGGCCAATCCGGGGCGGTTTGGGGTGTTGAATAGTTTACATTTATATCTTTTTCTTTAACCGGGGCGGTTCATACAAACCGGGCCGTTTACATTTATATCTTTTTTGTATATTTTTTTATAAAAAACCATAAATATACAACCTAAAACTATAAAATACACAAATCTTAAATTTTTTTATAAAAACCCCAAATTTAATATATAAAAATTGAATGCCCCAAATTTTACATTTATATATTTTTTGTATATTTTTTATAAAAAAAACCATAAATATACAACCTAAAACTAAATATGTAAGATATGTTAGAATTAATATAATTTAAAAAAAAAAAAAAAACTAAACCGCCCCGGTTCACTCAAACCGCCCCGGTTTGAACCTCGTATTCCGGACTCTGATATGAAAAGACAGTTTTGTTTTTTCTGAACCGGGCCGGTTCGCCCAATCCGTCCCGGTTTGAGGTGTGAATTTCGGATATAGGGTTTCTGCATAGCAGGTCCCTTTGTAAATAGCCGGACGCTTAAATAAATGACAAAATACAGATAAAAGTAAATAAATTGTACTTAGATTACTTTCAAAAAGTAAAAAGTAAATAAGATAATTTAAAATAAAAAAATTTACGAGGTAAAAATATAACTAAATAAATGAAAAGTAGAAGCCAATAATTCCTAGCGCTAAGGGTGTTCGCGGTCCGGTTTTTACGGTTTTTGGGTCAAACCGTAAACCAAACCGTTAGTTACGGTTTTTAATAATCGAAAACCTAAACCGAACCGTTAAAAATTAAAACCGAACCAAACCGAACCGTTACTTCCGGTTTGGTTTCGGTTTGGTTTCACGGTTTAGGATATTTAGGCTTTCAATATAAGTTTAGAATATAAAATTTAAATTAAAAGAAAATTCGAAATAAACATTATCAAATGTGGGAATGAGAATATGAGCTAGTCTACTATACTTGTCATTTCTAATTTGTTAATACAAAATCCACCTCTAAATAGAACATGTAACCTCCAAAACATGATGAAAATACTAAATTTCATAATATAAACAATAGTATACTAGATTTCCAGAATGAAAACATGTCTAAATTTCCAGATTACTTGTTATTAAACGCTAAAATCTAAAATCTCATTACAAAAAACAAGTCAATATATATATATATATATATATATATATATATATATATATATATATATATAGTGAAAAGTTCATTGTAGACACCCCCATAAGTGTAGACAGGTAGACACCCTTTTTCACCATTAGATCTCTTGATCTAATGGTTGTGATTAATTTTCTTTTTTCTTTTTTTCTTTTTTCTCATTAATTAGAAACTTTCACATGTGAAAAAGAGCTATTTCACATACGAAAGTGTCTACAATGAACCTCACCCTATATATATATATATATATATATATATATATAGCGTAAGGTTTCTTGGAAAACCATTTTTAGTTGGAAAACTGGAAAACTAATTTAATTTTGATTAAGTGGGGTAAGAACCGAAACTTCCATCCGTTATTTAAACAAAAATAAGATGGAGGGGCAATTTAGGTAAACTAGAAACTAATGATGTTCAAGACGCGTTAGGAAAAAAAATCATTCACAAATTGCGCCTCCCTCTCTTCTACACATCTGAAACATACGAACCAAAACTAGGGTTTACATCGAAGTATTATAGCACGATTTCAACAAAATACTCGAAGAAAAAGCATAAGGTAATGATTCGCGAACCTCATTGAATCGATTTCGTTTCAAAAATTGATCAACGTTTCAACAAATTACGTGTTTCTAGGGTTTTTTTCACGTTTTTTTCGTGTTTTTTATCTTTTTGTTTGTTCCAAGGTGAAATCGATCTTCTGGATGCGCGTGTTTTACAACAACATGAATGTATTGTGTAGATTAACAAGAATAATGCATGTTTGATGTTTGTGTTAGTTTCATGTGTGATAAAAGGTTTTATGCAACTTAAAAACAACTATGATTTAGCACTTTTTTTGACAACGCAGGTGTTGATATGGTCCAAATGCATACTTTCATCATATGTGGATTATGGAAGAGAGAACCACATGGTAATCAGAAAATACAAAAACTCATTTTCATGATTTGTCGGTTCCATTGATTGAGCGGGTTGAGAGGGGACGAGATGATTTTGAAAAGGTTTTCTTGGTGGTTGCTTCAAACCAAGACAAATTGAGCAAGGTTTGATGAATTATTTATTTATATTTTATGAGTTTCAAGTGTTTGATGTTGGGAGCTAGATATGAGAACAAAAGAGCAACGTGGATCGGTTTGAAGGTGTTTGAAAATGTGATGGAGGTGAGCTGTTGTGACCGTGGATAATGAAGCAACCATTTTGTGTGAAAGTGGACTTGAAGTTTTGGTTTGCTACATGGACAAGAAAGGAAATGGGTCAATGAATTTGGCAAATAGAAGCATTAAAGGAATGATTTTTTTTATGGCTGTTTTTTTATGCTACAGGGACTAGTAAGGTTATGCTTTTTGTTTATCGATTGGCAAAATCATGGTGTAGTGACTTTTGTTGCAACATAGAATGTTGCATATATGCAATATGAACAAAAACATTAACATTGTATGATTTGATGATGCATATATGCAAACAAGTAGGAGCATGGCTTGCTTTGATTTGAAACTATAAAAATAGACATATTGTATATATGCAACCCTAAAATGTTGCATATATACAACATAAGTAGAAACATGGTTTGATTTGATGTTGCATATAGGCAACATAAACATATACATGGTTTGATTTGATGTTGTATATATGCAACATAAGCAGAAACAGCCACGTACGCAGATGACTAACAAAGTACAATAACGGTATGGCCAAACCGTAGGCAGATGACTAACGGGGTTAAAGAAAAATAACGGAGGGAGTGGTGGAGGAAAATATGTTGATAGTTGGGAGTGCCAGAGGGAAATTCGTTAGTTGGGAGTGTTATTGGCCAACACGTGATAGTTAGGATTATTTGAAGCCAATAACCCTATTTTATTTAAATAAACACAATGAGTTCAACTAGAAGTGGTGTAACTAAATTGAGTTCAAATGAGATGGAATAAGTTCAAATGTTTCGTATTATTATTAGTTGGTGAAGTGAGATCAAATGATTAAAAGGAGCATCCTCTTCACCCTAAAACGCAAGAGAAAATATATACAATCTCTCCTTTAAAGCCTCAAGTATCATTGTAAAGAAATATCAAGGGCCAAGAATAGAGCTGGAGCTGAGCATTTAGGGGTCATGTTTGAGCTAAAAGTTGGGGCCCATTCGAAAAAAAAAATTTGCATATAGAAAAAGTTTCTTAAACAAGACAAGAAATAAGTTATAGCAATAAACATAAGAAAATTATAGTTTTAAAATGACATTCTAAGTAGTTTAACCGGTAAATCGTGCAAATCTCCTAACATTTTAATAACAAATTGATTGATCAATTTTTCATAGTTTATATCCTCTAATATTTCGTTCTCGGTAGCTATTATTGTCAATCTGTTAAGTCTTTCATGTGACATTATATATATATAAAAAATAAAAATATAACCTCTCTGAAATTATGGGTCCTATTTCGTCGCATTTTTCGCACCTCTCACACATGCTCAATCCCAGCCAAATATCATGGTAAAGAAATATCTATTATGCTAATAGAATTAGCCAAGTCAGAGCCAAGTTCACCGATAGTGAGCAACCCAATGCATTACTACAAAGGCTTAAACGATTTAAAAAGATTTACATGAAGCTTTCAAGAAAATGCTAATAACTATCAGCTAATTTCAAAAGAGCTTTTCATGAAGTGAATAAATTAGAAAGTACATTCCCAAACAACATCAAAATAAACACAGCATGTTAATGATCATCATAATGTGGTCTATATACAATTATACGTACATAATGAGGTTTTAAGGTTAGTTTCCTAACAATAAGCCCATTAAAAGTTTAAACAAGACTAACCAATAAACAGTAACTCTACGAATTCCAAAATAAATAAAACTTACTTTATTCAACATACAAGGTCTATTATCACCATATAAATTTGTTTATCTTACCCGACAAATTTAATGTTAACACAAAACAACAATTATTTGGTTTGCCGCTTCCAAAAATTCTAAATGCAGAAACTTAAATACTCACCAAATCCTTAGAACAAGTTCACCAAATCTTGTATAATTTGGTCTACTAGGATGCTATTTCCTTTCTCTGATAAGTGAAAAGCATCCCAGAAGAAATATTTAGAGCGGTCGAGACACGTAGGAGTTAGTTTGTTACATAAATATGCCACCTCGATCGCTCCAGTTCCACAACATCCTTTGTCAACAACATCGAAGCCTAGTAAAACGAGATAATCAGAAGACGAAAAAGGTATACAAAACTTTAGGATGCAAAATGCAGGCAATAACATAAAGTTTGTACCGAATTTTTTAGGGTTTTCAATGATATTTATCAGAGGACTGTAGTAATCAATAAATGCAAGTTTGGATTGTGGAAAACTTGTTGTCCAAACTTGAAGTTGTTGTCCTAGAACGGTGTTAAAAAGTTGTGCTAAATTATTCTCCTCCTCTGCACACCTTCTTTGTAGACCTCCAGATAACGTCCTCACCGCTGGTAAACAACCGATTGGGGGTGCGCCAAACACAACTATCCTTCTTACTCCTAAGGTGTATATTTCCTACAAAAGTGCGCAAACACCATCTCTTAATCATAAATACACTACTTGGGCCTAATGCAACATTTTTCTTCACAAAAATGTTGCATTACCTCAAGTTGCATTAGACCTAATGCAACCCTTTTCTTACATAATGCAACGTTTTAAACCTAATGTAAAATTTTTATGACCCAACTCTTTGGGTAAAAAGTTACATTAGGTAATTAAAAGGCTATATTAGGTCTAATGCAACTGCAACTAATGCAACCTTTTTATAAAGAAAAATGATGCATTAGGCCCATTTTTCTAATCAAATTTAAGATAACATTTTTTTTTTGTTCATCATGTTTGAAACTATTTGTACCTGTATGAAGTTCAAGACTAGCTTTACCAGCATGTTTGAATAACCAAGAGCATCATATTGTGATCTTCTCAAAGGAAAGGTAAGATACAGATCGTTGTTGCCCGCGACAAGCACAACTACGCTATTAGTGATTATTTTATTGGCGGCTTCTTCGGCAATGTTTCTCTTTAGCCTCTCGATATATTGTTTGAACATGTCTAGTTGAACCGAAATTGGTATTGCAGTCTAATTGTTGTGCACAATCAAATATAACTAATGAGAAAGAGTTATACTAAGAGATATATATATGTGTGTATATGTATATCTATATATGCATACCGTTATTGTAGTTGTTAGTGGATCAAACCCACTGCCACCAGAACCAAAACTTACACCCGTTTGAAGATCTTTGTCGTTTATTACCGGGTCTAGAAATGGTGGAAGATAATCCTTTACTCCTAGTGCCTCAGCTTCAAATTTTAAATAACACGATTACACTTACATAAGATGGAATAATAATAAAGAAACAAAAAAAAAATACGATAAAACACTTGTTAAGGCCATGTGTAGTGGGGGTTATGGTGGCGTCATGGAACCCCATAACGCCCCAAATACCGCCCCAAGGGGGTTATAAAGTGTCATGAGACTTGGACGTGATGTAGATATCGCTCTATACACTTGCCATGCCCCTCAAGAAGAGTCATATGACTACACATGACCTAATATGAAGTTGAAAGGAAGGAATGCTAAAAATGGTCCTTTTATTTCCATCCCACCCAAAAATCAAATGCCCATTTAACTATTTGCAAAAGTTCATTTGAGTTTTTCAACATTTGAAAAAGTCCAGCGTACATCTAAGAGTCTGAGAAAGTGAAGAACTATGTACAAAGTGGTGTGAGATCACATTTTAAATGAAGTGGGAATATCTCATTGCGTACCTAAAAAATCAGGTAGCGTTTTGCCATTGGAGAATCTTCCAGTTGGTTTTCCACCCAAAAAATCCTTCCCATAAGGAGAATAGTTCCCTTTGGCTATAGTATTGACATAGTTATTATTCCCTTGATCAACAAAAGAGTCACCGAACACCAAGACAGCCGATACCGACACATTTTCCGACAGAGTTATTGTTCCCACACTCCCACACAAACAAACAGAAGCAAATACACATAACAAAATAGCCACAACAATATAAAGAAGCATTCTGTAAAATATAATAGAGATAGAGATTTTCTCTATTTCTATCTAATAACAAAACCATGACCAATATTTATAGATCCAAAAAAAAAATAGAGGCCATGTTAGCATTACTCACGGTTCCTTCTATATTTAGTTATTATATAGCTGTATGCGTGTTTGTGCTTCAATCAACGCCGATTTTATTTTATTTTTTTATCTGCAAAAGATATGTTAAATTGTCAACTGCATGTTTATGAAATATGACTTCTAGGAACCAAGTTGGCTCACCAATGTTGGAATAAATAAAATGTACATAGACTTTTTTCTAAACAGCAGCATGGAACAAATATATATAACTAACTGGTGCTAACCGAAAGGATTAAAAAAAAAAACAGGTTACATGGAACAAAAGTAACTGGGAGAACATGTTGGAAAATCGAAGATAAAAAATGCAGTGCGTTTGCTTTTGTGTAAAAAAATATTTACGTAAATACTGATTGGAACGCCACGCCTATATGTGAATCGACCGTATCCTTATATGACCGGTTAACAAGTTCGGTTTGTGATACAACAGACCCTGAACTAATATACAATAACATACCGACTATAAACCAGAACTTTACAAATTTATACAACTGACCTTTGGTCTTTAACTTGGTAAGATGAATTGTGGTTAATCTCACATTCGCCCTCATAATCATCTTTATTCTTCGGATCTTGAACGCTAAGCAGTTTTCGCATTGTGATAAACTTAACTTTTTCTAGTGCTTTCGTCAGTATGTCTGCTCTTTGAGTTTCACCGCTTACGTGTTTAAAGTTGATTTGATTGTTTTCTACGCATTCTCTGATTGATTGATTGATATCTTGTATTGATATGCTTGCTTCTTCCATGAAATACTGAGTTCTTCATCGGTGCAATTGCTGAGATGTTATCCATTACGAGTCTTTTCTTCTTTTCAAATGATCTGAGCCCAAGCTTATTTTTACGATGAGTTTCTATCAATTTCTCTTATTATTTTTTGCTATTTTGGTTTTAGATAAAATTTTTATTAACTTTTTCAATACGATCTTTAGTTGTATAAGGTTGTGTGCAATCTAAGACATGAAAGACGCAAAATGAGATCAATAAAGAGCACCGAAAATGGAAGAGACAGAAAGTCGAACATTGTTTTTGTTAATTTTTACGGAAATGTTCGATACAGTGCAAGTGTTTATAGAGTTTTTTTTCTTTTTCTTTTTTAACGGCAATTTTATTAGCATCAAACCAACCCAATCAAGCAAGACGCTTAAAGGGCGGACACCAAAACAATCAATCCTATATTTGCTCCTATTTTCAAGCCACAACTTACTCCAAGTCTTTATCTCTTTGATGATTTTACTAACCATCAGGACCATGTCTTTAAAGATCGTAGCATTCCTTTCCATCCATAAACTCCAACATGCCGTAAGAACGATAATATGGATCACCTCTCTACTTTTATCGTCAATGCTAGTGTCCAAATGCAGCCTTAGGAGATCGTCGATAGAGAAGTCATACACCGGTGGAATATGACACCAACTAGAAATACATTGCCAAATATATAATAATGGAGAAAGCACAGCTTGAAAAAATATGTGAGACCAAATCAGTCTCTTCGTTACATAGGCGACAAGTCTGCAAAGAAGCATTAATATTACGTTTGATAAGGGAGTCCGATGTGACAATCCGGTTTCTTTGAGCACGCCATACAAACAAGTTAACTTTGAAAGAAACTAAGCGACTCCAATCGAAAACAAACCCACTATTGGGAGCCTCAGTGATAATCATGTTTAGAAATCTTATTTTATAGCCTTATTGGTACAAAACTTATTGGATTTCACTTGACTATCTACGATTTTATTGCGTGTGTTGGAAATATCCTACATAATGTGGCCTATAGATCATTAACTTCACCATAAAGACATAAGTAAATTAATATGTAGATTTATGATGGATATAACTACACAAGAAATATGAAAGGTTTCCCTTTAGATGCTTGGGACTCTTGAGATCACATAGGGGGCTTATATATAACACCACATAACTCTCTCTCTATATACACATAACTCCATCTTAACCTACAAGCATCATAACGGGAATCGACTCCTAAAAGATCATGGCGTCTTCTTCTTCAACCTCTAAGTTATCATTCCCTGCAAGTAAGTCGTGTTCCTGTTGTTTAATTATTATAGATTATGATTGAATTGGTTACCGATCTGCTCATCGATGTTGTCCGTATCCATGGATTAATCAACATGTGGTATCAGAGCCACGGTTGACTACCAATTTAATCATATAATTCGGTTTAATAATTTACTTATCGATGATACCATAGCTGGAAGTTTTTCTGCAACTCGATTTAAAGATTACTGATTCAAGTATTATGAATCGATGAGTCGGCTACCTTAATGATCGATAAGTCAATTATGTATCTGCTATTTTAATGATATTAATTTTTCTTATCATTTCTCTATCGTTTGCAATTCATGAATCATTGCATCTATTTGTCTATGATGTTGCCATATGTCCCTGAATTTGAATTCATTATAAGGATAATTACTTTGCTGACACCTATCAAATTTGTCTCCATCGATATTTTATGGATTATGCATATGGTTGTGGATTTACTTTACAACAAAATTATATATCAATTTATGAAGATATGAAACTGATCATCTATTTTTTTTCTTTATATGGAACTTATCCATCGAATAATTATTATTATTCTTTTTGTTGGAATAAAATCGATGACTTTTGAATGTTTCATTCACTTGCCATTAAATTTTTTATGAAATTGGCTGTACTGTTTTGTATTTTATTAGCAAATGTTTCGGATTATTATATCACGTACATTCATACCTTAATTGGTCATTTGTATCTAATTTGACCGTAAGTGCTAAATTTGGTTATGAGTATGTGGCTTTAGCATGAATATCTTATTTGATTAAAATTTATAAGTCTGATGGTTAATCTCACGACAGTTTTTGATGATGTGTATGATAATTGTAAGGGTGATATGCACATATATTGATATATGCCCAAAGGCATTGTGTTATTTTGTGTACCCTATTTCATTTATCACACATGTTCATAACACTTGAATGTTGGTCAAAGCCAAAGCGAAGCCAACATTCAAGTAGAACCTTACATAAATTATTGTTCATAATGTTTGAGTATTGGTTAAAGCCAACGCGAAGCCAATGTTCAAGCAGAACACTATCAGAACTCGTTCATTATACTTAAATATTGGTCAAAGCCAAAGCGAAGCCAATGTTCAAGTAGAACATTACCTGAACTTATTCATAATACTTGAATACTGGTCAAAGCCAACGCGAAGCCAGTGTTCAGGCAAAACATTACCTAAACTTGTTCATAATGCTTGAATATTGGTCAAAGCCAACGCGAAGCCAACATTCAAGTAGAACTCAATTTGTCTATTATTTTGGTGTTATAGTAGACTATATATCTTCAATTGTTCTAAACTTTTCATGCTTTGCTTATTTATCCCATATTATAGATCACTTAAACTCTTCTAAATTTTCATATCTCACTTATCTCAATTCAGCATCCACTCTAACTCCAAATCTAGGGGTTGAAACTCTGACCGGTGCAAACTTTCCTTCATGGAAAGATTCTGTGAAACTCACTCTTGGTATGTTGGATCTTGACTATGCCTTGAGACATGACACTCCTGCTGCTCTTACTGACAAAAGTTCTGAAGAAGAAAAACAAAAGCATGAAAAGTGGGATAGGTCTAATAGAATGTCTCTGATGGTTATCAAGAATTCCATCTCTGTTGCTATCAGGGGAGCTATTCCTGATTCTGATAATGCTAAGACTTACTTGGATTCTGTGGAGGAACAATTCAAGGGGACTTCTAAGGCGCACGCAAGCACTTTAATTTTGAAGATGCTTACTACAAAATATGATGGGATTGGTGGTGTGCGTGAGCATATAATGATAATGAGCGACATGGCCCACAAACTAAAGGGTTTAGACATGGAGATCAGTGATGGCTTTCTAGTGCACTTCATCATGACTTCCCTTCCTGCACGCTTTGATGCCTTTAAAGTCAATTATAACACTCAGAAAGATAAATGGACTATGGGTGAATTGATAGCTATGTGTGTGCAGGAGGAGGAACGTCTGAAGCTAGAAAAACCTGATGTTGTTCACGTCACTACTACCGGATCAAACAAGAGGAAGGGCAATTCTGACAATAAGGAAGGGTCTAAAGTTCTTAAGACAAATGTAGGTGCTGCGTCCAGCGCAAGGAACTCTAAAGGAAAGATCTTCTGCAAATTTTGTCGCAACAATGGACATAAGCAGAAGGACTGTTCCAAATTCAAGGAGTGGCTGGCTAAGAAAGGTAATCATTTATATATGATAATTGAGTCCCTTAATATTAATGTTCCATCTAATACATGGTGGGTTGATTCTGGTTCTATGGTTCATGTAACTAACTCAACACAGGGATTCCTTACAATCCGGAAGCTGGAAAGAAACCAAAGAACGGTTAGAATGGGAAGTGGTGAAGCCCTAAATGTTGAAGCCATTGGAACTGTGCGATTACTCATGAAAACTGGTCATTGTATTGAACTTCATGATACTTTATATGTACCGAGAATAACTCGAAATTTAGTATCAGTTCCTAAATTAGACCTTGATGGTTTTAATGTTGCACATGGGCATGGCAAAGTCACTATTTCTCTAAATTCTTTAACTGTTGGTTATGGTTATCTGGATGGATCTTTGTATAAATTAGAACTAGATGATGAATTCTCAAAATCATTGTTATCATATAATGTAAATGAGAATTTAACAAAGAGAAAACGAGGTTCAGAAACTTCATCCATGTTGTGGCATCAACGTTTAGGCCACATTTCACGAGACAGAATGTCTAAACTAGTGAAGGATGAAATATTACCGAATCTTGATTTCACTGATTTTGAGACATGTGTTGAGTGCATCAAAGGTAAAATGGCTAAAGGGAATAAAAAGGGCGCCACTAGGAGCTCTAATTTATTAGAGATTATTCATACTGATATTAGTGGTCCCTATCCTGATGGAATAACTGGACATAACTCTTTTATCACCTTCATAGATGATTACTCTCGCTATATGTACTTATATTTGATTAAAGAAAAATCTGAATCACTTGAAACCTTTAAAGATTTTAAAGCTGAAGTTGAAAATCAACTGAAATGCAAAATAAAGGTTGTCAGGTCAGACCGTGGGGGTGAATATTATGGTAGACATACTGATGTTGGTCAGGCTCCAGGTCCATTTTATAGATTTTGTAAGGACCATGGGATCATAAACCAATACACCATGCCAGGTACTCCTCAGCAGAATGGCGTTGCTGAAAGGAGGAATAGAACCCTCATGAATATGGTAAGAAGTATGTTGGCCAATTCAGGACTACCTCAATTCTTATGGACCGAGGCATTAAAGACAGCAGTTCACATATTAAATAGGGTTCCTTCTAAATCTGTCCCTAAAACTCCTTTCGAGTTATGGACAGGAAGAAAACCAAGTCTAAGATATATGAAAATATGGGGTTGTCCTGCCGAAGCTAAACCTTATAATCCTCAACAAAAGAAACTTGACATGAAAACGGTCAGTTGTTCCTTTATCGGATATCCCGAAAATTCAAAGGGATACAGATTTTATTGTCCTTCCCACGTCACACGTATTATAGAAACTCGTCATGCGGAATTCCTAGAAACCCCAAAGGTCAGTGGGAGCAGTGAAAATCCTGATTATGATTTGCAAGAGATGCAAGAGGTGGGGGGAGAGACAATTTGATCATACCCCAAATTACACCTCCTGCACAGAACTCTGCACCACTGATTGTCTCCTCAGATTCAAGCGTTGCTCCAAATATAACCGATAATGAAGCACCATTGCATACCCAAGAGCAAATCCATGAACCTATGGATGAATTTACAGAACCAGAAAATCAGTTAAGGAGGTCATCTAGGCCTAGAAGGCCTACTAACTTTGATGATTACATAACCTACCTGAATGAGGCTGATTTGGATTCAGGAAAGTATAATGATCCTACCTCTTATAATGAAGCCATTAATAGTGAAAAGTGTTCTGAATGGAAGAAGGCTATGATTGATGAGCTTGAATCCATGAATCAGAATGAAGTTTGGGATCTGGTTGAATTACCCAAGGGTGTAAAACCCGTAGGATGTAAATGGGTTTTCAAAACCAAATTAGATCCAAATGGAAACGTTGAACGCTATAGAGCACGATTGGTTGCAAAAGGCTACACTCAAAAAGAGGGAATTGACTATCAAGAAACTTTCTCACCTGTCTCACGAAAGGATTCTTTAAGGATCGTTATGGCCTTAGTAGCTCATTACGATTTAGAGTTACATCAGATGGACGTTAAAACCGCTTTCCTTAACGGTGACTTGCATGAGGACGTGTTCATGAATCAACCTGAAGGTTTTAAACCTAAAGGTCAAGAACACTTAGTCTGTAAGCTAAAGAAATCCATATATGGGTTGAAACAAGCATCGCGTCAGTGGTACCTGAAATTTGATGAAGTCATGAAAAAACAAAGTTTCATAAAAAACCAAGTGGATCAATGTACCTACCTCAAGATGAGTGGGAGCAACTTCACTATACTTGTTCTTTATGTCGATGACATACTTTTGGCAAGTAATAGCTTAGATATGTTGCATGAGTCAAAGCGAATTCTCTCGCATAATTTTGACATGAAAGATCTCGGTGAAGCCTCTTATGTCATAGGCATCGAAATACACCGAGATAGACCCAATGGGATATTAGGGTTGTCCCAAAAGGCTTACATTGAGCGGGTCCTTACACGCTACAACATGCAACATTGCTCACCATCAATAGCTCCTGTAGTTAAGGGAGACGTTTTTGGTTCTTTTCAGTGTCCAAAAACAGAGGTTGAAAGGGAAAAGATGAGATTGATACCTTATGCTTCAGTAGTTGGAAGCATTATGTATGCTCAAGTCTGTACTCGTCCTGATATCGCATATATTGCTGGGATGCTAGGTCGTTACCAATCTAACCCTGGCCTAGATCATTGGAAAGCAGCTAAGAAAGTATTGCGATATCTTCAAGGAACGAAAGACTATAAATTGACTTACAGAAGAAGTGATTATTTGGAAGTGGTTGGTTATTCTGATTCTGACTTTGCTAAATGCAAAGATGACAAGAAATCCACTTCGGGGTATATCTTTATGTTAGCAGGTGGACCTATCTCATGGAGGAGTCATAAACAGCAGCTGACAACAACCTCAACAATGATGGCAGAATACGTTGCAGTGTACAATGCAACTTGCCATGGGATGTTGTTAAGAAACCTTATCGCTGGACTCAAAGTTGTAAACTCCATATCAAGACCGTTGAAGATTTATTGTGATAACTCAGCTGCCGTTAGTTTCTCGAACAATAACAGTTCGACTGGAGCTGGTTTATATCTTGATACAAAGTATTTGTTCGTACGAGAAAGAGTGGAGGAAAATAACCTTTGTATCGAGTATATCAGTACTAAAGATATGCTAGCGGATCCGATGACTAAAGGTCTCCCGCCCAAAACCTTCGAGGAACTTGTGTCGAAGATGGGCCTTACTGGAGACTCTACATGATAGCATATTGTACCTTATGACTTATTTATTATTTCCTCAAAATATTATTGTCTATCTTAATTTTATGTGCACCTTATGATGTATAGACAAGAAATTTACAAGGGCTCATTTCAGTCTTTTGGTCTTATGTTTTGATTTGGAATTGTAGTATGATTAGTGGGGGTCTTGAGTTGGAATTGACTTGATGACTGTATTTTTCTGCTACGGTTTCATCTTGAAACTTGATGAGTATTCTAATTCTGGCCAGACTTACTTAATATTCATCACAAATGATCACTCGGCCAAGTGGGAGAATGTTGGAAATATCCTACATAATGTGGCCTATAGATCATTAACTTCACCATAAAGACATAAGTAAATTAATATGTAGATTTATGATGGATATAACTACACAAGAAATATGAAAGGTTTCCCTTTAGATGCTTGGGACTCTTGAGATCACATAGGGGGCTTATATATAACACCTCATAACTCTCTCTCTATATACACATAACTCCATCTTAACCTACAAGCATCATAACGGGAATCGACTCCTAAAAGATCATGGCGTCTTCTTCTTCAACCTCTAAGTTATCATTCCCTGCAAGTAAGTCGTGTTCCTGTTGTTTAATTATTATAGATTATGATTGAATTGGTTACCGATCTGCTCATCGATGTTGTCCGTATCCA